>CAWUFW010009375.1:600000-790304 GCA_963921515.1 Calotriton arnoldi
GGGACATCTTTTCACCCTACTTAACCCCTTCGCTGGGGCTCCTTAATCATTTCGCCTGCCAGGCCTTACCCCTGTTCCACACCCTTTTTTGTCTATTTAGGTAGCTCGCGCTTAGGCCCCCATAACATTTTGTTCAGATAAGGTATCCATACCAAATTTGTGTCTTTTCCTTCCAATATCCTGAGAGTTCTAAAGGTACCCAGGGTTTGTGGATTTCCCTAGAGAGGACCGAGAAATTAGGCAACATACAGTTAAATTTTGTTTTTTTGGGGGAATAATGGGAAAAAAGTGCTGAAGAAGAAAGTGCCTGGTTTTTACCCTGTAAATGGTATCAACAAAACATTTGTGGTGCTTAAATCACCATCTTCACAGCTTTCAGGAACAGGCAGACTTTTGTCAGAAAACCAACATTTTCTACACAGTTTTGGCATTTTACTGGGACATTGTCTATTTTTCCTATTTTTGTGTGCTTTCAACCTCCTTCCAGTTAGAGGTAGAAATGGGTAAGAAACCAATGATAGATTCCAGACAGCTATTCATTTCTAAAACGTAGACAAAATTCTGTATTCAGCCAGGGGCCATTTGCGCAGATCCTTCAAGGTTTTCCTATAGAAAGTACCAGTTGAAATAAAAAAAATATTGAAATTGAGTAAAAAAAAACCAGCCATTTGTGCCTACACTTTCACCTGTAACTTCTTCTAACTATGGCAGATTTTTTAAGGCAATATACTGTTATGTCTACAGGACCCTTCTGGTTGTGGAGAGATATAGGGCTTATAGGTTCACCAAGAATCCGAGGTGCCCAGAGCCAATAACTGATTGCACCTTGCAATGTTTTTTTCAATGTGTACCGGGTATACAGCAATTCATTTGGTAAAATATAAAGAGTGCAAAATAGGTATCAGGCAAACCTATGTATTTTTGAAATGGGAACAAGATATGGAGTTTAGAAGCAGTGGTTATTTGTGCATCTCTGAATTTGTGGGTACCCATATTAGCATGTGAATTTGAGGGTATTTTTCAAAATGACTTATTTTTTACACACTGTCTTACATTTGGAAGGCAGAAATGCACAGAAAAGACAAACGGTAATAACACTTGTTCTACTATTCTGCATTTCCCTAAGTCTCCCAACAAAAATAGTACTTCACTTGTGTGGGTAGGCCTAGTGCCCGCAACAGGAAATGGGCCAAAATGCTAAGTGGACACTTCACATTTTTCCACTGAAAACTGACCCCTTTTTGCAATGTGCCTAGCTGTTGATTTTGGGGTCTAGCTCAGCCGACATGTAGGGAAACCTAGCAGACCTATACATTTATGAATACTAGACACTTTGGGGAATCCAAGATAGGGTGACTTGTGTGGCTCTCAACAGGTTCTGTTACCCAGAATCACTTGCAAATCTCAAACTTTGTCAAAAAACTAATTTTCCTCACATTTCTGTGATGGAACATTCTGGAATCTGTGGGGAGCCACAAACTTCCGCCCACCCAGCATTTCCCTGAGTCTCCCGTTAACAATGATACCTCACTTGTGTGGGTAGGCCTAGTGCTTGCAACAGGAAATGGCCAAACTTCAATGTGAACACATCACATTTTTCCAGTGAAAACTGACCATCTTTTGCAATGTGCGTAGCTGTGGATTTTGAACCCTATGTCAGTCAGCATCTAGGGAAACCTAGCAAACCTGTATTTTTTTTTTTTAAACTAGGCTCCCAGGGGAATCCAGGATGGGGTGACTTGTGTGGCTCTCACCAGGTTCTGTTATCTAGAATGCCTTGCAAACCTAAAAACTTTGTAAAATAAAACACATTTTCCACACATTTCTGTGATGGAAAGTTCTAGAATCTGTGGGGAGCCACAAACTTCCACTCAACCAGCATTCCCCCAAATCTCCCATTACAAATGGTACTTCACTTGGGTTGGTAGGCCTAGTGTCCGCAACATGAAATGGCCCAAAACGCAACATGGACACAAATTACATTTTTCCTCAGAAAACTGACCATTTTTTTGCAATCTGCCTACCTGTGGATTTTGGGCCCTAGCTCAGCCAGCACCTCGGTAACCCTAGCAAACATGAACATTTTTGAAAAATAGACACCCAGGGAAATTCAGGATTGGTTGACTTGTGTGGCTCTTATCATGTTCTGTTATTCAGAATCCTTTGCAAATCTCAAACTTTGTCAGAAAACACACATTTTCCTCAGATTTCTGTGATGGAAAGTTATGGAATCTGTGAGGAGCCACAAACTTCCACTTACCCAGCATTCCCTCAAATCTACAGATAAAAATGGTAACTCACTTGTGTGGATAGGCCTAGTGCCCGTGACAGGAAACGGCCCAAAATACAATTTAGACACATCACATATTTCCACTGAAAGCAGATCCTTTTAGTACAATGTGCGTAGCTCTGGATTTTTGGCCCTAGCTCAGCCGGCACCTAGAGAAACCTAGCAAACCTGTACATTTTTTAAAACTAGACACCCAGGGAAATTCAGGATGGGGTGACTTGTGTGGCTCTTATCATGTTCTGTTATCCAGAATCCCTTGCAAACCTCAAACTTTGTCAAAAAAGCACATTTTCCTCACACTTCTGAGATGGAAAGTTCTGGAGAATGAAGGTAGTCACAAACTTCCTTCCACCCAGCATTCCCCAAAGTCTCCAAATAAGAATGGTAGCTCACTTGTGTTAGTAGGCCTAATGCCTGCAACAGGAAATGGCCCAAAATGTACTGTAGAGACTTCAAAATTATTGATAACAAAAAGACCTGGTTATGCGAGGGAGTCACGTGCGTTTTTGGTCCCGAGCGTAGCGAGCATCGAGAGAAACCTACCAAACCGAGAAATTTCTGAAAACTAGATATCGGGCGGAGTCCAGGAAGGTGTTGCTTGTGTGGATCTCCCAACGTTTTCCTACCGAGAAGCCTCTACAAACCTCAAACTTTGCTAAAAAAATCACATTTATATGTGGGTAAGTTGTGGGATCACCGGGCTGACACACATTCTCCTACCATCCAGCATTCCCCCAGGTCTCTCGATAAAAATGGTACCTCAGTTGTGTGGGAGGGCCAAGTACCCATGACAGGGAATGGCCCAAAACGTATTGTGGCGACATCAAAATTATCTATCACAAAATGAACTAGTTTTGAAAAGGGGGCACCTGCGTTTTTGTTCCCGGGCTCGGCACCCATCTATTGAAACCTACCAAACCCAGATATTTCTGAAAACTAGACACCCACGGGAGTCCAGGAAGGTGTGGTTTGTGTGGATCCGCCAAAGTTTTCCTACCCAGAATCCCCTGCAAACCTCAAATTTAGCTAAAAAAGAAATTACATTTTCCTTACATTTCTCTCTGGGATCACTGCACCAGCAAACACTTCTTACCACCCAGTGATCCCCTTGGTCTCCCGATAAAAATGATACCTCACTTGTGCGGGTGTCCAAAGCAGAGTCAGCCTAAAAACATATATTAAAAAAATATAGTGCAAAGAGCTCGCTGTGCTATCCCCTCAATCGCTATGTTTTTGGCCCTTGCCACTCACAGACCCTTGGCCCACCCACACAAGTGAGGTATCATTTTATTCGGGAGACCGGGGGGGGTGCTGGTTGGTAAGAAAATTGGGCCGGCACAGTGATCCCCCACAGAAATGTAGAAAAATAGGATTTGTTAACTAAATTTGAGGTTTGTAGAGGATTCTGGGTAAGAAATCGATGAGGCATCCACACAAGCCACACATCCTTGGACTTCCCCGGGTGTCTAGTTTTCTGAATTTTCTGGGTTTGGTAGGTTTCCCTATATGGTTACTGAGTTTGGGACCAAAAACGCAGGTGACCCCCTTGCAAAACCAGGTAATTTTGTGATCAATAATTTTTGATTCCTCTACAATATATTTTGGGCCCTTGCGTGTTGTGGGCACTTAACCCACCCATACAAGTGAGGTAGCATTTTTATCATGAGACCTGGGGGAATGCTGGGTGGTAGGAAATTTGTGTGAACCAGGTGATCCCACAACTTTCGCACACAGAAATGTGAGGAAAATGTGATTTTTTTTGCTAATATTGAGCCAAGTGCTAGTCCACACACACTTCCAGCTAAGCACAAGTCCACACACACTGCCAGCAAAATGCAGGTTGACACACAGTCAGCCAAACACCAGCATACACAGACCCTCAGCCATACTCCAGTTCACACACACACAGAAACGTTTGCTAGTGTCTAGTGGTTTTCTGCCCCCTTAGGGGCTGATGAACCTAACAATATCACTGATATGCTCCCAAGGGGGGGCAGAAACAGCCAAAAGGTGTGCACAAAAAAAGGGGAGCGAGCCTTGACTATGGGGCCACTCCCTAACATGCCCATAAACATATTCCTGGTGGCTAGTTGGCTTTCTGCCCCCACCCGAAGGGGCAGATCAGGGGTTATTGCCCATATCTGCCCGGGGGGGCAGAAAGACTGCCCATTTTTGGCTTCTTTTTTAAATTGTGTTGGGTGGGGGGCATGGTCTTGTCCACTGTGGGCAGCCCCCACCCCTCCTTTGTAAAAAAAAAATCCCTTGGTTCTAGTGGGCTTTCTATCCCCATTTGGGGGCATATCGGGGGCAATAACCCCCATCTACCCCCCAGGGCGGGCAAAAAGACTGTCTCTGTTTTATTTGGGGGGGGGGTGGGGGCATTGGCTTGCCCATTTTGAGCAGTCCCCACCCCTACATAGTCTGGAAAAAATAATCCCTGGAGCCTAGTGGGCTTTCTGCCCCCCAGGGGGTAGATCAGGGGCTATAGATCCAGGGAGGGCAGGAACACTGATCTGGCTTAAAAATATAGAGGAAGCAGAAGCCCTTGCTCACGGGCCGCTCCCCCCTTCCTGATGCCTAATGTAGTGGATTCCTGCTTGGGTATTGCCCTTCTGCGTAGATCCCCAAGAAGGGATCCACTAGGAAAGGGGGCATTCTCCTTTTCCCAATGGTACCATTTCTGTCTGCCTAGGTGCTCGGGGGCTGAGATAGCCCCACGAGCACGTAGGCAGTAAATGTGAAACGAGCCGATCAGCTGATTTCACTTTCAGTTTCAATTTAATGATGTTGGCGCGCCATGCGCGCCGATCGTCATTAGACTGAAAAAAAACCAGCCTTGGGCAGCTGGGAAGGCTCTTCCCAAGCTCCAGAGGCTGAAAAAAAGAAAAGGAAATCCCTCTTCTGTTTACAACAGAGGGATTTCTGACTAGTGTGCCGAGGGCGTAATGGTTACGTCCTCAGCACACCAGCGCCACAGCAGAGGACATAGCCGTTATGCCCTCGGCATGGAAGGGGTTAAGTGGGTGGCATAATATGTGCAGCAGGCCCAGTAGTATCATTTAATTTACAGGCCCTGGGTATATTGTATACCACTTTACTAGGGACTTATAAGTTATGTAAATATGCCAATCAGATATAAGGCAATTTTATCACATTTTAGGGAAAGGGCACAAGCACTTTAGCACTGGTTAGCAGTGGTAAAGTGCACACAGCCCTAATGCCAGCAAAAGCGAATTCAGAAAAATAGAATACTAAAGGGAAAATGTTTGAGGGAAGACCACCCTAAGCCTGACTGGTCTCAGAGGACCCACTTTGTTTCCAGAACTGGTCTGATGCACACACCAATTTGCTATTCATGCAGTGAGACTGAGATATCCACAGAAGAAACTGACAAAGTTAAAAAAAAAAAACAATTTGGAGAGATAAATACGTTTACACATTATTATTTTTTTTGTTTTTGTTATAGATGTTTTACTTTATGGAGACAAGGAAGCTGGGAGATGTTTTTCATTATTGATAATACACCAAACCTAGACAACAACCCTTAACAAATTATAACGTGATAGTATTGTTTGTCAGCTAGTAAACAAAATACAGATTTGGTTCCCATTATTTGTCCACACATATCATTCTAATTCAGAGAACGGCTTCCATGGCCCTACTGCGGCTTTCTGTCTGAGGGCTGAAAGACAATGTTTAATAGCGCTGTCGGCTTTCAACCAATGGTATGACAGTCACGAGTGAATAATAGAAATTCACCAGCCATTTCTTGGCATTTATTTCATTGTAAGTGTATTTATTTCAAGTAGAAAGCCCAATAGTCATTTATCAAGAGACAAATCATTTTTTCTTGGCAGTGAAGTCTGCAGAATCCCCATTTTTAAGGCACTAAATCTCCCTCCTTTGACAGGAGTAAGAAAGCATTAATACCTTTGATTTAGCTGGATCACACAAAATAGTTTTTTATAATTACCCTTTCCAATGATGTATGCTTGTCTAGCCCTTGCGATCCCACTTCTTATTAAAACCAGGGCCTGTATTTTTCATGCGCTGTATTCTGTTAAATTGCCATTTGTTGTTCACATGTTAGGCACAATCAGGTGTTGTGTAAAATTGGTATCCCCTTGGGATCTTATATCCCCTGCTCTTCGGCAGTCTTCGGAGGTGTTGCCTTTTGGACAGCAGGGACAGGCACACAGCAGCCCCCTCAACCTCAGGAGAGGGGAAGCAGCAGCGCTCCGAGCACAGCTGCTGCTAGGAATGCCCCCACGCTCTGCTTTCGGGGACACTCAGAAAGGGTTTTAATAAAGTGATGAACCGTACAGTTTGTTTATCCTGCCGTGACCTCCGACTATTTGCACGGATAGGCTCAAAATATTAATTAAATGTAAAACAAAGTAGAAAAATACACGGGGATCTCGTATGCTAAAGGAAAGATTAGGTTAAGCAAATGGAACGCAAGATAATAACAAGCATTGGCAAAGCCGATAGGTCTCACCGTATAGTGGAATTTAGTGTGTACATAGTAGTAAAGAGTAATGTTAGGGTAGAGTGCTATTGTATAGAGTATAGTGGTGTTCAGTATAGATTTGTAATGATAGACAAGATTAATGTTTGTTTTCTTTTTATTTATTCTCGCATTTGTGAAAGTTAGAGCTCTTGGTCTTGTAAATTATATTATTTTTTACTACAGGAGTCTAGAGGACTAAGAATGAGGAATGACCGATCAGACCAGAGAAGCAGCTAGCAGCACCACCTAGAGGACTAAGAATGAGGAATTACAGCTGGGAACAGAGAGAAAGCTGCAGCACTGCCTAGAGGACTAAGAATGAGGAATTACGACTGGGACCAGAGAGGCAACATGCCTCGGCTAGGCTCAACCTAAAAAGAATCCACAGGAGTGAAATAAAGGAGTAGATAGTGTCTGGTGGTGGAAGAATGACGCACGAGGTGGAATCCAGACTACGCATCCTTGGTATCTGGCAATCCTGACATTCGTGGGTGCCGTCTGCTGGCTGTGAGAAAAACTTTGGGCACCAGCACGTATTATCTTATAAATTGACATCTGTGCGCAAACAGGCAAACACTTTCACACACAAAACAGAAAAGCACAAACATGCAAACATAGAATGATACGCATTCAAGAAAACACACAAATAAAAGATGAACGCACATAACACAAAAATCCAGAATCTCACACAGGCACACATAAAAAAACACAGACTGCAGTGCGGACATACTGAACTTTACTGTCATAGTCACAGACACACACAATAAGGAGAATTCCACAAGGAAAATGGACACTGCATTTGTGAAAGTAAGAGCTATTGGCATTGCAAATGACAATGTATTTTACTTTAGTTTTTTTGTTTGCAGTTAAGTGATTACATTTGCATAGCCCTATTGCCATCCGTATGACATTGCGGCGCTGGAGAACCACAAAATGGGAAATAGGCTATGAGGGAGGGGAGGTGGAAAATAAATGACACCAATGGAAAAACGAAAAAATAAAAATAGGGAAGGAATTGCTGTAAAGGGTCGGGGATAATGCATGAGAGGAGAGAGAGATACCGGAGCAGGATATTTGCATGAGAGACAGAGAGAGCGAAAGGGTTTAGAGTGACGTGTGTCTGAGTGACAGGGAGAAAGGGATGGTTAGAGAAGAATGGGGCAGGGGAAAAGGAATATGAGAGAGAGTGAGAAACAGGGCGGTTGTGAGTTTCTGAGGAAGAGACTAGAGCAGAATGGACAAAAGAGAGAGCTAGGGGAGTTGGGGCATAGTCAGCATTCATACATCAGCTGAAAGCTCTGAATTTATGGGTACATGATTAATGGTATGGGACTGTGTCACGAAAATTTCAGAAGTACCCAAACGGGCAGGAGTGTTGGTATGAACTATACTCCAGGTTTTAGTTAAGAAATTAATTTTTTTAAACAAAAACTTAGGATAAAACTTTTCAAATGTGGTATATTGAAAACATTGCTTGTGTTTTAATTCACAAGGTATGCAATGTGATTCAGAAAAACCAAGACCATTGTTAATCAGATGCACCCTAATAAAAATAAAAGCCATTCTATGATCTCAGGCATGATACTGTATGAAAAGATAACACACTGTGCCAGATTCTTGAGCAAATCCTGTGATGGAGGGTATCCTTAATATGGTAATATTTAAAAGTGCATTGGATTTGATGCATCCTATTGCAAAGTTACTGCGGAACTGATGCTCGCCTTGTAATTGACTAAATCCCCCATTCAAAAATGGCCACAACTCTAGTTGGTTATTGTTGTGTATGCTCCTGGAGTCTTGTGTGTCATGAAGGCTCATATCCCTTTGCCATCGCTTTTAAGAGCTCTTAAAATACATCAGCTCAGGATGTGCACTGTACAAGCACCTCCCTTGGCAGTGATTTGACTCCATCTATATTACAAACATAGGCCACATCTAGGGTGCGCATGACAGCTGATTTGTCTCTTGCTTCACTAAATGCATTGTGTTAGAGTGGTAGAGAAGATGCATCTGTGGTCAACCGTAGCTGTTCATTACATTGGATGCTACATGCAAGTATGTTTTTGCTTGTGTCTTGGTTTCTGGTGAGTTTTCTTGTAAGTCGCTGCAATCAGTGTTTATCCCTGACAAAGTAGCCATGTCAAATCAGATTAATCATTTTGGGGGGTCTTATATAGCTACTGCACACTTTCAACCATGTACACAACAGTGTAGTGTGAATGCTGGCTCAGCCAAGCTGGGATACACAGCACTTTGGAAACCGTGCATAGGGTTTGACAGGCAGTCCGCTCTTTATGCCCAGCTGCTGGTTGAGAGAGCCCTCCCCCCTTTCTGGAGATGGCCCTTTTAAAGGTAATGGTGAATGGAACAGCACCTGTGAACACCCCATAGCGTCCCTAGATTACCTCATATACCACCTTTCACCCTAGCTCCCTCCTCCCGTCCTAGTTCAGGAGCAGTCCATAGGGCAAGGGGCTTCACCACTGCCCCCCAACCTCTGCACCCAACAGCACAGGGGCCACCACGAACAAGACCATGAACATGCAGGAGACCCTGAGGAAGAAGCACACTGGGTAGGAAGCGTGGATTCTCCAGCACAGGCAGGCCTGGCACCATCTGTCGGCGTAGCTACAGTGCACAGCCTGCCTTTAAAATGCAGAGCGCCTTACAGTTAAATTATGTGGGCCTTAATTTGTGAGTTGTGATATTTAAAAAGCACTTTCTCTGCCACAGAAGTCCTCCCTGCCTTCAGTGCTCTCACAAAAGCAAGAATGTAAGAAATATTTTCTCACTCTCCATTTTTTCCCCCTGAAATTCTAGAAGCTCTTTTAAAAAGTAAAAAGGCTTTCCCGTATTCTCCTTTTTCTGTACTTCTCATGCAAAACTGTGTTCCAAACTTAACTCTTCATTAAGACAAACTCACTAAAAAAGTATATTGATATACAAGAGAAGCGCACAGAACTAGTGCAAGGATTTTTAGCACTCTGGGCAAAATAGCATTTTGACATAGGAGCATTCCCTGCATTTTCCCCCCCAGCATTGGGAAAACCAATAGGGATGGTTTTCTTGTGATAAACAACATTTATGCATGTAGTTAGAACTGTAAAGCATATAAAGAACATCTGTGAATACCTGTGTTCCCATGCCATGGTACATCTCTCCTTTTTTCTTTTTTAACAGTTTTTAATCATTTCTCATAACACTTTCTCTGTCTCCTCCCCTGTACTTTGCTGATTTCACTGCACTAGCCCCGGCCCAAACCCTTCTGTGTCATGGTATATTCCCTTGCAATGTTATTCATCATGGGCTTCGGACCCGTCTCTCCGCTGGCTGTTGTCGGAGTCGGACAAGGACAAGTCAATTATTGTAATTGTAATTCCATTTATATAGCGCCTACTACCCTTGATTATACACATTTCTATTTCATTTGATTTCACAAAATGAATTGATGCATGGTCTGTACACAATGAATTATTATAAGCAGCGGCTCAGTGGTTTGTTCTAGCTGGTGCATGTTTTTACATAACCAAAAAAACTATCTATAACCCTGTGACTGGAAGGGTGTGACTGACAGAGATATTTTAAACTACTCAACAATCTACTATAGAATTTTCTGATGACCTGGACACCAAATTATACCATAACCCATTACCAGTGGCACCTCTACATACACACTATTCAGACCGAAGAAAGTGTCATACTCAATGAGCACAAAATCTCAAAACTGACTGAATGATGGCACTTTACGGGAGCGCCTTAAGGGTTTTTTTTTTTTTTAACGGGGTTTTATATAGAGCGAACTTGACCTGAGCACTTTACATAGCACCGGTTGCGTTACATGAGGACACATTCATTTTTTGTTAGGCACGGGGAGATTAACTGATTTGCCCAGAATCACAGGATGTTCAGCGTCATTGCCGAGACTCGAACCCGGTTCCCCAGATTCGAGGTCGACCACCCTAGCCGTTAGGCCAACTCCTCTCCTTGTAGGAAGGGAGGGAGAGGAAAAGGTAGAGGGGAGATTAAGAGGGCACAGCATGAGGAGACTTGAGAGGGCCAGATTAGGCAGTCAGGTGAAGGTGAGAGACAACAATTTTGGAAATTCAAACAGGACTGAGTGAAACGTCACAATACACCGGTTGAAAGATAGCCAGGAATCCCACAGGGAGACAACGCCCATCCACTCAAAATTCACTACACACTGATGTGTCAAGCAGCCTCAGTTTGGTGGATACATCTTACTGTGGGCCCACGGGGTGGCTGGTCGGGGAGCTGAAGGCGGCTGATGTGCCAAGTCCCTGGTGCATATGCAAAAGAATCAATTGATGGACGGAATGCTGGAGAATGCAAACATTCACCCCCAGTCACAAGAATCATGGTTAAATCCATCATTCTTTTGCTCACCACACCACCCCAGTTTGGACTCAGCCATATGCAAATCAGTCTTGACCCTGTTCCTTGTTGGAACAGTCCAGCCCGAACTGCCAAGCCAGGTCCTCCCTGGACCGGAAACAAGCATCCTGGGACCGGTTTCAGGGCATCACCCTGCATCAGCCAGGCTAGCTTGAATCCAGTGGTGTAGTGAGCATGGAACCCACGTCTGGGCATACCCTTCCCACTTAGGGCAACATATGAAAAAGAAACAATTAATGGACGGAATGCTGGACAATGCAAACATTCACCCCCAGTCACAAGGATCTGGGTTAAATCCATCATTCTTTTGCTCACCACACCACCCCAGTTTGGACCCAGCCATATGCAAATCAGTCTTGACCCTGTTCCTTGTAGGAACAGTCCAGCCCGAACTGCCAAGCCAGGTCCTCCCTGGACCGGAAACAAGCATCCTGGGACCGGTTTCAGGGCATCACCCTTCATCAACCAGGCTAGCTTGAATGAATGAATGAATGAATACGCACTTATATAGCGCATGGCTACCCGAGGGCATCCCAGCGCTTAATGTGGCGCCTCAGTCATCAAGCAAAACTCAGGAGAAAAGGAAAGTTTTCAGCTGTTTCCTGAAACTAAAATAGTTAGGTTCCAGGCGGATATGCTCAGGAATCCGGTTCCATAGCTTGGCTGCATTGTATGAGAACCGCTGACCTCCTGTTCGAACTCGCTTAATCATAGGCACTATGAGTAAGCGTTTATGATTGGATCTCGGGCATCCTGTTAGGGTGATAGAGTTGAACCATAGACTGGATCAATGGGGAGCCTTTTGCAGAAATGGCTTTGTGAACAATGCACATCGCCTTAAAGCTAATTCTGGCCTGAATGGGGAGCCAATGCAAACTGATAAGGGCTGGTTTGGCTGAACTGCGTTTAGGGATGTTCATTAATAGGCAAGCAGCACAGTTGAATCCTGTGGTGTAGCGAGCACGGGACCCTGTCACTGTCCATCAATTGTTCTTTTTGCATTTATCACCCCGAGTGGGACGGGTATGCCCAGACGTGGGTCCCGTGTTCTCCATGCCACTGGAGTCAAGCTATCCTGGCTGATGAGGGGTGAAACCCCGAAACCGGTCCTTGGATGCTTGTTTCCAGTCCAGGGAGGACCTGGCCTAGCAGTTCGGGCTGGACTGTTCCCATTGGGCGTAGGGTCAAGACTGATTTGCATATGGCTGGGTCCAAACTGGAATGGCATGGTGAGCAAAAAAACGATGGATTTAGGCCCAGATCTCTGTACTGGGGTGAATGTATGACATTGTTCTGCATTCTGTCCATCAATTGTTCTTTTTGCATTTATCACCCTGAGTGGGACGGGTATGCCCAGATGTGGCTCCCGTGTTCTCCATGCCACTGGAGTCAAGCTATCCTGGCTGATGAGGGGTGAAACCCCGAAACCGGTCCTAGGATGCTTGTTTCCAGTCCAGGGAGGACCTGGCCTGGCAGTTCGGGCTTGACTGTTCCCATTGGGCACAGGGTCAAGACTGATTTGCATATGGCTGGGTCCATACTGGAATGGCATGGTGAGCAAAAAAACGATGGATTTAGGCCCAGATCTCTGCACTGGGGTGAATGTATGACATTGTTCTGCATTCTGTCCATCAATTGTTCTTTTTGCATTTAGTCCCTGGTGCAGGCTTCAGTGTTCAAGGGGAACACTCCACTAGGTGCTTTTGCCTAACACCCACCTACCCTAGCAGGGCCTGTACTGCGCCTTCAGTGTTCGTGACCACACGCCTGGATGCCCAGCTGGCTGCACTGATGTGGCACGTGCACTGGCTGGTGGTGCTTACTTGGCATGAATTGTGCTGCACTCTCGGTTTAATGGGGCAAAATACTGTGAGTCCCGAGCTTAGAGGACGCAGCAGGAGAGTGAATGAAAGGTAAGGCACCAGGCCCCTGAGACCCTGTCTAGTGCTGTCTACATGCCAGGAGGAGTGGTGAGTGAATGCATGAATGAAATAAAGCAGTGCGTCCAGATGGCATCACAGCCTTTGGGATAGCGCAGAGTAGTACATACAGATGATTTACCTACACAGAGTGTTAGCAGGGCCGGTGCACACACCCACATATGGGACAGTGTCTCTGAGGGCTGCTTGGCCTGGGGCACAGTCACTATCATGTTGAGTTCCGCCTAACTCGGCCCTGGCACCCTTTCAGAGACAGCCAGGGCATTCTCCCCACTCCACAACAGCACAATCGGCCCTATGCAGCTTCATGGACATGTTTAGCTATTCATATGGTAAATTAAATTAGACACACACAAACAAATACAAGCAGCAGTTGAGAAACACGCAGCAGAGCTTCCCGGATATGAGGACACTTATAGGAAAATCAACAAGTAAGGTATTTACCCTTGTGAAGCCCATCCTCGCAGAAGAAGACACAAAGGATACAGCATGTTTAGACAGGGTACGTCAGAGCAGCTCTGTGGGTTGAGAGCCTGAAGCAGAGCTCTGCCCTGAAGGTAGCACGCTGACTCATACTCACTGGTCCTTGGCCTCTATAGGGTCGATAACATCGGTCTCACATTTTTCTTTTGTTTAAAGCGTTAAGACGCAATTATGTGGATAACCTGTTTATGTCAATCAGATCCCATTCACCCCAGCTCTCGCTCATTACTACGGAGGAGTTCATACACATCTGTGAAAGGGAAAAGGGGACAGTCACATTTCCAGAGAAGCAGTTCACCTGTGGCACCCACACTGCCACACAACCCCAGTGGAACCACATTTGTCAACCCGTGGAATGAGATACACTTCCTTATACACGGCCCCAGACATGAAGAAACCTGACCGCTGCTCAGAGGAATGCTCTCACAGTATCACTGACGTTACGAGGAGCAGATTCTGATGGGCGAGTCCAAAAGCACAGAGCAAAAGGCATCAGACTACCTGTCAATTTAAAACACCATCATTGACCCAAAACACATTAATAACAAGTGTTTAGTCTCTCCTGTTCAGATGCTCGGAGCTTGTTTGTTGTGACACGCATTTAGTGTAGTGCTTTTTCCATTTCAGTGCACATCTGCCAGTTTATGGTGTCACTTCTTTTTTGGATACTAGCGTGCAATATTCCTAGAAGCTCAAATGTGTTTAGCATGCTACGCTTTCTGACCTAGCCTGGACTGAAGTGTGATGTTCAACAGAAAGCTTTTTCACTAACATCACCAGAAAAAAAAATGCATTGCCCATATAGGAGAAGGGAGGAGAGGAGGGGCCATCACACGCTGTATCATGTGATGGCCAACCAAAATGTTCTCTCAGTGAAATAGCAGGAAAGAGAGCTAAGCACACAAAGGAGGGACATTTACAGAAATGCACCAATAACAAGCCAGCATTTTTAAATGCCACATGAAACAACTAATGACAATTGGTGGGTGTGCCAGAGCCCATAGAAAAACCAAGGAAATATTTCAAAAACAAGAGGGGAACAAGGTATAGTTACCGGATTGAAAAAGACAGAGAGAGAAAGCATGAGAGAAAAATAAGAAAGAAAAGATGTTGGCTTTTTAATAATGAAACTTATTCAAATCTTTAGAGATACTACAGGGACAGAAGCAGCAAAGGCCTTTCAAATTTGCATGTAGACGTCCCTGGTGATGATATCTCCTATGACTCTGACTCCCTATTGAACTCAGAGCTGATGAAAATCATACAACAAACATTGGGTAAAATATGATAAAGTCTGATCAAAATTCAAAAAAGTGTATTTCTTTAACGTGTGGAAACTTTGGCATTAATACATTATAGGTGTACTGAGAAGGACTCAGTAAAATTGATAGTTTTTAAACATGGCTGTAGAACCATTCCTGCCCCTTCCTCTGTACTGGTGACAGTGCTATTAGTGAACTAAGATGCAAGTCAGTTGTCATTTGAATCCTGTATGCGTCCCTATCGAGCAACATTATTTTCTAATAAATCAAACAGAGTAGGTTTTGGTAGAGCTGGTAATCTGAAGTCACATTTGTGAAAGTACTTTAATATGTAATTATGAAGAAAATAGAGTTTAGGTGAAATAAAATATATACTTAAGCCTGGTAGTCCGGCTGCACGAAGGGAACTACGCACAGATTAGATGGGGGTCGCAGGGGCAACTCACTGGTCAGTAGGGGAGTCCACCAAGGTTGTGTCTTGGCACCCACTCTATTCTCTTTGTATATGAATGGAGTGGTCAGCTTTTTGCAACAAGAACCCGCTGACGCCCCAACCTCGGGGGGAGAAAAGGTACCTACTCTCCTGTTCGCAGACAACACCCTGCTGGTGTCGAAGACGCCGGCAAGACTGCAGCTTCTACTAAATAGATTTAATCTTTTCTGCAATACCAGGGGTTTGGTTATCAACACCACTAAAACCAAATGTATGGCCTACAACCCCCACAAGTCGTATAAAGGTAATCCAACATTAGGAGGAACATCCCTGGAAAGAGTCAGCACCTTTGATTATTTGGGTGTCCGCATCTCAGACAAAATGACATTGAAGCCCCATCTTACTAAAATGCTACTGGGCCATAAGCGAGTCACGGGGGCCCGAGGAAAGAAACATCACTCTTCACACAGTAGACCTGTAGCAGCTGGCCTGCAGGTCTACGATTCTAAAGCAGTCAGCACAGCTCTGTAAGCAGCAGAGCTTGGGGATTTGAAAAGATACCTGAGCTCAGTAAATCAGAGCATAAATTCCTAAGGGACCTTGTGATGCTGCCCCAAAGCACCTTGCTTACTCCCCTTATTTGACATGCGTAGGCGCTCCATTGGCGATACAGCAAGGCTCCGCCCACTCAGTAGCGGCCCGTGGTGGGAGTGCTGCCGGGCGGTGACGCAGGGCGGGGGAGGGGCAGGGTGGGGGGTAGTAAACTATAGATTTCGGCCGCACTGAGGTAAGTAAACAAAAAAATAAATAAAACGAATTTCGTTGCGTGCGCTGCATCGCTCATCGCTACTGCGCCCACTGCTTTTCTGGGCTCGCATCAGGCGTACCCCGGAGCTCCTGCCTTATGCAGAAGCTCTAGCAGAGGTTATCCTCCTAGACACATGCAACAAGGTAGGGTGAATTAGGAAACATGAGGAAATTAGTGTCTAATATAGGGCTCTCGACCCTATGGGAAAATCAAGATCCACCTCATAAAGAGATACTCAAACATCATTATTAAGAATGGGTCGAGCACCTAGAAATCACTAAACCCAATCAGGGCAAACTTACCACTGAGTTCCACCTCCATAAACAGACCAGGTTTTTGGAGCCCTATCTAGACATAATTCCGGCCCCTCAGGACAGGATGCTACACATCCATTTCAGGTTTAGCACCCTCCCTGTTGGTGAGGTAACAGCTAAGTGGCATTCAAGCACCCTAAACTCCAGCAACTGTCCAAGTTGCAATGCACCGGTTGAGTCCGTTGCTCATGTTATGTTTGCCTGTCCGGCGTATGCTCAGCCCAGGTCTAAATGGCTAAAACCGATCTGCCGGCTATTGGGCATACGGAACCATCGGAAAGCCCTGCACATTTTAAAATCGGACGCCAGACCAACTTTTGTTTGTGGAGTGGCCAAGTTTTTAAGTCACACGTGGGGTTTCAGAAGAAAGGCCCTAATAAAAGAACCAAAGTAATTAGTAGGATGGTCTTTATAACTGTCCATGGGTCCATTAGTTCCCTCTATTCGTCATGCACATGCACTTTATTACATATAATCACCTTGCAAATTTTCTCTGCGAGGGTTGTAAATGTTACCAACAGGACTGCTGGTCATGAAGATTAACCTAGTAGATATTAAATGCTATAAGTCTGTGATGGCTTTTCTCTTCCACTGTTATTGCCAAAAGCACACCTTCCAACTCGGAAACGATATGTCAATTGTTTTTATAACTGATTTTTAAACTTTTTATTCTTTCTTAATCGCTGCAGCCCTAAACCAAAAGTTTTTATTCCTTCTTGTAATAACGATTTTGTCAGGCTATCTGCTTTCAATTGGATTATGCAACATGGACATGATGTCTTTACACAGCTTTATAATCTGATCTGCTTTTCACAAGAGATGTCAGATGTAGTAGCACTGCGTGTTTCAAGTCATTATCGTAGGCTGTATTTAACATGAAATCCCGGTGTAGGGATCAGGCTGTGAAATCACACTACGCTTGAAGAATGAATTTGTATATTTATTATAATACGTGCTGCACAAATTGTTCCTTTTATATTTTTACTTGTATTACAATTGGTGTTTTTCTTATTATAGCTTTTATGACACGAGCTGTCGAAATAAAGCTGTCGAAATAAAGCAATGACAATATACTTAAGATCACACAATTCACGCAGGGACGCCATAATTTATCTAGGCTTTCTGGGTTCACTTTGTAAAAAGCATCCACTAAATATGTATGTATTTCTCTCCTTTTATGTTAAGGCTTTGTTTTTACCTCTCTGCATTTTTCTGAAGTTTTTGTATAGTGCAACCTGACCCGAAGGCATTGGAGCACTTTAGATCAGCAGCAGTTAAATTACACACAATCTTATTTTATTAGCATGTGTAGGTTAGGTGATTTGCCCAGAATCACATAATGTTGAGCAATGTTGAAACTTGAACCTGATTACCCAGTTCCAAAATTGACAGCTCTAGCCATACACCACATCCTGGCTGAGCAGAGGATAGCAGGCAGAACCATTTGAAAGCTCAGCTTGTAATGGGTTCAAAGTTCCAACGGGACCTCCAGCTGAGCCAGAGCCAGGCTTCAGGCTTGAGTCTGCCTTGAACTTTCTGTGGCTAACCCACCTCTAACTCAACCTGCAACAAGTTGCAATGTGGCACTTGTAGGTTTTTCTGTTAACCAATACTTAGTGGAAAAAATGACTGAAGGATCCCATAAATTGGGGCTGACATTGTAGCAGATGAAGGGCTTGAGGAGCCCTGCGAAGTTTCCCATGTCCCCAGTCCAGGTTTTTCTTTGAATTCTGGGACTCATAGTCTTGTTTATTACATTACAAAACAGGATTACACATCTGAGAATTCAAAGAAAAACCTGGACTGGAGCAGCACATCATGCATGGATCTGGGAAACTTGGCAGCAATGCTGGAATCACAAGGGGCAGAGATAAGAGGAGAAGAGGTTGATATTCAACACACACATGCATATATTTTTTTAATTGGATTCAAAGAAATTGACACTCTACAGCAAACGTGAACTTGGGTACTTCTTTGGTCACAAACATTTTAAATTACCTCACAAGAAGGCACTTGCTGTGGAGATCACTGTGTAAGCAAATTCCCAGGTCTAACATTTGTGAGATAACTATGAAGGTTAACACACTTGCTGAACAGATCTGTGTACAATCTAGGTGCAGGTTGCAAATATCATAAAATAGCATCAATTTCTCACCAGGTCGTGCCCCCACCTTACCAGTAGAGGGCATGACCCCCCTCAAGCTGTTTACATCTTGCTAAGTATGCTGTGATTTATACTGAATTGTGACCCAAATGCATTATTGTGTATTCATTGTATTTTTCATGTTAAATAAACTATAAAATAATTTTTAAGAGGGGCGTGGCCTAGCGATCCAGCATGGTGGACGCGAGTTAGGTGAGCTCTGCTCAGCCCGGTTATAAAATCCTGTAAAGATCCTGTTTCATCAGACAAATCTTACACTAGAGCCCCCTGTGGTGGTTGAGATCCGTGTGGCGCCATCCGGACCCGGAGACAAGTGAAATCCGAGAAGATTGAGGCGGCAGTCAGGAAGTGCAATGGAGAGGCCTTGTGGGCGGTCCCGCGGCGTGGTCCTTGGCGCGGCCGTGAGAATTGACGGGCGCGGTGGTCCCACATCGCCTGGAGGCCGGTGAAGACTTGCAGTGCTCATGCCCAATCCCTGGCAGCTGGCCGGCTGCCGGCTGTGGTGGCGGCGGCGGTGTGGCAGGCTGTTCTGAGTCTGGGACCTGGTGAGTGCTCCCGTTCGCCTTCCTTCCCCCCCTCCTCCTGCCTACACTACAGCACTCAGCAGCCTGATCGGGACACGAGGGGGGGGGCATCCATTCAGGGGACTGCCCGGGCATTGAACTCCCTCGCCGGGACCATCGAGGCATATGCGGCGCACTGCGGGGCTGTGGCTGAGGCGCTGAGGCCTCGCTGGAGATCGGGGGCCGGTGTGCGAGGCCTTGTCTCTTGGGTGGAGGCTGGCTGGAGCCCGCGGGCCTTGTGAGGGATTACGGCCATTGGGCTGTGTGAGCCCTGTGCGATTACCCTGGGGGCAGAGAGGCAGCGACTTCACGGAACGCAGGTGCACCACGGCCTGAGCCTGATTTGAAACAAAGGCCCCGGACTGTTCCCGAGGGGTGTCGTGTAAAAGGTAAAGAGGCGGCGCTGGTTGTGGACCCCAGAAGCAGATGCGCATCGTGGGAGGCACGGAGACCTAGGCAGCAGCGTGAGGTCCGGCTCGGCCATTTGCTGTGTGATTGTGGACAACAGCCAGTTGAACAGAGAGGGGGGGATTGGCCCGAGACAGCTAAACAATCTCAAAGTGTCCTCTGTGGTGAAGAGCTGGGTCAGGACATTGTCTTGACGTCGGTGACCGGTGTGGGGGTCGGTCGGCCTTCCTGGTCGTCTGGCAGTGGTACTTGAAGAGACGGTGGGACACCCATTAGGGGGCGGAGACAAGACTGTCCGCGGAAGCGGCCGGGTTTGTGCCTGGTGCGGCCTGTGGGCGGGAGGTCTTCACCTGTGTCCTGCACTAACAGAGACCCGAAGCTGCAACAGGTTTAACCAATTGACATTGTGTGAGTGGAGACCGGCAGGCGGCGTGCAGAGTCCCGGTGATCTGAGCTAGAGGACTGGCTGGGAGGCGGCTGAACCACTAATCTAGAAGACGGTTATCAGATTGCCATCATGACGAAGGACAAACCGGTGGTAGGGTCCGCCAAGCAGAGCACGTTGGACTGCTTTACTGGACTGGGGGCCTCTGCCGCAGACCAAGGAGGGGCTCAGGGTGGTATCCCAGACCATGCCGTGCTCATGGCGGCAATCACGCAGTCCAGGGCCGCTCTGGAGGCAAAAATAGGAGAGGTGGGCTCTGACGTCACGCTCCTGCGGCAAGATATCCGAAATGCAGTAGAGCGCATCACAGAGGCCGAAACCAGAGTCTCTGAAGTGGAGGATTCAGTCACCACACTGCAGAAACGGGTCACATCGCTGGAGTCGATCACTAGATGCCTGGCCTCGCGGGTAGAGGAGGCGGAGGGCAGGGCCAGGAGGAACAACCTCCGCTTTGTGGGTTTCCTGGAAGGATGTGAAGGGGGGACATGGAACAGTTCCTTACTCAGTGGCTGGTGAGCTGGCTCCCTTCGGAGTCGTTATCCGGTTGTTTCGTTATCGAAAGAGCACATAGGGCCCTGATGCAGAAACCGGCCGCGGGTGCCAGACCGAGACCTGTCATTGCTAAGATTCTGAATTATCATGACAGAGATGTGATTTTAAAACAGGCCTGAATCAAGGAACCTCTGCAATATGATAACACTTGTATCCTCATATTTCTGGACTATACTAGACTAGTCTAGCAGAAAAGACAATCCTTCATGGCAGCTAAAGCGCGTCTCCGTGAGCTGAAACTTCCTTATGCATTACTGTATCCAGCCTAGCTACGGGTGGTATATCAGTCCCGTACTCTCTTCTTTGAATCACCGGAGGAAGTATTCAACTGTACGGATGAGACTGTGAAGCTTAGGCGCTGCACGCCACCCAGGTTGGAATCTGATTAGTCGTCCAGTGAGGTCGTCAGCAAGCCACCAAAACCCAAGCTCAAAGGCTCCAGGAGGTCGAGATCGAGGCGCCACTCCAAATCCTGCAGTGATCCTGGTAGATCTACATCTGTGCCCCGGCAGGGGTCTTCGGCATCGTAGCAGCGCCATGATATTCTCGGATGGGGGACTGCTGCTTTCTTATGTTCAGACCAACAAAACGTGAGCGGGGCTAGTACCACTGTTCGAATTTCAACAGTTACAGGGAACACCCGAAGACTATGGGCAGGTTATTGGGGATCCATTGGAGGGGGAGGGCGGGGGGCCCCCGTTGGGGCCCGCAAGCCACCTCCGCCGCGACAGATACTTCAGCTGTTTTGAGGTATAGGGGGGTTGGGGGATGTTGGGGAATATTTGTTTTATGCTTGCGCTACTTTTTTGTCTTACATGGTTATCATTTGCTCACTGGCTCACGGCTTTCCCACACTTCGCGGTTCAGGGATCTTTTGATGGTGAGTCTTACGGCTAGGGCGTGACTCCATGCGGGTGGCCTCTGAATAATGAGCTGGAATGTCAGAGGGGCTCTAGATAAGGTGAAGAGGGGGGCCATTCTCCAACAGCTAAACGGCGCTGAGCGGATGTTCTGTTGCTTCAGGAGACTCACTTAATGGGTAGTAAAGCACTGTGTCTCCTCCGCTATGGGTATGTCCAGGTGTTTCATTCTGGCTTCACTAGGGGGTCGCGTGGAGTCGCGATCTTGTTGCATCGTAGAGTCCCATATAAACATGTTAAGACATGGACGGACCCACAGGGGAGATACATATTCATTGAAGGCAACATTTACGAGGAGCAGGTGGTTTTGGGTTGTGTGTATGCTCCCCCTCCTTTACAATGGGCTTTGGTCAAGCGTCTAACGACTCTGTGGGCAGATATGCCGGAGGGGTTGGGCATAATAGGGGGCGATTGGAATGACGTAATAGACCCGGCGGTTGACAGGTGGAGATCCGGGGGATACCCTGCCGTCCATCACAGTACTAAACTGAGCTCCTCAGCGACAGGACTGGGGTGGGTAGATGCTTGGCGGCGGCTGCATGGAATGGAACTGGGCTATACCTATTTTTCGGCCTCTCATGACTCGTACTCCCGTCTTGACTATTTTTTTCTGCCCTTAAGAGCTGTCGGGAGGGTGAGGGCTGCAGAGATGCTCCCAAGGGGCTTCTCTGACCATTCCCCTGTGGTCCTCACAGTGCAACTGTGTCCTGGGAAATCGCCCTTTCGTTGGCGTCTCTCCTCATGGCATCTCCAAGACGAGAAATATCAGGAGCACATGGGGCAGGCAATTGAACAATATTTAGATACAAATGTGAGGACGGTGGACGAGGCCGCAATGTTGTGGGAGGCCATGAAGCCCACCCTGCGGGGAGTGGACATTTCCTTCTGAGCGGCTGCCCGTCGCACTAGGCGGGAGGCTTTGCTGCGGGCGGAGGCCCACTTGGTGGAACTAGAGCAGCGTAGTAGGGGGGAGGGAGGAAATTTAGAGCGCCGACAGTTCGTGCTGGCGTGACAACCTCATGCAGATACCCTGATGGAAGAGGCCCATCTTGCGTGGCTAGCGTCCCATACCAGAATTTACCAATGGGGCGACAAATCTAGTATATTGCTGCATTGACTATGCCAAGGGCCCTTGCAGCCCCAGGTTCTTCCAAGTATACCAGGTCCGGACGGACGGGTCTTGAGTGACCCTTCCCTTATAGCTGAGGGTTTTGCACAGTATTTTGCAGAGCTTTGTTATGTTATGTTAAAAATATTTGTAGAGCGCACTTACACCAGGCGGTTTCATGGCGCTAAGAGCGGGAGGGCGACAATGGTATGATGACAGAAGCTTTACTCATATGCCTGAGAGAACAGAAGGGTCTTAAGAAGTGTTCTGAATTGGGCGTAAGAGGTTACTAACCTCAGTCCAGTGGGAAGAGAGTTCCAGAATTGAGGGGCCAGAAAAGAGAATCCGAGGCCACCGTGTTTTTTGCATTGGAAGGTGGGGGTGGTGAGCAGATTCAGATGGGAGGAGCGAAGTTCGCGAGAGGGGGCATAGCGATGGATCCTAGATGAAATGAATGCTGGGCCATGGCCGGCAAGGGCTTTAAAGATGGTGCAGCCCAGTTTAAATGCACAACGTTTAGCCACCGGAAGCCAATGGAGGCTCTTCATCAGGGGGCGGACATGTTGGTATCTAGGTTGATGAAAAATGAGCCTGGCTGCTTGGTTTTGTACCAGTTGCAAACGGTGGAGTTGATATGCCGGAATGCCGACATAGAGCGAGTTGGCATAATCAATACGAGAAATGACCAAGGCCAGGATGACTAAGGTCAAGGCCTCGGTGGTCAGAAATCTACAGATCTTCCGAATTCTGCGTAGGTGGAAAAAGCAGGTAGATACCACTGCGCTAATCTGAGGTTTCATAGACAGGTCGTTACTGATTATGACCCCTAGGCTTTTTACAGATTCTACTGGGCGAGGCGAATTACCTAGGAGAGGGGGCCAGAAATTAGAATTCCAAGGGTTGGCGGTACCTCCAGTCAGGATCAGCTCAGTTTTATCGGGGTTAAGGTTTAGTTGGTTAGCGTACATCCATTCGCTAATATAGCTCATGGTGGACTGGAAATTGGATACTGAGGTGTTGGAAGAGTCAATTTCGAACACCAGCTGGAGGTCGTCTGCATAGTTGAAAGTTACAACTCTACTTTTGCGTAAGGACCAGATCAAAGGTAGCATGTACAGATTAAACAGGAGGGGCGAGAGGAGGAACCCTGGGGGACCCCGCAAGTCAGCCTAGCTTTCTTGGCTGAGAAGTAGGCGAGATGGACTGCCTGAAATCGGTTGTGTAGGAAAGAGGAGATCCACTTCAGAGCCAGACCCTGGATGCCAGCATTACTGACACGATCCATCAGGAGGTCATGATCGACCGTGTCAAAAGCGGCTGACAAATCCAGAAGTACCAGGGCCTGGGTGATGTTTTTATCGGCCCCTCTCCTAAGCTCGTCCATAACTGCTAGGATGACTGACTCTGTGGAGTGTGCTGGTCTAAATCCTGCCTGATGGGGGTCGAGGAACTGAGAATGCTCAATGAATGAGCTCAGACAGTTTGCTACGTGGGCTTCTAAGATCTTACTAAGGTAGGGGAGTAAAGAAATTGGGCGGAAGTTGCTCAGGACCAGGGGGTCAGCATTGGGTTTCTTCAGGATTGGGACAATTTCAGCATGTTTAAAAGTGTCTGGGACAGTGCCTTGTTTAAGAGAGTTATTGAGGAGTGAGAGGGGCTTTATGCCCCTAGAGATCTCTTGCAGGAAGATGTGATCCATCGCTTCCTAGACGACCTACCACCCCGCCCCCTTTCTGATGATGCGCAAGCAGATCTGGAACTTCCGCTTACTGAGGAGGAGATTTGCTCTGCATTAGGGGAATTGAATTCGGGAAAGGCGCAGGGTTTGAATGGGTTCCCATGCGAATTCTTTAAGAAATACTTCTCCCAGATAGGGGTGCATTATCACCAGGTTCTCGAAGAAGCGAGGGATCGGGGATATCTGCCGCGGGATTGGAGGTATGCGGAAGTGGTCGTTTTCAGTAAACCAGGTCGGCCTCTGGATCAACATGCCTCATATCGCCCCATCTCACTTTTAAACATAGAGACAAAGATACTGGCCAAACTCTTGGCCAATCGCCTCCAACCCCACATAACTACGTTGATTCACCCAGATCAGGCGGGGTTTATGCCTCAGTGGGCCACGCGCCACAACATTCGGCATGCGCATGATTCCATAGCAGCTATTCAGGGAAGAGGAGTGCCGGCTGCCCTTTTGCTGGCGGACATGGATAGGGTGTTTGATTCCCTCAGCTGGGTATACTTATTCGCGCTCCTTGATCGTCTTAATATAGGCCCGTGATTCTTGGCATACTTTAAACTGCTGTACATGGATCTCACAGCGTCGGTGCGGGAGGCGGGATCGGTGTCCTCTACATTTTCCATAGGCAGAGGCACTCGACAGGGATGTCCTCTGTCGCCATATCTATTTGCGCTAGCGATGGAGCCGTTGCCGGCGTGGGTACGAATTGACGCGCAGGTGGTGGGGTTTTAGTGGGATCATGGGCTTTCAGACCGCATTGCCTTATATGCAGACGATGTCCTTTTTTTCCTAACAGACATGAATAGGACACGTCCAAAGCTCCTCCGCATCATGCAAATTTTTGGTGAATCATGGGGACTGTATATGAACCTGAGTAAATCTACGCTGTGGGTGCTGTGGGGTCCTGGGCTACGGCGGTACGGGTGTCGACAGAGGGTGTGAAATACCTGGGAGTTTTCCTCTCAGAACTGGCGAAAGTAGCGTGGGACAGAAATATAGTTCCAATCTGGACACGGACAAGGGAGGACATGAAAACCTGGTTGCATATGCCCCTCTCTATCTATGGCAGATTGGCAATTTTTAAAATGGTGTCACTGCCGCGCCTGCTCTATCAATTGCAGAATCATCCATATCTTGTGCCTCCTTCGTGGTTTCGCCAGGTAAACGCGGCGCTGGGACATTTCTTGTGGGCAGGGGGGCCTCCAGGGTGGCGTTGCAGACTTGCTTTCAGTCAACATATTGCGGGGGTTGGCCAAATCAGATATTCACTCGTACTACGTGGCCTCGCATCTCCTGGTGCTCAATGAATGGTGGTATGGTAACCGTGAAGATCCCGCCTATGCAGTGGAACGGAGGTGTATGGGGTAGTTCACTCTGCATACCATTCTGTACTCTGCATCATTACATAATTCTTTACCGTCTGCCACTCAGGTGGTGTTTCGAGTGTGGAAACAGTCCCTCCGCAAGATGGGGTGGTGGAATAGGCTAACTAGGGAGACCCCGCTGTGGCATAATGGCCATTTAGCGCAGCTGGTGGCGCTGGCTGGTTTTCAAGGATGGGACAATATAGGAATCTCCATGTTAGGGGATGTAATGAGAGGCTCGGTACTCAAATCTTTTCAAGACCTCCAGCGAGGATACCATATGCCAAGGACTCAGTTCTATAAATACCTCCAATTTCGGCATGCTATTTACCCGAGTATCTCGGGCTGGAGGCCCTCCCGGAGTTGGGTCCGATTGAGGCTAAGATTTTCATGGGAAACCTGCAAGATCATAAAATATCAAAGATTTATCAATCCTTGGTGACACATAGCTCCACTACACTGGATAAACTTAGAGACGCATGGGTTGGGGATGTGGGAAACCTAGATGGGGATGACTGGGCAGATGCACTAGCCTCCCCTAGAGGAGCAGCGATATCGATTAGACTGCGTCTCATTCAATTTAAATACCTTCACCGGGTCTATTACACTAGGCTCCAGCTCTGGAGGGCGGGTCTGGTGGCTTCCCCAGTGTGCCTGCGTTGTGGACGAGAAGAGGGATCCTTAATTCATACTATTTGACACTGTGCGGCGCTCACAAAATTTTGGGGAGGGGTGTTGGTCTGTTTGGCGGAGGTGTTGGGGTGGGACCTCCCCTCCTCACCGAGATTGACAATTCTGCATAATATGGAGGGTGTAGGTGGCAACATATATAAGAGGCATTTACTACTACTGGGGCTGACCTTGGCCAAAAGAGATATAGCAAGGCTGTGGAAGGCGACGGCCCCTCCATCTCTCTTGGCATGGAAGAACGGGTTAGACTTTAGTATGGGGTTAGAGATTTCGATATTTAAGGCCAGGGTCTGCCCGCAAAACCACCCCAAAATTTGGAAACGATGAGCGGATTACCGAGGCCTGGAATTAGACCCAGTGCCCCCAATGGACACATCCGTATCTGCCTTGATCTGTGGGCCGCCGGGGTAGGGGACTGGACGGGTGGCAGATGGATGGATTCGCTGAGACGGGTGTAGTGGTGACAGCTGAACTGCAGCAATGGGTTAGTGCAATGAGAGGGGGGTTCAGGGTGCTTATGTTATGTTGTGTTTTATGATTTCGTTGATAATAATTAGGGCTCCCGGTTTTATGGTATTTATTTTTTTGCCATTTCCGTCTGTATTTATCCATATTTATTTTTTGGGCATTTTTTCTGTATTTATCCACATTTATTTTTGCCACAAGCAAAAGACGACGCTACATCTAGTATTTTTCCACATTTATTTAAATTGATAATGCACACATGCGCTTGGTTGTTATTGGTCAACACTATACATTCATCTGAAAACTTTGCCATTTGCAGAACGTCCCAAATATGCTTAAAAGTGCTATCACAAGCCATTTGTCTCAGAGCCTTGCAGTTTCTGTCATCTGCAGAGTGCCACATCCTCTCCCCCACTGAACACCATACTGCCCCACTGAGAGAAACTCACACTGCCTTCAGCTGCAACCCAATTGTGCCCCGCTATAAACACCTGGAAGCAATTCAATTCAAATTATGCACTAGACTACAGTAATATGCTGCCTGAAAAAAAATAACATACTGGAAAAAAGCAAACACTCATAGGGAATACAACTTAAAGCTTTTACACTCATTATTCAGAAATCAATGAGCGTTTTTGCTTGAAAAGCTAACAACATGAAAAGAAAAATAGTGCTTCACTGGCAAACTCTGTAAGGTGGCGCTAATGTGTTTGAGTGTAAATAAAACCAATCTGGCCACTTTGCGACCACTCTGTCTTGCTTTATTTAGTTATGTATTTATTGTTTGTATTTTAAAACCTTTTTCTCTCCTCCTGAGGCTGCATTTTGGAGTAGAAAAATGTCTGACAAAGACATTTGCAGCAAAAGTGTTTCTTCTTTTTTTGGATCCAT
Organism: Calotriton arnoldi; assembly: GCA_963921515.1. Taxonomy (NCBI): domain Eukaryota; kingdom Metazoa; phylum Chordata; class Amphibia; order Caudata; family Salamandridae; genus Calotriton; species Calotriton arnoldi. The sequence continues at coordinate 627,765 of CAWUFW010009375.1, forward strand.
TTCACAGAGGAACAAATGACGGAAAGGAATGCAAAGAACAATCACGGTTTTCTACAAGTGAGGAGCAGCGCAACAGAACGGAAGAGAAAAAGAGGAAGAAAGAGTGGGGGCAGCAGAAGTGGAAACTGTCCTTGACCTTGTCCGGGGAAAAAAGGAAGAGACCGCCGCTGTGTAATTGAGCACTTTGAAGTGGCTTTGAATCATATCTGTGAGTGACCCGCTAATGCTAGACACAAAACGCTAGAGTAGGTACCTTAACCGATTGAACTATCTCTCTGAGATGCGTTATTGCTGGTGTTAGCTGTGGACGGCCCTGTAATAGACGAGTGAGGCTACTGTTCGTACCCACAGTGGGGAGGGCACAGACCGAGGCACAGGCAGGTGTTATGTTAATACTTTTACTCAGACACACTCACTGACGGCCCATGGCCTGTGGCGAGCTGCTGCCCTCCTCCTCCTCAGTTATGCAACCTCCAATGGCACAGTAGGGACCGTCGCCTGCTTGTCTCTGGCACCAGCGACCTTTCCACCCTAACCTGTTGGGCTACTACTACCTGCACAACAAACGCGCTCTTCAGATAACAGAGGCTGCAAGTGCCCCCTCAGTGCCAGACCGTGTTTAATTTAATAGGCTTTGCCGCCCCACGGGGTGCTGGCATTCGATTCCTGCTTTTGCCACCCCCAAAACTGCATACGCCACTGACTCCAGCCCCCACCCCCTTCCCCGACAGCACCTACTTTTGTTTTGAAATGGCTGCATATGCTGCAATTAGGCAGGTTTGGGGTCAGACCGTCAGCCTCTTGGCCACTCTGGGTGGCTTCTTTCTATTCCTGGAGGAGTGAAAGAACAACAAAGCCTCGTTACCAAGTAAATGGTCTTTCAAAGACCTGTGAAGTACTCGGGTGCGGCTGTGTGTGTGCCCGGGAAGGCTGACACCTCTTAACCCTCTAAGGAGGGGGAGACACCAGATGGTTGGGGGTGTGATTCTATTGATGCCAATGAAGACCTCACTCGAGGGGCGGAGCGGAGCCCCCGGAAATGGCTGGGGCATCAATAAAAGCGTTTTATGTTACTGTAGGCAGGTCTGCTGGTGCACGGCAGCGCGACAAAATGTACTAGTATTTTCCCGTTTTTATATATAAATACAGATAAAGGAAAACTCGTTTTCCGTCTGTATTTATATGTAAAAATCCGTTTAAACGGAAAACCGGGAGCCCTAATAATAATGTATAAACAAACTGTCAGAGACATTGACCAGCATTGTTCGATGTGGCAGATGTTTCCTGTTTTAAGGAGCACTGCACCGTATGTGATATTTGACACAATAAAATTTGTTTAAAAAAAAAAAACATTTTTAAATAGTAGCATTAAGGGTTAATATGCCTGTTGCAAAGAACAGTGTGTAACATGCAAGTTTCTATTCTTGTGTGACAGATTTGTATTTTACGTAGGCAGCTCAGTGGGTTACTACTTTATTTGTGATGCTCCTTGTATTAGTAAATGCATCCTAATAATGACTCAATCAGATTCAGCTGACATTCTTATAAAGCACACGTATGTCTTGGTTTGGAAACATCAAATATTTACCCCAAATGGTAGCCGGCTCAAACATCTACCCCATCTACCATCATTTTTTACCCTAGTTTACCTCTTGAGTACTTATGACAAGCTCTGTTAGACCTGTCAGCCTTTGGGTGGTCTTCCCCCAAACCTTTTGCCTTTTTTTTTAAAACTGAGTTTTATATAGCGCGAGCTTGACCCGAAGGCATCGGATATCAGAGCGCTTTACACGAGCACCAGTTGCGTTACATGAGGACACATTCATTTTTGTTAGGCACGGGGAGATTAAGTGATTTGCCCAGAATTACAGGATGTTGCGCGTCATTGCAGAGACTCGAACCCGGTTTCCCAGATTTGAGGTCGACCGCCCTAGCTGCTAGGCCAACTCCTCTCCCCTTCTCTCTCTCCTTCCTCCTCCATTTTTGCTGGTCTCCTTTTTACCTGCCTTAGGACTCTGCCCTCTTTACCACTGCTAACCAGTGCTAAAGTGCATGTGCTCACTCCTTAAAACAAGGTCACATTGGCTTATTCCCAATCGGCATATTTAATTTACCTATAAGTCCCTATTAGAGTAGTACTATCTGTGCCCAGGGTCTGTAAATTAAATGCAACTAGTTAGCCTGCAGCACTGATTGTGACATCCACTTAAGTAGCCCTTTCAACATGTCCATGGCCTGTCATTGCAGCCTGTATGTGCTGATTTAAACTGCTGTTTCGACCTAGCAAAAAAAAACTTTTTCCAGCCCCAAAATCTTCCTTTTTAAGACACATAAGACACCCCTAGGGTAGGCCCTTAACAGCCCAGGTTTTTCAAGTTTTACATTCCTGGTAGTGAAAAACTCTTAAATTGAGTTTTCACATCTGCAAGGCATACCACTCCCAGAGGATAACATTCAAGTTACTTTATTACATGTATTAAGCTGAAATTTCCAACTGGTAGCAGGTAACCAGTTCATGTCTGGTGTCTTTGGAATTGTAATTAAAAATCCTAACTTGTGATGAAGTTGGATTTTAAGTTACAATTTTGAAAATGCCACATTTAGAAAGCTTCCATATTCATGCCTTAGCCATTTTGTGTCTGTAACATGTCTCTGGGTTTTATGACTGGGTTTACCTGACAGATGGGCTTTGTGTGTTCCTTCTAGACAGCCACACACAATAGAGAGTTTAGGTGTGCCTGGATCGGCCATCACTGGCAGGATGGGAGGGTGGAGCTGGACCCTGCCCTACTTACACTTGAATAGGCTATGTCCTGACTCCAAACAAAGGGCTCCATACCCTGTGTAGTTAGTCTGAAGCCAGGGCAGGGAAGGCAGTATGCCTGGGGACTTTAAAGGGAAGCCTGTAGAAACTCTTCCCCACTTCAAAGGCACAACTGGATATAAATACTGGACCTCAGACTCCAACTCTTCAGTACACTTCTGGACCTCTGGATACTCTGTCAGGAAGAAGGACTACTTCCCGCTATGCTGAGCTGCTGCCCTCTTGCCTGGGTGGGAAGGACTAGATCAGCAACTGTTGTAACCAGCACCCCTAAGCGACTGCAAGGGCTAGTTGACCGGCCCCCTGACTTGAGCCTCAAGCACAGAAGGCTCCAGTAATCTTAAACTCAGCACCTGGATTGCGACATCTGAAAGTCTACCCTGCAAGGTGGTGCCACTCTATCCTGGACCCTTGGAAGTGAGCCTAAGGTGCTCTGCCAGCCTCTCTGGATCCAGTGGAATAGATGCATCTCCTCTGCTTCACAGTGCAACTCAGAGCAGAACCAATGTGTTGTCACTGCTTGATGAATCAGTACCACCGCAAAGACCCACAATGCATCTAAGCCCATTGCTGCATCAAAACTGCTAATGTGTGATGCATCCTCGGTGCATGGCATTGCCTCCCTCATCGACTGCAGCCTCGAATATGATGCCAAGCTCAGCATCGCAGCCTCTCAGCTCCTCAGAACTGACGCACCTCCCTGACCGTGCGACGCATCCTCGAAGCGGACTTTACATTGCAAGCCCTTGTCAGTGGGATCATGGATGACGGTGCAGTGCTACACACCGCAGCCTTGCCGCATCTCAGAACCAAGGCGTCGCTTCAGCTGGGTGACGCATCTTCGACTCGAAACCGCTGAAGGCTGTGCAAACAAGGATTTGAGGTACTTTGTTCAGTGGGCCTAACTGGGTCCCTATAGCAGCCCCATGCTCCATTGCGGTTGGCCTGAACTTGTGACTTTTACCAAGTCCGGTGCAACCAGATATCCACAGTGCGCGCTTTGTGCTTTCTGACGCTGTTTTTACTGAAATCTTAAAACGTGCATATCTCTGGTTCTATTGATTGGATTTTTTTTGTTTTGGTCTTGTTTTATTGATTAAAACTTATTCTATTTTTCAAAACTGGTTTGGGATCCTATTGTGGAGTGTTTCCACTCTGTTACTGTTTGAAGTGTTGCACAAATACTTTACACATTGCCTTGGATGTAAGCTTGACTGCTCTGTGCCATCTATCCAAGTGTTGAGCAGCACAGGTTAATTTAGAGTTTGCTTGTGACATCACTCTGAGAAGAATTATGGTTGCTCCTTTAGAAGTGTTTCACCCCCACTCATCCAGTAGCCCAATTTCTTGCAAGTTCCTTCTATGGTGCTCTACAATCAAATAAACACCTGCATAAAAAATCAATGTCATCAGAAGTAGTGTTGAAAAATATGTTTTTTAAAGTGGATTCAAAGCTTGTTCTGCCCTGTGTTACATTACCATCAGAATTTCATCCAGGTGACATTGAGACTCTAACCAAACTGTTTTTGAGAATTAAATCTGGTTCTCTGCTAGACCTCTGCCCTTCTGCATTGAGAAAACATTTATGGTCAGCCACCTAATGACTTCACTGATGTCTTCTCTCAATCAAGGTACCTATTGGACCTGACCCTCTCTGCAGGGTCACTCCCAAACTTTTTGCTCTTACCGTTTATGTTACCTTAATTTGGTTTTGTTGCCATTAGGGCTCTGTGCACTTTACTGCGGCCAATCAGTGTTGAAGTGCTTGTGCTTTCTCCTTAAAACATAATGGAATTGGTTTAGACCTGATTGGTACTTTTAATTTATTTGTAAGCCCCTAGTATATAGTAGAAAATAGACTCAGGACCTGCAAATTAAGAGGCATATTTAAAAAAGGTGTTGTGTCACCCTTGAATCACGCAAGGGGACATAAGGTGACACAAAACCTAGATTGACATTTACCAAGCCTCGCAAGGTCAACTCGCGTAGCTCTGCATGGGTTGGCAAATCTGGAGTAAGGCAAGGCAGTATAAGTCACTGCCTTGCATTACTTTGCCCTAGGGAGGCATTCCATTGCTGGAGCATGGGTGTTACCATGCACCCATCAATGAATTTGGGTGCATTCCCAGATTTACCATGAGTGGTAGGGCTGGGGAAGCGTCAAAATGCTATGCTTTCCCAGGGGAAGCGTAACAAGGAGACATCCCCTTTCTGCGTGTGCTGAAGAATGAGGTAAAAGTTTGAGAGGATTATTTTTCTGCAGAAAGGTGCCCCTTCCTGCACAAAAAAAATCCTGCCTGCAATGCAGCCCCCTTTGCACCATGGTGCAAGGGTATCTGTGTTGGCGCTAGGCAGCCGCAAGTGCACCAGCGCAAGGAAAGAACAGGAATGCGCCATATATTGTTAAATATGGCACATTCCTGGCCTCTCCCTGTCACGCAGCACAGCAAGGCATCTTGCTGCGCTGCATTGTGTGACATTTTTTTTTTAATCTGGCCCAAAATGGTATTAGTAGGCCTGCAGCACTCATTGTGCCACCCACTAACATAGCAATTTAAAACACATCTCAGGCCTGCAATTGCAGCTTTAACCTTCCGGTTCGATCTGGCAAAATAAACTTTGTGCCAGGCCTAAACCTTCATTTTTAATGCATATGTTATTTTGTTTGCCCTAAAAAGACCATACGGCAGGTAAATTGTAATTAAAAAGTAGGGCATGTGTTTTGAAGTTTTTCATGTCCTTGTAGTGAAGAACCCCTAAATTCATTTTCACTACTGTTAGGCTTGTCTCTCCCATTGGATAATATTGTGTTATGGTATTACATTTAAAATATGCTTACTTTTGATTAGGAACAAGTAAGGATGTCAATTTTGGACTCAAATGAATTGTAATTTAAAATCCTTTTTAATGGTAAAGTCAATATATAGGAGCTTATTCCTGGGATTGATGTACTCGCGGTGGCGGTCCGATCACTGCCACCACTGCAGGTCCGCCTGCTGTATTTCAAGTGTGGCGGTCGGATGCCACAGGACCACCGCCTCCACTGAGATCCAGGATCCTGCAGCAGTGGCGGAGCGGAAAGGGACAGAAATATGCTGGCTGTGCTAAGCATATTCCGACTTCCAAATCCACCGCCCAATTCATGGCAGTGAGCCCGCCATGAAAAGGATGGTGGACTTGCAAGGGGCCCCCTGCTGCCTCTGGGCCTGGAGGTGCATGTGGAGGGGCACTTGTTGTGCCCCCCCTGGAATTGCACTCCCGTTCCTGCATGGTATTGTATTGTATTGTATTGTATATAGCATTTATAGAGCGCAACAAACACCCTACGGGTACCCTGGCGCTAAAGATACATGAATACAGACCAACGTGAAGCGAGAGGGACAGAACCAAAAACATTACTCAAAAGCGACAGGATCAGTTTCTGGGGAACAACCACATTTTGATCCTTTTCCTGAACAGGGACAGGGTACTGCATTGTCTAATTTCTAGTGGGAGTGCGTTCCAGAGTTTTGCAGCAGAAAAACTAACAGATCTTCCTCCCAGTCTGACCCTGTTGAACCTGGGTACCTTTGCCAAGTAGGCAAAAGAGGAGCGAAGGGTCCGGGTAGGAGTGTACCAAACCAATTTCTTCTGTAGGGGCCCAGGACCGAGTCCATGCAAAGCCCTAAACCCTATACAAAGGGATTTAAAATAAATTCTTTGCTGCACAGGGAGCCAATGTAGCTCCGCTAGGCACATTGAGGCGGAAAAGCCTCGTGGCTTAGACAAGGCCAATTTCGCAGCCGTATTCTGAACACGCTGCAGTCTCTGTATTAGATACTTGGGGACTCCAACAGCAGAGCATTGCAGTAGTCAAGTCTACTTAGAATAGCGCCTTGAACAACCAAGGCTCTAACCGAAATTGGGAGCAACGGGAGAATCTTTCTCAGAGCCCTAATGAGGCCAAAACAGCACCCCACCATCTTGTTCACTTGCGTCTCTGGTGACAGGTTGGCATTAAACATAACTCCCAAGTTTCGCACCGTCTTAGATGGCACCAAGGCAGTAGATGAATCAAGGGGCCAGAAGTTGTGAGGAAGAGGCAGATGGACCTTCCCAACTGTGCAGTGTACAATTTCGGTCTTATCCGAATTAAATTGTAAAGAGTTATTACGTAACCACTGCGCAGTATCATGCATACATGCATGAAAATCCTCCAGGGCATTGGGTAGGGCTCCATCAAGAGATAGAATGATCTGAGTGTCATCAGCATAATTTACCAATTTCACATTATGAGCCCGAATGATATTAATTAGTGGGCTCAAATAGATGTTAAATAAAATTGGGCTGATGGCAGATCCTTGTGGGACCCCATGACAGATATTAGTGAAGGCTGACTGGAAAGGGGGAAGAGCCACTGCCTGACACCTGCCAGATAGATAGGATCGAAACCAGTCCAGGGCAGTGCCCACTACCCCCACCTCCTCTAAACGTGTTAGCAAAATGTCATGGTTGACCGTGTCAAAAGCGGCAAGCAGGTCAAGCAATATAAGTATTGCTGATTGTCCCCTGTCTGCCAACAGACGCAGATCGTCCAACACGGTTACGAAGGCAGACTCGGTTCCGTGTTCTGGACGGAAGCCGAATTGTACATCTGCCAGACAGTTGTTACGTTCTAGAAAAGCTGACAGAGATTTGCTAACCAAACGTTCAAGGATCTTCACTGGGTAGGGGAGGAGAGAGATGGGCCGATAGTTACCCGGGCAGGTTGGATCAAGAGTGGCCTTCTTCAAGAGTGGCGTAACTACAGCCTGTTTCCAGCCAGATGGTACAACTCCACTAAATAATGATTGATTACAGATCTGTCGAAGCCTGGGGAAAAGTTCTGATGCAAATTCCTTCCAGATTTTGTGCGGAAGGGGGTCCAGTGGAGAGCCCGAGGAAACACCCAGAGCAAGCCTGTTAAATTCCTCATCCGAAAGGGGTTCAAAATGGTCCAAAAAAACTCTGTTTATCGGTCCCTTCACCAATCTGTGTTCCTGCACCAGGCACCCCTCCCGCATCAACAATCGAAGTAGCTGCCCCATGAGTCACAGCCTCTGTCCCCCCAGAAAGGTTGGTTTAAAATGGTGTGGCATGCACGACATTGCGCAGACCACACCATGCAGGAACGTGCTGCAGGCGATGTCAAAGCGGCAATCTGCTGTTAAGGCTCTCCTATGGGCCTGCAAATGTTATGAGAGAGGCCCCTCTTCCAAAGGCACAGGGCTCTATCAGAGCTATATTATCAAAGATAACTCCCTTTGGGATATACTCAATTCAACACTCACAACCATATATACAGTCAATCACTAATCATAAAGGTACATTCACCTAAATCCCAGTATCACTCATAGTACCACGCCAAAATGTATACTGTTAAAACCAATGTATTATAAAATAAATATCTCCACCACTGTCTGCATTATATAAAGAATTCCATTCATTTTTAAAACACCACAAATTGCCAAAACTGTAACAGGTTAATTACAAAATACAAGGCACCTCCCAGACAATCAGCAATAAATTATCAATAAAACTTTTTCATCATAATAGTATCACTAATTCATGGAGGAGAAGATAAAGAGTAAAAACTGAAAAGAAAGAGAGAGAAAAAACATACGACAATGCACTAATACCTATTGTTCGTTCACTAATCGGTTAAGACAATTAAATATTGGTATCCGGTTTTCAATCACTGTGTGCCTCAGACAGGCCAATATCTCCACCCGATTTAGTTAATTTCAATGCGTCAACGCGTTTTGGCGGTATCAAACATATATAGACCACCTTTATCAAGACCCCACTTGTTCCTCTCTTTTTTTACATAAAAACATCTGCAGTAGACACCGTTAAGATTCTCTACGTGATCTCCTAAGTATGGAAGATGATGATAAAAGGGAAAACTCACGTCTCCCTAACGTCTGTTCTTCTTATAGTCTCCCTACATGTTATTTTAAATAGAATCTCAGTCTTTGAAAGATAATCCCTGTCAGAATGGTCTTTCCTTGTATACAATACCAGAACCATATGGACTGGTTGCTTTAAAAGCCCTTAGTCTGCAACGTCGTGATGCCGAAATATATCCAGTCGTCACCTGGACCGTTTCTTCAATTTGGTTTACAGTTGACACGGATAAGATCCAGCATCCATCAGGATTGCTTCAGTTCATATATCTGCTGTTAAGGCTCTCCTATGAGCCTGACACAGCCACCACCCCAGCACTGCCTGCCCACCCTGGATTCAAGTCGGAATCCGGCGGGCGAGTGCACCACGGGCTTGGCAGTCGTCTTGTGGGGGCAGCAGTGGCAGTCCTGCAGGAGGACTGCCAAAGTAGGACTGCCAAACTCAAAATCAGATCCGAAGTGAAAATTCAGAAAATGCAATTTTTAGAAATTTGGCATTTTCTTGTCCTAAGCATTTGGTGCCTTCTGCCAGTGTCCTGGGTCACATGATTGTGAGTCGTTTAGCTGTTGGTCTTTGTATATTCCTCCCAGTGAGACAAAAGGGGATTAGAGATGGGAAGGTTGGGCCATCCTGCTGGGGGCGGAGCTGTTCCCTGCCCCACCTACACTTCAAAGGGGCTGCCTCCAGTGTACACACACAAGGAAACCTGACACAAGTCTTTTTCACCCCAGAATTCTTAGAGCCTTGGCATGGTAAGGGAACAACTTTCCAGAACCAGATGTGGGGGTAGTATAGGAAATTCTCCCACTTCAAAGGCCGGCACTAGGTATAAATATTGGACCCTCATAACATCTCTTCAGGACACTTCTGAACCTGTGGAAGACTTCAGAAGGACTCCATGACTTACAGAGGACTGCTGTCTTGTGTGAGTCCTGCTGCTACCAAAGGACATCGCTGCTGCTTGAGAACTGCCTTGCTCCCCGGAGGACTGCTCTGCTTCTAGAGGTCTACCTTGCTGCTTGAAGGAGAACTGGACCATCTCCTTCAATGCAGGACCACCAGACATGACTCTAAGGGCTAGCTGGCTGGCCTCCTGTATGAGCTACAGGGGCATAACAAGCTCCAGAGACCTTGAACCCTGCACCTGGTCACTCTGCTGGAGTGAGTCATAACATCCTTCAAATGATGCCCCCCCATCTTGCACCTTTGGAAGTGATGTTAGAGGTGCTGCTACCGCCTACCCTTAAATCTTTTGACTTCACAAAAATTCACCAAAAAGTGCAAGAAGAACCAAAAGAAGACTGGGACCAACCTGCCAGTCAATCTGCCCAAGGTGCATTGCCAGTTAGTCTAACTTTGCAGTGACTCCCGCTAAGTTCTTCACCACAGCAGCAAATCCTGTTCACCGGGACCTCTCAGTGATGGCATCTGACCTTTTGGAGTCCTCTTCAGCTACAGCTGGTAGCTCTGTCCTGCTTGAGGTTTTTTACTTCCAAAACGTTGTCTAAGTTGGAAGGTAAAAATCTTCACCGGACTTGATGCCGACCAGCTCCCCATCAACAATGACAAACAACTCCTGTCATTGTCAATTGCTTCACCAAGACTTTGTCCAGCACTCCCCGGTGAGAGGACTCCTCTTTAGACACAGTCTACTGCCTTGCCCCATTGAACTCTACCTTCTCCTAGAATTTTCTTCAAAATGTCTTCTCAGTCCGAAGGTAAGCCAAGACCAGGCCTAATCCACCTTGTATATCTGACTTGTGCTCCATTGCGGTTAACCTTAACTTTTAACTTTCTACCAGTCTTTTCCAACCAAATACCTGTGGTTGGCACTTCTGATCTTTTAGGCAATAGATTTTACTGACAACCTTAAAAAATCATTACTTCGGTTGTACTGATTGGATTTGTTTGGTGTCATTTTATTTATTAAAATGTATCCTCTTTTTCTAAATTGGGTTGGGATTTTTCTTGTGTTGTGTTTCACTTTATTACTGTATGTATGCTGCATAAATACTTTACGCATTGCCCCTAAGTTAAGTCTGACCGCTTTTGTGCCAAGCTTCCAGAGTGTTAAGAACAGATTAATTTAGTAACTTTTAAGGTTCACCCTGCCAGGGATTGCAACTGTTGTTTTAGAAGGGCTTACCCCACCCCTCACAACCAACAAACCAATTTCCAACAACAGCCGTATAACTTTCGTCTTTTAGATACACTGCACCAAGATGTGAAATGTGGCTGTGGCCAGTATCACCAGGGAAAGTGTAGCACCATCTTTTACCAGGCAGAGCAACAATTCAGAGAAAAAACTGACGAGGAGAAGGGACAGGATAGAAAGAAGGCACTGCTGAGAGGAGAGTGGCCAAGGAGAGGGATAAGAGAAGGCAATACTGAGAACTGAGCAGGCAGGGGCAAAGAGAGTGAGAGAGAAAACATTGCTGTGGAGAGAGAGGCTAAAGGGAGGAATGGGAAGAGAACAGGAGATTTGTAGGTGAGAAGTTTGGGAGGAATAGGGGGAGCAATGACGGCTGAGGAAATAATATACAGGCAGGAAGGGAATAGAGAGAGTGAGAGCAAGCACTGCTGGGGAGAGAGGGACTTGAGTGTGGGAGGCTGAGAAAGCAGGCATTGCTGGGGAGAAACTAGAAGTCAGTCAGTGCCTGACTCTCACACTTGAGCATGCGCCGTGCTTTTCCTGCCTTTTGCTTTCTCATCCTGGGATATCAAAATCCTTTTTTTGGAAATGGCACTTTCTGGTCGGCTGAGGCAGTGCCCAAGCCAGGCAGAACCTACCACTCCAATCATGGTTAGGTGATTACACTAACTGTATAGCCTGAGCCTACCCATGGGTACCTTGCCACTGAGTAGGCAGGCTTGTTACAGAGGCAATGTGTAAAGCATTAGCACAGCATTCTCACACAATAAATACGTTGAGCATCACAAAAGAGACTTCACGTGTGGTGTACGTAAATAAAGATTATATTAAACACACAGATTAATTAACACAACATGAACATCATGTATTTCTAGGCATAAATCACACTTAGAAATATAACTAGCAGTGTTAGAATGACATCAGTAATATGCATACTTGGAAAACATCCCGTTTTACCCTGACACCCTTATGCTGTGTGATACATTGTCAGATCTGGGCCCACCCCGTCAAATATCTAAATTCAAATCCACACATTTCTAGAGTGCACACCCATGGTCACCATGAACCAAAAGTTGGGCTCACTGTACCTCCCTGGAAATGAGGCACAACATCTGGTGCACAATGATCTGAGTTGCACCAGACAATTCAGTCCCAATCAACCCACAGTTGGGTTCACTGTACCTCCCTGGAATGAGGCACATCATCTGGTGTGCAATGATACGAGTTGCATCAGACAATCTGGTTCCAATCAACCCACAATCAGTTTCGCCATACAGCCTTGGAATGAGGCACAACATCTGATGTGCGATGATGCAAGTCGCACCAGACAATTCAGTCCCACACACACAGTCACAATCTCAGTAGTACTGCATGAGGTACAACGAGGCACTACTACAGATGAGCCTTCCCTCCGAGGGTGCCAATCTGTTAATCAGACACCGCACACAATGAGCATGCAGTCAGTGTGCCGCACAAGAGAGCTACAGCATGGACAACAAAGCGGGCCATGATGAATCCCGCAACTGGTGAATCCACTCACCGCCAACGGGATGTTTGTGCCTGCTGAGGCCCCACAATGCAGAGGCCACACTCCTTATATGCGGGCACAGTTTGGGTGCTCCACACAAGGCAATCAGGTATCCAGGCACAATACTTAGGTCCATGCTCACACCGCACTGAAGTCAGGATCCAGCAGATGACATAAGCGCATGAGAGGGCACCGCTCTTCAGGTGAAACACGTAGATGCGTAGGTCCCTTGCAGGAGGTCTTTGATGTCCCTGAGACCTCCACAAGGAACAGGGGGCAAGCCAACAAGCTTTTGGAGAGCAGACTTCAGGGCGTCACACCGAAGCAGGTAGTCGGCCAGCCACCATTCAGGCAGGCTGCACGGTCCCCTCCAATGGCAGAATCCTCCTTATGCACAACAGATTCCTCTAGCAATGAGCACCATGCAGTCCAGGATGTCTGGTCGCACGTACCCACAAGTGTATCTCTGCCCTGTTGAAGTATGGCACCAGTAGTTATACTGTTGTGTGCCTTTGAAGTGGGGGTTTCAGAGGGTTCCCTTTGAACCAGACATGCCCCCCCTAAATTTCAGTCCTTTCTGCCATTAGGTATCAGAATGCAGATCTTAGTCTTTAGTGGGGCCATGATCTGGCTTCCCAGAGGCCAAGTGTCAAATCCTCTTCCTTCATTCAATCCTGCCAGGTCCTCAAATGACAGAGGTCTGTTGTTCTGGTTGCATCCCCAATGTTTATGGGACCAGTGTGGGCACATAAAATAGTTCAGTGCAGAGAAATGCCAATTATCTAGAAGTGGCGTTTCTAAGCTATTAATTACAAATCCACCTCTACTACAAGGGAGGATTCGTCATTGTGAATCCAATGATAGTAAACAACATGAAGCTGCTCCACTGTAAGCCACCACTGCAGCTTAAAGTAATCTCAGTCATTCCCGCATGTTAACCTATGGGGAGAGCAAACCTCATAAGTAGTGAAAACACTCATGGAGATTCTTCACTACCTGGGCAGGGAACACATGTGTACCTGCCCTGCCCTTCACCTATCACTTGCACCACCCCCCAGGGCTCACCGTAGGGCTGCTTTAGTGTTAGTGAATAGCACCCTTAGTATTGACCAATGATTTACACATGCCAACCTGACATAAGTGCAAATGCTCATGCATGCATTGGCAGGCTCAAGTCATGTTTGAAAACACCATGAGACTACTCCCTGCTGTAAGCTAAAACTGTAGTTTAAAAGTCATTCAGCAATTCCTCCATGTTGACCCATTGGAAGAGCAGACCTCCTAGCTAGGGAAAACCCACAGGCGATTATTCCCTTCCTTTCCCCTACCACTTGCCCCACCCCTCAGGGTTTACCCTAGGGGTGTCCTAGTAGTAGTGAAAGGCCCACTCAATATTGGCTAATTGTTTTGGAATGCCAACCTGAGCATAAGTTCAAGTGCACACACACAGGCCTGCAATGGCAGGCTTGAGACAAGTTTGAAAGGCTATTCTTGTTGGTGGCACAATCAGTACTGTGGCCCACTAGTAGCCAGTGCAGTACCTGCCCTGTGTATGTGGTATACCTTTTTACTGGGTACTCACAGGTACAGCACCAATACCAATCAGGTAAGCACCACTTGCTAGCATGTGCAGGAATGGTGCGTGCACTTTCACACTGCATTACAGTGGGAAAGTGCCCAGGGAAAAGAGAATCAGCAAACACCAGGCACAAAAAAGGCAAAAGGTTTTAGGGAAATCCCCTAAGAAGGGCCATGTTCAACAGCATTCATCAAACTATTTAATATTAAACTACTTTCACTTTGTTTCATTGTCTTTTCTTTTCTGCATTGAAATGCGCAAAACTCCCCTTCTTTTCGCCCTCTACATCGAACCATTCATCAAGGCACTACAGGCCAATGCACAGATACTTCCTTTGATTATAGGGCAGAGGCAGCTGAAAGTCACTGCGTATGCAGATGACATAGCCATCTTTACTACTGATCCAGCGCCCACAATAGAAGGTATTGAAACAGAAGCTAAGAAATTAGGCCTTTTTTCGGGTTGTAAGCTGTATGTTTACAAGACGCAAGTGCTTCTTAACTTTCAGCCGGAACATCCTATTACAGGGGTCTGTCCGACTGCTACGTACTTAGGGATTTGTATCTCTCCTAAGATTGAATGCATACAGGCATTAAATTATGATCCTTTGCTGGCAAGTATTACCAAGCAATTGAAATGCTGGCACAAACTCCCAATTAGCATCCTGGGGAGGTGCAATTTTATAAAGATGAAGGTGCTACCGAAATGTTTGTATCTATTCCGCTCAATCCCGTTGCGTATTCCCAACTCTTTCTTCAACAAGTTAGATGGGGTCCTGAGTAGTTATATTTGGGGCTACAAAAAATCGAGACGGGCAATAGGACTAATGAAACTTCTGTATAACCAGGGGGGTTTAGAACCCCCCAATTTTAAAATGTATTATTGGGCAGCGTTTGTGGGCGTCTACGTAGTCTCTTGAGCTCAGATAAATTGGATTTTTGGCACTGGTTCATTCTTGGTCCTGAGAGCCAAATGTTCTTATATAGAATCAATGACCCCAACTACTTTAAACGTGTACGTTTCAAGGCCATCAGGGATTGTGTACATATATGGCAGGGCATTATGGCTAGGTGCTCTATTTCTCTCATACATGATAAACTTCCTCTTTGGGGCAATCCAATGCTGCCTGAGGTATTTCAGGACTCTGAGGGTCGGAAATGGGCAAAGTATGGTGTTCATTATTTGGGTCAGTTATTTGATACTAACGGCTTTCGATAATTTGAAAACTTGCAACTCACATTTGCTATCCCTCAACAGATGTTTTTTAAATACCTCCAGCTTAGCGATTATTTTACAAGAGACCTTGCACTGCGAAATGTATCAAGTTCAGCGATGTGGGAGTGTTTGCATGCGCAGAATCGGAGGGCAGCAATCAGCATGATGTATCGATGCCTGTGTCAGGTCAGAGTCGATGGCTGTGAAAAATTAGCAGCAAGATGGAGTGAGACTCTGGGGTCAAATGTCACTCTTGAAGGGGTCAAGATGGCATTTGACGTTATAGAACGATTAGTACACTCTGACTGAGTGTCTTAGACTGCAGCAGTTCCGGACGATCTGCGCACTCTATTATACTCTGGAGAGGATCGCTGGATGGGCTCAAGGTGGGGGCGTACAAGGGGGGACACCTGGAGGGGCGCACTGTAAATGCCCCAAATGTGCGATGTATGCAGCTGACATGGTGCATATGTTCGCTACTTGCCCTAAATTAGTAACATTCTGGCAGAACATATAATTTGCCATCAAGCTCCAACTAGGGGGTGAATATACTTTCTTGACAGCTAAGATGATGTTGGGCTATAAAGAGGATAGTCGCGGCTACAAATCTATCATTGCAATAATGCTAGTAGCAGCCCGACTTGCCATAGCCAGAGCCTGGATTTCACCTAAGCCTCCCTCAGCTGCCGAGTGGTAGGTAATTGTGAGAGAAACTTGTGAAAGAGAGAAGGCCCTCTCTTCACAAATTCGAGCCCTGCAAACATTTGACTCTATCTGGGGCTGCTTAGAGGACACATAGCGTACCGGCTCAACTGGGATTTTGTATTAGAATAGGGCCCCCCCCCCTTTTTTTTTCTCCTCTTTTTCTTTTTTTGTATAGATAATTTATGCTTGTTTGTAAAGTACTGGTGATTTTGCTTGGTTTGAACCTGAATACTGTAAATCATGTTGTTATTTTTATTTCCCGCTGCCATTCTCTGTTATTGTGGATTAGAATATTTTGATGTACCTTCTTTTTGACAATAAAAAAGTTATAAAAAAAAAAAAGAGAAATGCACAATTGGTACCAACTAAAATATACATCATTGCAACTTTCATTTGTAAAATTACAGAGATACTTTGACGGCGGACTGTTGTTTCTGCACCTCACATCAGTTTCAATTATATCAAGTCCCTTTCGCAACAAGCCCTTGCACCAGCCGTCAGGTGATGCCTCTGTGAGTCAGATCCTATGCAAAATGGAGGGGTTGGGCGTGCGTCAGGTGATGAAGTCCAGGAAGCCAGTATTTTAGTTTTTCAAATGAATCTTTATTTTCAATAAGTTAATTCTCACAGAATAGGTGATTATACGGTCAGCCAACGCGTTTCGTTCTCATGGTGAGAACTTCGTCAGGGCTGAAATTAACATAAACATAAATTTAGAAGACGAAATAACTTACAACACAGAAGGGAAAGAAAAAATGAAAAAAGAAGAAAGAGTAAAGAAAGACATGAGTTCCCCCATGTCTGAGAAGTCAAGAAGATAGTCGCGTCACAGTTTTAAAAAACCTCCAACATGAAAGCAGATGGGCAATTAGCATTATTTTAAGGGTACTCTCTGCTATATAGTTGAATGTAAGGGCAGAGAGATGCAAGAGTTCCCCCATGTCTTGTGAATAGCAGACATAGTTAATTTACAATTCAAAGTCTCCAACATGAAGAGAGATACGCATACGCTAGGTAGTTTCAATACACTCTATGCTGTAGAGTGAAGTATTATATAGACCGTATTAATAAAAACACTTTTTAGTGACAGACTGCGTTACAAAATTAATTTGTTCAAACTGACAGTTAAAAAACACACATGTGTCACATGTGGCAAAGAACATATTTAAACACTAAATAATGAATATATACATACACAAAGGAGAAGAGATCAGTGAGCAAGGGAGACCTCTATGAACACAATAGAATAATACTTGAGATGATCGATTACTCGAAGCTGGTTCCCAGATCTAAAGTCGGTGCTCTGATGTAATGCCAGATCCTCTACCTTTATTCTACGTTTTCGTCAAAAAGAAAATACGTAGTGATCAACAGTCACTTCTAATTTGAAAAAATCCACAGTATGACACAATTTCTGTCAGTAATAAGTTTCACAATCACTTCTTTGTGAGTGATATTCTCAATTCTAATCCTGACTTTTCACTTTACCAAACAGTTTGATCCTGTACACACACTGATTCATTTGTTAACACACCAGCACAGCCTCACTCAATGGCCAACCCCCTGGAGCTCATCCTTTCCCCTGGCCAGAACCATTTGCTCTGAACAATTCTTGCTCAGGCTGCTTCGTGGAGCTACATACACATCAGAGACTTTGTTCATATAGCGCTAAAAATGGATTCTAAATACTCCCAGTCCAACTTTAGAAGAATAGTGCTGTATGAAAAGGGACACCTGGATGACCTCGCTACAGTGCCTCATGGCTTGAAGACAAGTCTCTTGCAGGTGTGATCTACTGAGAGTGGTTGGCAGTGCCTTGAACTGTCCAGTTGCACGACAAAATGTTGCTTTAATCGACTTGCTGTAAAGGCTCATTTCAGTGCCCGCTCTGGAATAGTGCCGGTTATTCTAGAATGGACTCTAGCACATGCCTGGCAGGCTTTGAAGCAGGCACTTATCTTTGTAATCTGTTTTGTGGCATTATAAGCTACAAAAACAGGCCAGCTTTAATATAAAATTACAAATGGATAGTAACATTGCAAAAATGCATATTCAAATGTGTTTTAAAAGATAATAAATAAAAACATACTGGAAAAAAGTAGCTGACAGATCATACCAAGGGAAAATGCACTTTGCTAATGTCATGCTAAAGTGAGGACACACACACACAACACACACACACACACACACTCAGCAAACACCCATCCACCTCCACTTGCCTGCTAAGTGAGGAGGGGTGATGTGATCATTGGCTGGTCACAGCAGGTCACCATCATTCTCTAATCAGTGTAGGCCAGGCAGACGGGTGCCGGTGTCTACAGTTCTGCTTGGCCTACTGTTCTTCTTCTACATAATGCTGCCAAAGCCAGGCTCATGCAGCACAGCAATTAGAGTGCTGGCAGTTTTTAGACAGTGGGAGAGCAGAGCAGCACATGCATACTGAGTTTGACAGTGACTGCAGTTTGTGGTGGGCCTAGGCCATGAGCAAATAAAGGTAGTATTATAGCCATCTTCAGCTTGTTTTAGTTTAGTGCAAGCTGATGAAACAAGTTTGCCATGCACTTTTAATTTGCTCCACAACCTCCTAATGTTTGTCCTTAACTTTTCCAGCCTGTCCCCCACTCAGCTCAGCCATCAGCCCGCCCACAACCACAATTTACCAATGGAATTAGAAAATGACGATGTCCCTTGGTGAAAGGCAGGTATGCACTACTGACATCACTATCATGATGCAGTCATAATTTCTGGATCTGGGAGGGTCAATCTCTGGAGACATACCAGGCAGACATCCAAAGAAGAACAGGTACATTTATTTTTAATAATTACTGGGTCCATCACCCAGGGACGGAAAATTCTGTAGACACAGCCGTGTGAAATTTGTCCCTAGTGCTGAGCACCAGAAAACACCAGCAACAATTAAGCACTGTTTTGGACCCAGGTGCTACTTTTTTCTCAGTCATATTAATAATAGTGGTAACCTCTTCCCAATATTCATTAATGCAAGGGCAGGATCAAACATGATGCAGGAAGTCCTTTTCCTCTCTACCATCATGGGTGCAGAAAAAGTTAGTGTCGAGGCCTCTTTGCATTAAGCTGTAAGGTGCGTGCTAAATTCAATGACAAAATTGATAATGAAGAATACACAGCTTGCTATGGATCACCGCATTCAATGACAAAATATTGATGCACAGAATATCGATACGCAAAGATATTGGAAATTAAATATTGTTAACAAAAATACCGCTTTTCTATTCTTATCTAATTAAACAACAACTATGAAGAAGAAAAATATCGCCGTTAAATTTATTTTTTACTAATATCGAATACAAAAATATCAGTTACAAAAATATTGTTCCCTTTAAATCAACATACAAATTGTCAAAAATATCACCTCACACAATAATGACAACAGTAATATCACCAACATAAGTACATTTTTAATTACTCATAAAAATAACTATATTATGCACTTAAGAAAACTTTAAAATAAACAATAAACAACATATACACATATTTTAACAACAGAATATTCATATTAAATTACCAAAAAAGTAAAACTCAATAACATCATAATCAAAATGTATTTATTTTGGATTACATATCTGTAAAACACATACATCAAATCCAGCAATTAAATAAATATAATGTTCTCAGATTAAAAAAAATAAAACTATAAGACAATAAAAACCTTCTAAAATTCTTTTAAAAGTGTAGCAGAAGTTGCAAACGAAATTACTAGCTGGTAAAAAGTGAGGAACCCAATTCAGATGATCGGATGGGCCTCTAGGAAATTTGGACACCTACAGATGTTTTTTCAAACGCCATTCCTACACAATTACATGTTATCCAAGCTGTGTGAGGAATTAAGCCATCTTGATCACTATCACTTCTCTAGTGTCAGATTTCAGGACCCTTAAAGCTGGGAAGAGAGACCTAAGGCCCAAGAGTGGACACACAAGTAGGATCCATTTCTTACGGGGTTGTCTAAGAGCAGGGCACAAGAAAACAAAGTGGAGTGTAGTGTCAAGACCAGCTATACACATCGGCCAGGGATTTCTAAGGTTGCTAGAATTCCCCCGTCTCCCTGTAAATTAGTTCCCTAGCGAAACGTCAAGCAAAGCTGTCCAGGAAAGGAGCCTTTTATAGCATCTACTGAAGATTCGTAGAACGGAATGATCTTATAGTCTAAAATAAAAAATATATTTCCTGATGAGCACTTCCTGATCTGCTCACCCCAGAGGTAGTCTCTGCTCTGATCTTTAATTAGCTGCCTTAACGTCTTGGCGGCTTCATCCAGTCTATCCCACATGGCTTTCAGGGCAAGAGCTTTAAACATTCTTTCTTGGTATGAGCCCCAAGGTATTCTCAAGAGCCAAGGAGTATTGGGGAGTTCTCTAAGCGGAAGTCTATAGGACTCCAGTTCAGGTGTTGAGCATATCCTGTGTCAGAACAATAGGGGTCTTAGCTGTATTGTAAAGGCTATTGGGTACAAGCCCATGTCCTGGAGTACAGGGAGTGTTGATGTGCTTTGGGGGAGAATGAGAAGTCGTCTGAAAAAATGATTCTCTGCCACACATAACTTGTTAGAACAAGGGTGGCCCCACAGTTCTGCACCATATAGGGTTGTGCTTTTTGCTTTAATTTTAAAGGAGTTCGAGTGCAGGGGTTCGGTTCCTATTTATTTATTTAATTTAATTTGTAAGGCGCATCAGCTACCCAAAAAGGGTTTCCCGGCGCCTAGATTTAATCTTTTTAGCCATCTTAAGGATTGGCCAAACTCTTGTTGGAGTTTGAGTGCACTCTTACTGACCTCTATTTTCCAGCTTGCATTATGGGACATACTCACCCCTAGATAAACAAAATCATGTACACACCCAAGGGGAGATTTATTGACCTCAATTCTTGTATAATGGGCCTCCAAGGATTCAGTATCATGTATTTTGTTTTCAATATATTTACCTCAAGACCTCGGTCAGAACAGAACAGCTAAAAGCGAGTTAAAATTGCTTGTACCCCACTCAGGGTTTTAGAAATAAGCAGAGTAACGTCTGCAAAAAGCAGAGTTGGGATTCTTGTGTGTCCAATTTTAGGGGCGTCATTAATTTCAAAATTTAGGGCCTCAGCTAAATCGTTACCATACAATGCAAAGCGTGTCGGAACTAACACGCACCCCTGGTGCACTTTCCTCTCTATGCCAAACTCATTCAGCAACTTCCCGTTTGTCCCCTATCTAATTCTTGCAGTGTTATTCACATGTATTCTTATAAGAATACCTAGAATATTAGCAGGAACTCCAATTGTATCCAGAAACTCCCACAGTTTCCCTTGAGGAACAATATCAAATGCAGATTTTAAATCTATGATAATTACAAAGAGATTACTTGTTCCCAGCAGAACTGTTTTCCAATATAAAGTCAGAAATTTTAAAATTTTGTCAAGGGGTACTTGTTTTTGGCCTAAAGCCCGCCTGGAGATCAATGAGGATGCCATTTGATTGGACCTCTCTATCACTTTTCCTAGCATTTGCCGGCAAAAGATCTTCTGGAGCCCATCCAAAAGGCTAATGGGCCTAAAGCTCCCTGGCTCATCCCACAACCCTTTTTTGCATATTGGCACTATCTCAGTGTTGCACCAGGAGTTAGGTGTGGGACCCCCTTTTAGTGAGGCCTTCATCATAAGATTTAGGTAAACTCAATACATAACAACATCAGTAAATTAAATATGTATAATCACTACCTTTATACCACAATCATGTGTGTGTATATATATATATATATATATATCCAAACAAACGTCCAAGTGCAAACGTGCACCGAAACAGATGCAACGGACTCCAATATAGCTGGTGCCAATAAATCGATTTTATTTTCATGCTCGTGCTGCCCACGAAGCGTTTCGGCCACGTCCTGTGGCCTTGATCACATGACCAAGCTGTGTCAGTGTAAACGTTTTAAAGGGAACACAACACCCCATGTGACTCGTAATGTTAACAATGGCAATAGAAAACATACTCCACAGACCTCGGTCCTAGGATCTCACTCTCCCCGGCAGCTCCGCTGTGCCCTGCGTCACCTCTGAAGCCACAGACCTCCATTGCAGGGTTCGAGTCTACCCTGATTCCGGTGCTCGCTGGTTGCGCATTGTGTGCTTAATTGTGTGCTTAACTTTATCTGATTGTGCCTGCTGCTGTGTGTTTTGTTATATTCCTCTTTGCTCCTAGCTGTGTCCACTTTTTTTTTTTTCCCGCCGCTGACCCGTGACTCCTCCCCCTACCGCCCCGCTCCCGCCTCCCAGATGCACGTCCCTCCCCCCTCCCCTTCATAATGGCAGCCACTGCGGGGGAGCGCGTGTGAGTCCACAGACCTCGGTCCTAGGATCTCACTCTCCCCGGCAGCTCCGCTGTGCCCTGCGTCACCTCTGAAGCCACAGACCTCCATTGCAGGGTTCGAGTCTACCCTGATTCCGGTGCTTGCTGGTTGTGCATTGTGTGCTTAATTGTGTGATTAACTTTATCTGATTGTGCCTGCTGCTTTTTGTTTTGTTATATTCCTCTTTGCTCCTAGCTGTGTCCCCTTCTTTTTTTTCCCGCCGCTGCTGACCCGTGACTCCTCCCCCTACTGCCCCCGCCTCCCAGCTGCACGTCCCTCCCCCCTCCCCTTCATCAAGGCGGCCGCTGCGCGGACGCTCCGCTGGCATGCCAAAGGTGCGCCTAAGGCAAGCCCGTCTGCGCTCGTCCGCGACCCGACCGCGACTAGCGCCTGGACCCCTGGTCCTCCCAGACCCCATCGCTACGACTCAACCACCCTCCACGCACTGAACCCCGGAAGACACGCTGACTGTGCAAGATCCTCGCCGAACACCACCCACGGGCAGTTCTCGTGCAGACCCTACCGCAGATCCTTCACCATCGACAAAGCCACAACGACCGCTGAAGGCATGCCCGATGTACGCACCACCGAAACCCTGACTTGCATCCTTCTCAACGTGCGCTCCCTGCACCGACATGCCGTAGAGATCTGGGACCTGATCGACACCCTCTCGCCCGACATCACATTCTTCACAGAAACCTGGACCAACGCCACCTCCGGCCCCGACATCGCCACTGCTATCCCCGACGGCTACAAGATCCAGAGAAAGAACCGGCCGCACCGCCCAGGAGGAGGACTCGCCATCGCACACAAAACCCACCTTCGACTCTCCACATCCAGCATGAGTGACCCCTACTCCAACACAGTACACCTCCACTTCCAGATCCAGACTAGCCCCAGGACCACGCTACGAGGCACCCTCATCTACAGACCGACAGGACCGTGCACTCACCACGCAACCACCATAGCCGAGCTCGCTGCACCCCACACCATAACCTCCACGGACTACATTCTACTCTGGGACCTGAATTTCCTCCTTGACAAACCCCGACTCCACCACTCTCCTCGACAACCTCGCCAACCTAGGACTGAAGCAGCTGGTCAACACGCCCACTCACAGAGCGGGTCACACCCTCGACCCCATCTTCACGGGAGGAACTAACATCCGCTTCAGCCACACCACCCAGCCCCTCTGGACAGACCACCACTGCATCCACTTCACATTCAACTCCACCACCGCACCCAAACCCGCCCTGCGCCCGCCACGACGGGACTGGAGCAAGGTCACAGAGGAGCACCTCAGCACCACCCTCCGTCAAAACCCCCCCCATCACCCCCAACAACACCAACTCCGCAGCCAGGGAATTTCACTGCTGGATCTCTTGCTGCGCCGACAAGCTCGCACTCCTCCGCCCCCGCCAAAAAACGCCCTCTTAAAGCCACCTGGTTCACCACAGAGCTTCAAGAAGCCAGACGCTCCTGTAGATGCCTAGAGAAATCCTTGCGAAACCTGAAAACCATTGAATCTCGGAACAACCACAAGAGCACCCTGAAGGAATACCACCAGCGCATAAGAGACACCAAACGGACCTTCATAAGAGACAAAGTCCAGACCAACGTGACCAACGCCAAGGAACTGTTCAACGTCATACAGCAGTTCGCCAAACCCACCTGCGAAGCCATGGATGTCACACCTTTCCAGGAACTCTGCGACAAGCTCAGCTCCTACTTCCATCTGAAGATCAAGGCCCTCTACGACAACTTCAGCGTACCAACGACGAACACAACCCCACTACCCACCGCCGCCGATAAGCCCACAATCACGTCCTGGAATCCCTCTACCATCGAACTCATAAACGCGACCATGAAGAGAACCCACTCAGGTGCTCCAACGGACCCCTGCCCACAGCACATATTTCACAGGGCCGCCGCCATCATCGCACCCGAACTAGGACGCACCATCAAAGCCTCCCTCAGATCTGGCATCTGCCCAGACGACTGGAAACGGGCGGAGGTTAAACCCCTCCTCAAGAAACCAACGGCCGACCCTACGGACCTGGAAAACTACCAGCCCATCTCTCTCCTCCCCTTTGCGGCCAAAGTCACAGAGAGACTCGTAAACACCCTGCTGACCGCCTTCATAGAAGAGAAGTACATCCTGGACGCCTCCCAGTCTGGATTCCGCAGCAACCACAGCACCGAGACCGCCCTCCTCGCCGCCACCGACGACATCCGCATGCTACTGGATCAGGGACACACCGCGGCCCTCATCCTTCTAGACCTCTCCGCAGCCTTCGACACCGTCTCACATCGCACGCTCGCAAACAGACTTCATGACGCGGGAATACAAGGAGTCACCCTCGACTGGATCCAATCCTTCCTCTCGGGCAGAACGCAGAGGATCTGACTTCCTCCCTTCCTCTCCAAACCCACAGAAATCAGCTGCGGAGTACCCCAGGGATCATCACTCAGCCCCACGCTCTTCAACATCTACATGGCCCCCCTCGCCGCCATCGTCAGACAGCATGGGCTCAGCATCATATCCTACGCAGACGACACTCAGCTCATCCTCTCGCTCACAAAGAATCCTGAAGACACCAGACTCTGCTTCCAGGAAGGAATGAAGAACGTGGCAGCCTGGATGAAGGACAGCTGCCTGAAGCTAAACTCAGAGAAAGCTGAGGTCCTCATCCTCGGACCCTGCACCTCCGCCTGGGACAACACCTGGTGGCCCTCTGCCCTCGGGAGCCCACCCACCCCTACAGACCACGCTCGAAACCTCGGCATCATCCTTGACTCCTCCCTCTCCATGAACCGCCAGATCAACGCCGTCACCTCCACCAGCTTCAACTGCCTTCGCATCCTCCGTAAGACCTTCAAATGGATCCCCCCCGACTGCAGAAGGACCGTCACCCACGCACTCATAACCAGCAGACTGGACTACAGAAATGCCCTCTACGCCGGAATCAACAAAACTCTTCTACACAAGCTCCAAACCATCCAGAACGCCGCAGCCAGACTCGTCCTTGGAACACCGCGCCACGAGCACATGACCCAACACCTACGAGGCCTCCACTGGCTCCCAGTTGAAAAGAGGATCACCTTCAAACTCCTCACCCAAGCCTACAAATCCCTCAACAACGTCGGACCCAAATACCTCAACGAGAGAATATCCTTCCACGTACCCAAGAGGAACCTCCGCTACGCCGACCTCGCCCTGGCAGAGGTCCCCCGCATCCACAGAAACAAAACCGGCGGGAGAGCTTTCTCCTACATCGCAGCGAAAACCTGGAACGAGCTCCCTGTGAACATCAGACGCTCCCCGACCCTGCACACGTTCAGGAGAGACCTCAAGACCTGGCTCTTTGACTGACCTGGAGCCGCTGCCCCCCCACCCACAGCGCCTTGAGACCCTCACAGGTGAGTAGCGCGCTATATAAACCCCTGATTGATTGATTGACTACCGCATTTCCGGTACATGACCATAATGGTTACTCCTTACGAAAATTGTTTGACAAAAAGACTTGTGGGAAAACAAGCAAATTGTCTACATTTTTAAATACATTGATGTTTGTTGTACATTTATCAATGTTGCAATATATATTTGTATACAGTACACTGATGGAGTGCAAATAATATGCCATAAAGTGCTTGGTTATATTTAAATGTGCAAAACGCAATTATACAGTACATTTTTAACTCATTGCCACAAATAGCTATCTGAATGTGCAAATACACAGATGGTTTGTAAAAGACGGGCACCATGCAATAATGCAAATAGTGTGCCAACTTAAAACCCTAACAAGTAAGACGTGCAAATACGCAATTCTAAAATGCACTCGCAGTTTTGACCAGATTACCAAAATGCTTACATTAATGCTTGACTGCCTTAATTAGCAGACCAATATATTGCATACAAATACGTAACTGGTTATCTTAATTGTGCCTTTCTTAAGCAGTTGCCTGGTACAATACATGGATAAAATACCAACATAAAATGCTATTGAAATTATACTGTGCAAATACGCAATTCTAATGTACCAATACGCAATCATTACATGCATAGTTGCATTGAACCCAAATATGCACATAGCTTTCTTATTAAAGTATATACCGCATTGAAATGCAAAGTGCATTTTGAAGATCTAATACTAGCATAGAATAATATAATGGTAGACATGTGCAAATAGGCAGTTATATTGTGCAAATATCGCAATTATAAAGTGCAACATTCAAAATACTATACCCACATGTTATAATTTCAGAAAAATATAGGGAGTTAAAAAAAAACATATAATTCAAAATGCGATCAGTGTAAAATTGCCATATGAAAACTTATACACTAATACTATCGTGTGGTGTTAAACTGATACCTAAAACCCTTAAGTGTGCAAAACATCTAATGCTAAAAACTGCTAGAGGACTGATATGTTACATGTAATATACTTTGCAAGAGCACCCTTTCTTAACATAACAGAGATGACAATAAGGATAAAAAGAAACAGAATGTGCAAACAGGACATCTGAAAGGGATCCAGTGGGATCTACAGATAGTTATATAGGTCTTTACCGATATTCAAACCTAACGGGGTCTTAGTGTCTAGTTCCATGATGTATTTGGACTCTAGCTGTCTTCGTTTTTTCTCACGGTTACCTCCTCTGGGGTGTGCCTGAACTGCATCGATGACGAAATATTGTAGGCAGCTCAAATCATTACCGTGGACAGCTTTGAAATGCCATGCGACCGGGTATGTGGGATCAGAATTGACGATTGCTCGTAGATGCTGAAGTATTCGAACGTGTACTTGCAACTTCGTGCTTCCTATGTAACGTAATCCACAGTTACATTGGAGCACATACACAGCATGGTCTGTTCTACATGTGAAATGACCAATGAGATCTATATTGTCATTAGAAAAGGCTGTGTTGTAAGAAGTGGTATTGATCCCAAATTTACAGGCTCGACATATATTACATTTGTAGAACCCCTGTTTTGGTGTGAGCCAGCTGGTCATCTTACTAATCTCAGGACTTGTATGGACTAGATCATTACGCACAGAAAATGCTTTGCGAAAGGCAAATGTAGGTTTGGCTGGAAGTACTTGTTTTAATGTAGCATCGGTGAGAATGATGGGCCATTGTTGGTTTATATTGGCCCTTATTTTAGTGGCCAGTCTACTGTAAGTAGTCACTACTCTCATATGTGTCCTTTTCTTCTCATATACAGGCATGCAAGGGAGGGTTTTATCTATAGTGCTCTCCTTATTCGGATTGAGAAGCATCATCCTGTCCTTGCTGTTGGCTTTCTTGAGGGCACTATCTAGTGATATTGATTTGTAGCCTCTCTCAATAAATCTCTGTTAAGCCTCAGCCTGATATTGTACTAGATCTTTTTCTGTACTGCAGGCCCTACGTATGCGAAGAAATTCCCCATAGGGGATACTGGCGATGGTATGCTGAGGATGAAAACTGTGTGCGTGAAGCACCGAATTTCCTGCCGTGGATTTCCTAAACAGACATGTCTCAATTTTACCATGTTCTACATAAACCTTAACATCAAGGAAACTGGTGGTTATTGCATCTATATTAGCTGTAAAATGCAGATTCAAATTATTAGCATTGATATTGTCTACAAATAGTTTCGCCTGTGTCACACTCCCCTTCCATGTAACAAACACATCATCAATGTATCTCCACCACTTGACTACATGTGCTAACCAGTCATTGTTGTGTTTAACCCTGAGGACATGCTCCTCCCACCAGCCTACATGTAAACATGCATAGCTGGGGGAGAAGCATGCCCCCATAGCAACACCCCTCAGCTGCTGGAAAACATTATATATATATATTTTTCTTCACAAAAAAAACAAAGTTTACAGGGACATTATAGTTAGGCTGACATTTTATACATACAAAACCAGAGAAATTAAGCAGTTACAGTTAGCCGAGCTAACTATAACTTGCGTCCCTGCAATGCACTGCTTATGACCTCACATATTACCTCAGTCATGACATGGTCAGTGATATCACTCATGACATCACTGATGACATCTCAAACGACATCACTGATGACATCACTGATAACATCATCCAGTGAATCTGAGTGTTTTAAAAAAGTTGTGAGTGTTAAATATATATATACCAAGGTGTATTGTTGAATCATTTGTATAATTGCCTGTATGGATGATTCAGTGGGTCAGTGACTGACGGTATAAGTGAGTGATTAGGTGTCTCAGTGAATGTATGGGTGATTCACTAAGTTGTGCGAATGTCTGTATCAGTCTGTCAACTGGTGTCTAAGTGCCTGTATGGGTAGGTGAGTGGGTACCAGAGTGGCTGTATGGGTGATAGATTGGTTGTCTGAGTACATGTATGAATGTATGTGTGGGTGGGTGAGGGGGTGTGTGACTGCCTGCATGGATGAGTGAGTGGATGACTCAGTGACTGTATGGTTTAGTGAGTATGTAAATGTTCAGCTGTATAGGTGACTTAGTGTGTGTATGGCTGTGTCAGTGAGTGAATGGATATATCAGTGGTATTTTTTTTATTTCAAAGAATTTTATTTGGTTTTGTAAAACAGAACAAAGGAGAAAATGATGTGATTGTATAGCAAGGTACATAATAAACAGGTTACATAAGCTGTATTAGGTGATGGTCTGTGGACTCTACAAAATCTGAAAAATAACTCATATAGAATGAAAGAGCAATATACAGAGCACAACATCTAGGACACAATGAAGGTAAAGTAAAGAAATTAAAAGAGTGGTTCACCGAGGGAATCACAGCGGTGGGCATGACCCATTACCGTTCAGAAACAGAACGCTATTATCTCAGCCAAGCAGGGGTGGCAGCACACCAGATGGGGTATCCGGGACAAACATAATCCTGAAGAGGAAGTTGTGCGTGGAAGTATAACACATGTTACATGTTGACAGTACAGCATAATGTATCCATAATCATACATAGTTTGGCATACATATTTGGCACACATATTTGGAGGGGTGATCCACTGTCTATGCCTGTGTGCAGACTCCAACCCAAGTCTAAGTAAGGCGGCGAGCTAAGACCTATTGAGGGGTTATGATGGTTTGGTAGTGGCGAAGTAGCTGTCAACTGACTCTCAGACATTGTTATTTTGTGGTTTCCAGGGGGAGTTCTGAAGAGTGATATTGTCTGCCCCTCTTATGTAAGTAATCCAGTTCAGCCAAGAGCGGAAAGAGGTAGCAGCAGTATTCTTCTAGTTGGTCAGTACATATTTACAAGCCAAAGTTAGTAGTATATCCACTCCCATTTTCTCATGACTGCCCCCGTAAGGGATGTGGAGTTTGGTTTTAAGAGGTGGTAAAGCTTGGAGGATTGGTGACCAGACTTATTGAGGGAAAGTATTGTTATAATGATGAAGGGATCCTTATCAGGATAACTTATTTTGGACAAACTTTGAGCCTGAGAAAGTCATAAAAATCTATGTCTAGGTTATATTGTTGTTGGAGTTCTCTGAAGGAGAGAGGGGCTTTTCGTGGGCCCAATTGTTTTAGAAAATGGATGACTTTTGACGCCCATGAGCTCCAGAATATTGTTTTCCCATGAATTTTGATTTTTGGGTTGTGCCAGAGAAACATCATATTAGAGCAGGTAAGAGGGGTTTCTAGGAGTTTATCAATTTTTCTTAGGGCTCTTTTCATATTATTAAAGATGTATTTACCAGAAGGTGTGGGATTTATCTTACTGGCTACAAATGAAATAGCGTGAAGATCCCCTAAAATTTCTTCTTCAATTAGCAGCCACATGGGGGTGTACACTGAAGAAAGGGAGAGCTAAAGGGAGCCTTGTCTGGCTAGGAATGTGGTTTGGTAATTTTTTTAATCACGGCGGTAACTGGACAAAGGGTCCGGCGGAGCACCACCCTTGACGAAAGTTTGACTACAGGGGGGCTCTTCCATTTTCTAGCCAGTTTTAGCATGATCATAAATATACTTGGATAACTGATG
The DNA here is from genome assembly GCA_963921515.1 of Calotriton arnoldi. Taxonomy (NCBI): domain Eukaryota; kingdom Metazoa; phylum Chordata; class Amphibia; order Caudata; family Salamandridae; genus Calotriton; species Calotriton arnoldi. The sequence continues at coordinate 658,049 of CAWUFW010009375.1, forward strand.
TAAGTTATTTTAGGGTGACCCTCACTCTGGAAACTACTGGTTCCAGGGATACCTTATTCCGGGTACAGAGGAAAATAAGTACTGGGATCAGAAAGGTCCTGAGGAATGCCGGTGTGACCCAACACTGTGGGCACTTGATACACGGCAGAAACATGTTGACACCTTGGCAGTAAGGAGGGGTGAAGGAACTCCTAATTCTCTCCTATCACCACCATACTTCACGTTTTTAGCTCCAGCCGGTATGTCCAGGAATAAATTGTTAGCAGAGACACCACCGTACTAGTTTTAACCTTCACTGCAATTTTTCTTTCGGTGATCCCAGAAATATATTTGTATATTACTTTTTCATGTTTGTATTGTCTTCCCCTCCCTTTGCTCCACCCCAGTCGTTGGTCTCCGCGGGGTGTATTGAAGAAAGCCCTATGTTGAAGCATGCAACAATATTGTGAGTGAGAGCAGTATTTTTTCACTGAGCACGTGCCACCTTCTTAAAAACCACTTGCTACTCCTCTATGTGTGTTACAGTTGCAAGAGGGAAGGCCGGAGTAGTGAGAATCTGCCTTTCCCTCCTTCCGTTTGTGTGATACATTTTTTAAATCAGCAAAGTTAGCACCAACTAGGTGAACGAGCAAGTGCAGTTTTTTGAGAGATGTTCTAGAACGTTTATTTTGCCAGTAGAACTTTGTCAATAGCTTGTCCAGTTTGTGATGGAATTACTCCAATAAAACTAGGGGTAACATACTGATAAGATAGCTAACTATCGGCATGACCATCATTCTGACAGTCTCAATATGACCCCACCATGTGAGGATTTTGGGATTCCATCCCTCCACCAGGAAATCAATTTTTTTCAGCATTAGATTTTCATTATGATGGAGAGACTCTAGTAAGTCTGCATTAAATTCTAGGCCTAGGTGTTTAATGTAGTAGGGCTGCCAGGCTAAACGTGTGGATTTGAAAAGATCGCTAGAGCAGAGGTTGTGCAGACCCATGATTTCAGACTTGTCTTTATTGAGTTTATAGCCAGACACCCGAGCAATGTTTCTATTGTCTCTAGCAAGGAGGGGATTGAATGAGAAGCGTCTTCAGACATAATCAGTATGTCATCAGCTTATGCAGCCACCTTTATCTTCGTTTTGTTAAAGGAAACACCAGCTATGGCGGGATTAGCTCAGACTTTGTGAAGTAGGGGCTCTAATGTCAAGATGAATAGGGATAGAGACAAAGGGCAGCCTTGTCGGGTACCTCTCTCCAAATTGAAGGCTGAGGATAAGAGTCTGTCAGATCTTACTCTGGCAGAGATGCCATTATATAGGGCCATGGTCATCCTAGTGAAGGTCTCACCTAAATTATACTTCAATAGGGTCTCTCAGAGAAATGACCAGGAGACCTGAATGCTTTCTCAGCAGCAAGTGTGACAGCTACGGTGTCGGAGTTTGTTAGTTTGGCTTTCTCAATGAGGTGGCATAGGAGATGTTTGTTGTCGTTGGACAGTCTGTTTCTCATGAACCCCACCTGGGAATGATCAATTAGGGATGGGAACAATGGTTACAGCCTGTTACAGAGGATTTTGCATCCCCCACCAGCAGTGCGTCGAAAGGTACTTTTACAGCATGGTGGAGAAAGCGTGCATGGCCTTTGACCACCTTCCAGCAATCCCACTGTGTGGGGGCATACTAGAGGTAACAGGAGGTCTTGTTGGCCCCTAAGGACCCTCAGCAGCCAATGGGACTAAACCCCCACCCAGCAGTGCACCAGGAGGTGCATTTGCGGTTTGATGGAGAAAGGTGAGTTGACCATTTTTTTTTCTTGCTTTAATTTGCTATTTTTTTGGAAGGGGGCTGCGTGGCCCCCCTTCCCTGGGCCATTTTAGGCCCTGGGGACCCCATCTCCTGAGGCATGCCCCTTTTTTGTGTTTTTTATTTTTAAAAAAGGGCCCGGCCTTTATTCATGTTGTATTATAGTCAAAGGGAAGGGCCTGCCCCTTTTTTTAATTAATTTTTTTTTTAAAAAGGGAGGCGGGCCAAGTGACCCTCCTCCTGAGGCCGATTTTGGCCCCGGGGAACCCATCCCCTGGTACCAGGTCTTTATATTTTTTTTAAAAGGGGAGGAGGCCACACGGCCCCCATCCCCAGGCCAATTTAGGCCAAGGGACCCCATCCCCCAGGGCCAGGCCTTCGCATCTGTTTTTTTTTAAATGGGGAGGGGGGCCCACGTGCCACCCCTCCCAAGGCCAACTTTGGGCCCAGGGACCCCATCCCCTGGGGCCTGGCCTCTCAGTTGGCGACTGTCGGGGGGAGCCTCAAGGCCCCCACCGTCCCTGCCGACTCCCAGCCTCCAAAGGGAGCTGGCTTGCTTGTGGACAGAGGGAGCTGCTAACATGCACCCTGGAACATTGCTGGAGCCGGCTCTGGGGGTGACGGTCCCCAGGGCCATGTAGGGCTCTTTGAGGGGGGCCGCGCGGCCTCCCTCAGTTATTCAATATATATGTATATATATATGTATAGTAGTAGTCATAGTTAGGACCTAGTTTCCATGGGAAAGGCATTTTTAACTTGTCTATGACTTTGACGTCATTTGACCAATCTTCATTAAAATTTCCAAAGTAGGTTCTGTGTGTCATTGAAAGTTTGGGGGTGATTCGTGCAGTGGGGACCAAGAATTAGAGGTGCAAAATAAGGGTGCATTTGTAATGTTAATTCCCATAGGAACGTGTTGTCTAACCTACAGCCAGAACCACTGGACACAATTACACCAAATTTGTCAGAAAGGTAGATGTTGTTACGCAGATTGTGCTTTTTGTTATTTGGTGCAAATCCATTCAGTAGTTTTTGTGAAATTAAAGCTGAAATTTATAGTGATCTCTGCCCGCAGACATTTCACAGAGATTTCACTATGCTCGCGGATATTTCACAATGATTTCGATGTAAATAGTAAATGCGCACACCAGCGGGAATGCTCTGATTGGCTGGACGCAACCTGAACAGAAAGTTGGGGCTGCCATTTTATCAATCGGGAACGGTTCCCGGGGCTGTACATTTCTGAGAAAGCTAACATAAAGGGTCAGGGTAAAGGTACTCTGACACCATGTTTGAGAAATTGGAGTGTTAGTGACACAAGTTATGTGTACAAATTTGATTTTCTTAATCACACACGACATTCGCGATGACGATGCAATTGCCAGCGAAGCCCCCTGATTACCATCGTGCAGACATCATGAATATCACGACGACACAGCGAATATTGATGAAAATATAAAAAATATATATTTGTACACACTTGCCGGTCACTGTCACAAACTCATGTACCCATTCACAAACTCACCCAGACACTTATACACCCATTCATTAGCCCACTCACACACTTATACATAGAGTCACATACCCACTCAAATACTCATGCATACACTCACTTACCCATTCAGGTACTCATGCACCCACTTACAGATTCACTCGGAGAGTGAGGCACCCATGTACAGACCCACTCAGAGACTCACACACCTGCTTAGAGACCCACTCATAGACTTATGTGCATAGTCTCATACCCACTTAGAGACCCTTACACCCACTCACAGACCCACCTGGGCACTCATGCACCCACTCACAGACCCACTCAGATACTCATGCATCCACTTACAGACTCACTTGGAGAGTCATGCACCCATATAATGACCTACTCAGAGACTCACACAAACACTTACAGACCTACTCACACATTCATGTATGTACTCACAGACCCACTGAGACACTCACATACCCACTAACAGACCCACTGAGACACTGAGACACTCATGCATGCACCCATTCACTCACCCACTCAGAAACAGATACTCTTACTCGCATACCCATTGAGACACTCAGATACCCACTCACAGATCCACTCAGACACTCATACACTCACTCACAGACCCACTCAGACACTCAATCACCCATATCGTCACTCACACACTCACAGACCCACTTAGAAATGCAGGCAACCAGTCATTCATGCACTCAGTGACTCACGCACCCAGTCACAGTCCCACTGAGAGACTCATGCACCTACTCACAGAACCGCTCAGACACTCACACTTTCTGTCATAGACCCACTGAGAGACTCATGCACTCACTTACAGACCCACTCAGGTACCCATGCACCCCCTCACTCACCCACTTACCCACTCAGACACGAACTTAGACACTCATGCATCCACTCACAGATCCAGTCAGACAGTCATATACTTACTTACAAATGCAAAAATGAACTCATGCACCTACTCACAGATTGACTGAGAGACTCATGCTACCAATCACAGACCCATTGAGACACTGATGCACCCAGTCATAGATACACTGAGAAAGTCATGCAGTTTGTTAAAGAACCATTGGTAGACTGATGCACCGTCTCACAGATCCCCTCAAATACTTATACAGTGAATGAGAGACTTACTGATACAATAATGTATGCAGTCACAGATTCTACTGAAAGAGTTATACACTGTGTTATAGAGATATTAAGGGAGTTTTACATGCTATTATAGAGTCATTTAGATAGTAATGTGTTTAGTGGGATGGTTATAATCTATTTTGCAGTTATATATTTTGAATGTGGTGATCACTGAAATTCACTTAAAAAACAAAAGGTTACAGGGACATTATAATTTGGAATTAGCATTTAAAAAACCTTGGAAAAACACTGAAAAAAACAAAGGTTACAGGGATGTTATAGTTAGGAAATAGAATTAAAAAACCTTAGAAATTCACTGAAAAAAACAAAGGTTACAGGGGCGTTTGAGGCAGGCTGACATTTCACTCTTATAGAAATTTAGTAGTTAGAGTTACCTGAGCAAACTATAACTCACGCCCCTGCAATGCACTGCTTAAAACCTCACATATTACATCACTTATGACATGGTCAGTGACATTACTGATGACATCTCAAATGACATCACTGATGACATCATCCAGTGATTGTAAGTGTTTGCTAAAAGTTAATGAGTTTTAAACATATATACTACAGTAACCCGCTGTAGAAGTGCCTGTATGGGTAAATGAGTGGATGTCTAAGTGGTGTATAGAAGAGTGACTGGGTATATAAGAGACTGTAAACATGACATAATGAGTGTGTGAGTTTTGTATAGGTAAGCGATTGGGTGTGTCTGTGCATGTATGAGTAAGTGAGTGGCTGTGTGAGTATTTGTATAGTTAACTGGGTTGGTGTGTCAGCAGTTGTAAATGGTGAATCAGAGGATGCATAGATGGCTGAAAAGGTGTTTGAGCAGATACATAAGTGTCTGTATGGGTGAGTGACAGGGTACATGAGTGGCTGTCTTAGTACATCAATAGGTGTGTAAGTGGGTGCATGGGTGAGTGAGTGGGTATATTAGTGGCTGTTTGTGTGAGTGAATGGGTGTTTGAGTGGTTGTATGGGTAGGTAAGTGCGTGTGAGAGTGGTTGTATGGGATATTAAGTGGTTGTCTCAGTCACTGTATAGGTGAGTGAGTATATACATTAATATATGTATAAGTAACTGAGTGGCTTTGTGACTAATTGTATGGGTGAGTTACTGACTGTGTGAGTGACTGTATGGGTCAGTGAGTAGGTGTTTGGTTAACTGATTTACTGTGTCAGTAGCTGTATGGGAATATGAATGGGTATTTAAGTGTGTCTATGGATCTGTAGCTAAATCTGTGACTGGCTGTATTGGTAAGTGAGTAGGAGCATGAGTGGCTGTATATGTAAGTTAGTGGTTCCGTTAGTGGCTCTATGGGTGAGTTGATGTGTTACTTGCTGTATGAATGAGTGACAAGATGTGTGAGTGTTTGTATTGGTTCTGTGAATGAGTTTGTTCGTGATTGTGTGGGTGTGGATGTATGACATATGTTATGGGGGTATAAGTGGGTGTGTCAGTGTTTCTCTGGATGATTTCATCAGTGATGTCATTTGAGATGTCATCAGTAATGTCATCAGTGATGTCATTTGAGATGTTATCAGTGATGTCATCAGTGAAGTCACTGACCATGTTATGAGGGATATAATATGTGAGGTCATATGCAGTGCATTGCGGGGGTATGAGTTATAATTATCTCAGGTAACTATAACTGCTGAACTTCTCTGGTTTAGCATTACTGAAATGTCAGCCTAACTATAGCACCCCTGTAACGTTTGGGGTTTTTCAGTGAATATATATATATATTCACTGAAAAAACCACAGGTTTCAGGGACGTTATAGTTAGTTGGACATTTCACTCATACAAAACCAGAGAAATTCGGCCGTTATAGTTAGTAAAGCTAACTATAACTCGCGCCCCCGCAATGCACTGCTGATGACATCACATATTACATCACTCATGACATGGTCAGTGACATCACTGATGACATCTCAAATGACATCACTGATGACATCACTGATGACATCATCCATGTGATAATCTGATGCACCTCCTCACACCCTAATGAAACCTTTTATACACCCACTCTAAAATACAGACTACCTTTTATTGGTGAACAACACAGATTTCTTCAGAGTCCATTCAGCATTATCACAGCTTTGTCCTTTCAAAATAAATTTTCCGCCAAACGCGTTTCGGGCTCTGATAGCCCTTGTTCACTGACACGGGCAAAATGAGGAACAGCAGCAGAGTTCACCACGCACCTGCACGATTTAAGTATCCCGCCCCAATGGGCGTGTTCGCCAACTGCATTCTGGTTGACATAGTTCTACAGTCCGTATTAACAACAGTGTGCACTGCCGTGCCCCACAATTAGTCGCCATTTCAAAACCATAGTGGATTGCTTTCATGTAGTCTTGGAAAGCAGTGTCTTTTCATGTCCTTTACCAATGGTGCTCGTCGTTCCTCAAGCGCTCAATTTCCCCAGCGCTCAGGATCTGCATGCTTTGCAGCAGGGCTTCCTCGCCGCAATGCACTGCTGATGACATCACATATTACATCACTCATGACATGGTCAGTGACATCACTGATGACATCACTCATGACATCTCAAATGACATCACTGATGACATCACTGATAGCATCATCCACTTAATCTCTAATGCACCTACTCACACCCTAATATAACACTACCATTCTCAAAACCATAGACACACCTATACCAGTTAGCACATACCCACTCACTGATTCATAGGTCTACACACACACATCCACTCACTCACCCATACAGTCACTCATACATGCAGTCACTCATCAATACAGCCACTATTATATGCACTCATACACCCATACAGACACTCACACATTGCCACTCACCCATAGAGTTACTCACACACCTAGTCAGTCACCCAGAGAGTCAATCACAATGCCATTTACTCACCTAAACAGTTATACACACACTACCTCACTTATTCACAGATACTAACACATACTTACTCTCTTATACAATCACTGACACAAGCACACACTCATCCATACATCCACTCTCACAATCACTCACTTTCACATACAGTCACTTATATACTCCAACACTCACATATACTGCCATTCACATATGCAGTTACTCACACATATACCACTAAGACATCCATTCACTCACCAACACAGCCATATGCACACTCACTCACCTATACAGCCTCTTGCAGACGCACTCATGAACCCATACACCCAGTGAATCACCCACTCACACATCCATGCAGGTAGTCACACAACACACAGACACTCAGGCACCCATACAGGTACTCAGACAACCAATCAATAACCCATATAGACACTAATGTACCTACTTACCAACCCATGCAGCCACTTACACACCAACTGACAGACTGATACAGACATTCACACAGATTAGTCACTCACCCATACATTCACCCAGACACGTATAATCACTCACTTATACAGTCAGTCACACACTGACTGAATCATCATATATATATCACATTCTTAAACCTTTTAGAAACACTCACAGTCACTGGATGATGTCATCAGTGATATCATCAGTAATGTCATTTGAGATGTCATCAGTGATGTCATCAGTGATGTCACTGACCATGTCATGAGTGATGTAATATGTGACGTCATCAGCAGTGCATTGCGGGGCGTGAGTTATAGTTAGCTCAGCTAACTATAACGGCTGAATTTCTCTGGTTTTGTACTAGTGAAATGTCAGACTAACAACATCCCTGAAACCTGTGGTTTTTTCAGTGAATATCTAAGGTTTTTTAAATGCTAATTTCTAACTATAACGTCCCTGAAACCTGTGGTTTTTTCGGTGAATTTTATATATATGTATTCAATCTTCTCTCAGCACTCAGGTTGCAGTTTGGAAGTATTTAATCTGCAAAGGACGCGATCCACACGTTTCGGCTCGTCCGAACCTTGATAACGATACAAGACGTCATTGTAGCTTCCTTATTTAAATGTACAAATGCCTCCAGTTGCCAACATTAACAAAGGACTACATATTACTTTAATACAAAAAGCTGGCGGCCATATTGGCCTGGTCACGATGTGAAAATTCAGGAATTGATACAATAAAGAAAAGAAAACAAGTGTTAATATGCACACAATATCATTTCAGCATATCTTGCCCCGTGACCGCCGTACCTGTATGTTCATCAACGTGACTTGTTCATAATAAACATACTTAGATTGCAAACATCAACATAAACAATGGACTACACATTACTTTAAAGTGAAAGGCTATCGGCCATATTGATCTGGGCACGTTGCGTATTATAATGGTTCTTACACGACAGAAAAGAAAAAAAAGGGGTGTTAATATACACACACTATCCCTAAATAAAGTTCTAGCGATTATAATTCCATTCAATTCACAGCTCATTTGAGATGTCTTGAGTGATGTCATGAGTGATGCCACTGACCGTGTCATGAATGATGTAATGTCTGAGGTCATAAGCAGTGCATTGCGGGGGCGTCAGTTATAGTTAGCTCAGGTGACTATAACTGCTGAATTTCCCTGGTTTTGTACGAGTGAAATCTGAGTCTAACTATAACGTCCCTGTAATCTTTGTTTTTTTCAGCGAATTTCTAGGTTTTTTTAACGTTAAGTAAGATGCCTATCACAATGGATGGTGGGTGTTGGAAGCAGGGCCTGGCCTGGCATTGTGCTGCCCTCACCAAAGCTTGCTGCTCCTGCCTCCCCTCCTCCTTGCCATCCATTGCCCAAGTCCATGCCCCTGCTCCCTCATTACAGCCCTGTGTGGCCGTTGTTCTGCCACTGGCCTTCCTGCCTTCTCTGAACAGTTAGCTTGCTGCCCCATCCACCTCCTCCCTATCCTCTGTTGTCTGAATCCATGCACTAGCCTCCTCCCTCCTGCCATGCATGGTCTGATGTGCTGCCACTACCCTCCATTTAGCATGATATCCCAGTCCACTCCTCCTGCCCTCCATTGCCCAATTATTTGCCCCATCACTGACCTCCTGCTTAGCCTCTGTGCTTAGCTTGCTGCCCCTACTCTCCTTCCCCCTGCCCTCCGATGTCTGTGTGCATGCCCCTGCTCCATCCTTTTTGCCCACCATGTTCCATGGACCTGCCCCTCCTATCTACTCTGAGTGTTCTGTTGAGCTGCCACTCCCCTCTTACTTGCCTAGCATTGTCAGATGACTGGAACCTGTCCCTGCCACCTCCACCCTGCCTGTCCACGTTCCATGCCCCTATCCCTTCCTCCTGTCCTCCATGGTCCATTTTACTGCCACACCCTTCTGCCCTCCCTGGTCTGTTGTGCTGCAATTGCTCCTCCTGCCTGCCCCCGTGGTCTGTTGTGAGGCCCCTTCCCCTGAACTCTCTTGTCTGTGCCCAGCTCCTACCCCTCCATTCTATCCTCCATGGTCCTTTGTGCATGCCCCTGCCCCCACCTTCTTGCCCATCATGGCCATTGTGCTGCCATTAACCCTCCCGCTTGTCATGCATGGTCTTATGTGCTGCCACGGCCCCTCCCACCTTCGCTGTGTGGTCAGCAAGCTGCCCCTGACCCCTCCCACCTTCCCTCCATGGTCTGTGTGTATGCCATTATAGTCTCACTGTTGCTCTCCATGGTGTGCCTTGCTTCTAGTGCCCATCCTGCCTGACCTCCATGGTCAGCTTGCTGCTCCTGCCCTGCCCTCTTTTTTCCATGTGCAGACCCCTATTCCCTCCCTGCTGGCTTGTCTGTCCCATTGTAATGCCCCTGATCCCTCCCTCTTGCCCTTTATGGTCCGTTATGCTGCAGCTTTCTCTCCTGTCTGTCCATTATGGTCAGCTAGCTGCCATTGCCTCTTTACCCTATGTTCTCTGTTGTCCATGTGCATGGCCCTGTCCCCTCCCTATTGCTTTCCATGGATTGTTGTGCTGCACTCCCGTCCCGCATGCCCTGTGTGGTGTATTGTGCTGCTGCAAACCCTGATGCCTGCCCTGTAAGGTCAGTTTGGTGCACCTGTCCATGTCCCTCCTGTCCTCTGTTATCCGAGTCCATGTCCGTACCCCAATTCCTCCTGCCTTCCATGATCCAATGTACCATACTTGCTAACATTTTGAACTTGGTAAGAGGGAGATTTAAAAAAAAAACTGGGGTATTGATTTTCCCCATTGACTTACATTGAAAAAGAGGAGATTGTAGACAGGAGACAGATCAAATAAAGCCCATTTGGGCTTAGAAACATTGGGCGTTTCCTGGCTGAATCGGGTCTGTTGGCATGTATGGTTGTACTACCACTGCCTCTTCCTTCTGCCCACAATGGTCTATTATATTGCCACAGCCTCTCTTGCCTGTCCTGCATTGTTGGTTTGTTGCCCCTGCCCCCCTTTCCACTGCCCTCCATAGTCTGTTGTGCTGCCACTGTCCTTCCTGCCTGCCCAGTGTGGTCAAATTGTTGCCTCTGCACCCTCCTACCTGCCTTCAATTTTCTGATTCAGTGCCCCTGGCCTCTGCCTCTCAACAGCATCCTAATGAACAACTAGATTGCTAACATTCTATATTTATTACAAAAGTGTGGCACGCCTGACGTCATCTTGATGTAATCAAAACTGTAATACCTAGAGCTTTTCCTTTAGAAATTACAGAAATGAGAGGGTCTTATTTGCATCGAAATTATGGTTAGTGCTCTAAAAAACTAAAATGAGGACATATTTTCTGAGTTTTCAAACAGCGACGAAGCACTTTTAAATTATTTGTTATCTTTATGTTTTTTTATCCAGTTGACCACTTGATTAAATGTTGCACTTAGGGGAGATGATGTGGTATTACTTCCAAAGCTGCAGACTTTGCAACTGGGGAACCAGGTTGGAGTTTCGGCTTCAGCTCGACATTCTGTGATTCTGGTCAAATCACTTAATCTCCCCATGTCTACAACCAAAATGAATTTGTCCTTGTGTGATGTAACCAATGCTCATGTAAAGCACTCCAATACCTGACCAGTCTGCACTATATAAAACTGCAAAAAACAAAAAAAAAAGTGTTTTGCACACTTCTGTCATTGGGCTATACGTGGGCTACATCTGGGTGATATTTGTGGTACATTTGGGCTCTTTTGTCTCTGGTGGCCATCTTGGGAGAGTTATTTGTTATGAAGTTTCCTAATTTCCTCATTTACTGCAGTCTCCTCAGTAGGAAATACTTTCAGTTTTTTACTGATTCCATCGAGAAGGCATTCAGATGTGTCACACATTTGCCATAAATTCAGAATGTTAGCACTCTAGTTGCTCATTAGATCACTGTAGTAAAGCTACTGCTCACCAGGGAAGTCTGCTGCTGGTATTGAAAGTGCATGTTTCAGTCTGCATGTCAGAATTTTTTAATGAAATAGAAGAGGATTTGAGAAGTCACTCAAAATGTGCCCTAATTTTTCTTTCTGCAGCACTAATCATAAATTCTATGGCAAAATGAACCCCCTCATTTTGTTCCTTTTTAAATTAAATGTTTTAAGTGTTACCAGTTTATTCCAATCAAGATGGCTTCAGGTGTGCCATACTTTTGTCATAAGTAAGACTGTTAGCGTTCTAGTTGTTCTTTAGAACACTCTGGGAAGCTGCAGTAGAACACAAAGGAATCCACTGACAGTCTCTGCCCTTGTTGGATGAACATGTTTTACTGAGAATGTCAGACTTCATTCTCACATGACTGAGAAAGATAATGTGAATTTACAGAAAATATGCACTCATGTTAGCTTCTAGATCATCTTCCAAACCTCTATGGGAAAAGTATTTGAAAATAGTTTTCTCTCAAACATGGTTCATGATATCCCAGCAGAAGGCTTTTTCACAGGGTAAAATCACCTTAGAACACACCACAATTCCTAAAATTAGTATGGCACCATCAACAAATGATTTATAATGTAATTAAAGTCTTATCTCCTTTTAATGACCCTCAAAACCTTCCATTCACTACAATGCATTTTAATGGGGTGCTATCATGTATATTGGTCCAAAGATGGCTGCCAACACTTCTTGGATGAAGGGCTGACAGCCAATCAGATCTCACGATGAGATGTGTGGTCAGGCTCCGCCCAGATATATACATTTCTTTTTCCTTTAATATTTAAAAAACTACTGAACGGATTTACACCATTTAAAAAAAAGGGCGCTTTCTGAACCAAGAGCTACCTTTTTGCCAAGGTGCTGTTGAACACTGCAGCTTCATCCGGAGTCATTCTCTGAAGAAGAAGCCTTTGAGCTTTGAAACGCGTAAGAAATGAGACTTTTCATTTTGGAGCAGCATTGCCGGTTTTAACATTAAAGGCTTTTCAAAAGCACACAGCTGTTTGGAGGCGTCTTTGTCTCAGGGCAGATTTTGTTGGATTTAAATCAGGGCAGCCTGGCCGTGGAGGACGCCACACCCTGTGAGAGAGAGCGAGGGGCCAAAGAGGTTTTGAATGGTGCTCAACCTTTGGAACGGCTGTGTTTGAAAGAAAGAAAACCGGGGATTCAAGTCCACATCCCACTGGGGCTGAAGGAAAGTTAAAATACGACACGGAATAGAAACTGAACCCACTGATGTAATACTTGCCAAACTACAGGCACCAGCATGCCATAGACCGTAAACTCACCTGTAAAGTGAACTGGGAAAGTATAAATTGTTTGCATGCAGGGAAGGTGCCGTTGAACACTGCAGCTTCATCCGGAGTCATTCTCTGAAGAAGAAGCCTTTGAGCTTTGAAACGCGTAAGAAATTAGTCTTTTCATTTTGGAGCAGCATTGCCGGTTTTAACATTAAAGGCTTTTCAAAAGCACACAGCTCTTTGGAGGCGTCTTTGTCTCAGGGCAAATTTTGTTGGATTTAAATCACAGGAGCCTGGCCGTGGAGGGCGCCACACCCTGTGAGAGAGAGCGAGGGGCCCAAGAGGTTTGGAATGGTGCTCAACCTTTGGCACGGCTGTGTTTGAAAGAAAGAAAACCAGGGATTCAAGTCCACATCCCACTGGGGCTGAAGGAAAGTTAAAATACGACACGGAATAGAAACTGAACCCACTGAGGTAATACTTGCCAAACTACAGGCACCAGCATGCCATAGACCGGAAACTCACCTGTAAAGTGAACTGGGAAAGTATAAATTGTTTGCATGCAGGGAAGGTGCTCTTGAACACTGCAGCTTCATCCGGAGTCATTCTCTGAAGAAGAAGCCTGTGAGCTTTGAAACGCGTAAGAAATGAGACTTTTCATTTTGGAGCAGCATTGCCGGTTTTAACAATAAAGGCTTTTCAAAAGCACACAGCTGTTTGGAGGCGTCTTTGTCTCAGGGCAAATTTTGTTGGATATATATATATATATCCTCTCTCCTCCATACTCAGGTTACAGCCGCCGCTGCTCCATACCAGAGGGTGCGTCGTCGTAAATGGACCACCCAAGCACGGTCCAATAATAGTTGCCACTACCTCGAACACCAAGGAATGACGACGCCGTGTACTGGCCAAAATTCATTTATTCAGTCAGCTGATAGGACGCGTTTCGCCTGACCAGCAGGCTTGATCACCAACAATTTTTTCTTTCCATATCAACCATTTTTAAATAACGTGCTCGTGACAGGTCACATGACATGACTACCAAAAAAGTGCATTAAAAGAAAGACTGGTAGTTTTTGCTCCTTTTCATATCTCATTACAATTTAAATTTCAAAATTATTGACAGTGTACATTTGAATTAACAACGAGGATTGTACAAAAATAATAAATACGTTCTTTCTGAAGGCTGCTTCCAAAAATAGTCGGAAGACAGACTCCGAACGAAAAACATTCAGTACGCTAATCTCTTCAGGCGTGTTACTACTGAATAGGATGGAATTCAATTCAAAATATAAATTCATCAATATCATATTGTATAAAGGTATCCCATTTAGTCTTAATAACAAAACCTTACCTTCACTCTGTTATTGAGTTGAAGTAAAAAATACTCAGTTGAATGCTCGGAAACTTATTTCAGACTACAAAGTACAAATTCTACCCTAGTGGGTCTGTTCACAAATGCATACACCTCAAACATGTAATTGTTCGTGCTATGATAAAAGGCAAAAAAGTTCTTTGTATATATATATATGATATATAATATAATAATCCCGCCCTAGTGGGCAATACTTATTTTTGCAATGTCTACCTTCTTCCAAATAAACGTGCTAAAAACCCTGTGACAAAGTTAATAATGACAAAAACAGTTAAAAACAGATCCAGAGAGGTTGCATATTATGTTTCCTTAATGAAATCAATGAAACCTTAAAGAGAATTTTACAAATGTGTGATCAAATCCTCTTCAATATTTAATCCTGTCGGACTACGAGTATTTAATTCCAAAATATAACATGACTCAAGTTTTCTAAGCTTTTTTCGCGATTTCCACCACGCACATTAGGTGGAATACAGTCAATTACAAAATATGTTAAACCTTGTACATTTTTCTCATGATGAGACTCAAAATGTCGTGCTACTGGATAAGCTCCATCTCCATTGCGTATTGCTCTGAGATGTTGCAATACCGGATGGATTGTGCTGCCCACGTATCTCATGCCACAAGGGCATTGGAGGACGTAGACTGCATAATCCGTCTTACAGGAAAAAAAACCTTTGATCTTTTTCTCTCTTTTAGAGAGGCCCAATGTGTATGACACAGTGTTTTTGCCATGGCAACATGCCTTGCATTTGGTACACTTAATAAAACCTTCTTTTCGTTTTAGCCATGTTGAGGGATGGCTACCTTGCTGTTTCTTGGATATCATGTTGCTGACTAGCATTTGTTTAAAGGAGCGTGCTTTTCTAAACGTTATTGCCGGTTTTTCTGGACTAGTTTTCCCAATAACGGGTCATTACGAATCAGATGCCAATGCTTAGCTACAATGCTCCTAACCTTCCCATGCTGACGATTGAAGGAGGTGATCATTCTAACTTGATTATCTTGCTTTTTCTCTCGTTTGATTTTATTCTGACTTGTATTGAAGAGAATATCCTCTCTAGATCTCTTTTTGCTTTACAGATGGCAGCATGAACAATGCCCTCTGTATAGCCTCTGGCTCTAAACCGAGTTCTCAGTGAGTTTAATTCACTGTCTAAAATTTCCTTCTCACTACAATTACGAATCGTCCTCAGACATTCTCCATAAGGGATACTTCTTATCAAGTTATAGGGGTGGAAACTAGTTGCATGAAGCAACGTGTTTCCCGCTGTAGGTTTCCTGTAGAGCATAGTATGCAGCTTAGAGTCTTTGGCATAAATGGTTAAATCCAAGAAGTTTACAGAAGTGTCACTAATAGTACTGGTGAATTTTAGATTTAAATCATTCACCTGCAGTTTTTTGATAAAGGTTTTAACTGATTCCTCAGTCCCTTTCCAAACGACGAAAAGATCATCGATGAAACGGCTCCAATGTAGCACATTTTCCTCCCATTCTGTCTGATAGGAGACGCGGACCACCTGCTCCTCCCACCAGCCCATATGCAAATTAGCATAGCTGGGGGCGAAGCAGGTGCCCATCGCCGTCCCACAGATCTGATGAAACAGCTCATCGTTAAAGAGAAAATAATTACTTTTCAGACACACTGAGACCATAGAAAGCAACATCTGAGTATGTGCCCATAGTTTGATCGGTCGGGTACTCAGGAAATGCTTGATGGCCTTTAGGCCATCTTCATGCCTAATACTAGTGTATAGCGTGGTAACATCAATTGTTACCAACAACAGATCTTCTTCCCAGGGGAGGTCGTAGATCTTCTTTAAGAAATCTCCCGTATCCTGGATGTAGGAGGGGAGCATCTTTACAAAAGGACATAAAAATGAATCTATAAATTTAGAGGTATTTTCGAAAGCTCCACCAATGGCGGAGATAATAGGACGTCCTGGGGGTTTTCAAGGCTCTTGTGGACTTTCGGTATAAGATAGAAAACTGGTACCACAGGATTGTCAACTTTTAAAAATAAGAGTTCCTCGTGTGTAATTAAACATTGATTGTACCATTCCTGTAATTGTCCATTATACAGCCTAAAACCAGTCTGCATAGTTATTTCAGTGATCTTAGCATAATTACTGCGATTGTTCAATTGCTTGTAGGCTTCATTCAAATAATCAGTCTTATCCCAAAGAACAACATTTCCACCCTTATCGGCATTACGCACAATACAATTACCCTTAGATGTCAGTTTAGTAACCAAAGCAGAATACTCTTTTTCATGCTGTGAGAAAACTTTATGCTTGACACTTGTGCATTGTTCCAAATTTTTTAAATCATTAATTACTAACTCATTGAAAACATCAACTGAGTCTCTGGTAGTCATTGGTATAAATCTGGAAGCTGGTCTAAAATTTGTGGGGGCATTGCCACTGATGTCCACTTCTTGTTCTCTAGCAATTTCAAGGGCTTGACTGGTGGAAATTTGAATATCCTCATTCCGGCCTAGTTATATATATTCACTGAAAAAAACCATAGGTTTTAGGGACAGTTATAGTTACTTGGACATTGCACTCGTACAAAACCCGTGAAATTCCCCCGTTATAGTTAGTTCAGCTAACTATAACTCGCGCCCCCGCAATGCACTGCTGATGACGTCACATATTACATCACTCATGACATGGTCAGTGACATCACTGATGACATCACTGATGACATCTCAAATGACATCACTGTAGACATCATCCAGTGACTGTGTGTTTCTGTAAAGTTTAAATATTTTTAATATATATAGGGAAAGGCGTTTTGAAGAATGAGTGGGTGTATAAGTGTCTGTATGGATGATTTAGTAGGTGCGTGACTAATTCTATAAGTGAGTGATTAAACGTATCTTACTGAATGCATGGGTTAGTGACTAAACTGGGTGAATGTCTGTATCTGTCTGTTGCTGTGTAAGTGGCTGCATGGGTTTGTGAACAGCTACATGAGTGTCTATAAGAGTTATTGATTTGTTGTCTGAGTATCTGTATGGGTGCCTGAGTGTTTGTGTGGATGGGGTGTGTGCGACTGTGCATAGATGTGTGAGTGGGTGATTCACTGGGTGGATGGTTTCAAGAGTGCATCTGTGATAGACTGTATGGGTGGGTAAGTGTGTGTAACAGTGTGTTAGTGAGTGAATGTATGTCCCAGTGGTACATGTGTGAGTAACTACATATGTGAAAGGCAGTATATATGTGTGTTAGAGTATTTAAATGGCTATAAGTGAGAGTGTGTTATTGTGAGAGTGGCTGTATGGATGAGTGTGTGCTTGTATCAGTGATTGTATAAGAGCGTAACAATGTGCTAGTATTTGTATGATTAAGTGAGCTGGTGTGTGTATAACTGTATAGGTGAGTAAATGGCAGTGTGTTTAATTATTTGCATGACTGACTAGGTGTGTGAGTACCTCTATGGATGAGTGGCGGTGTTTGAGTGTCTATACAGGAGTAAGAGTGCATATGATAGTCCTGTACTGAGTGACCATAAGTATGAGTGACTGTACGGGTGAGTGAGTGGATGTGTGTGTGTAGACCTAAGAATCAGTGAGTGGGTATGTAGTTATTGGTGTTGGAGTGTCTATGGTTTTGCGAATGGCAGTCTGTAATTTAGAGTGGGTGTATCAAAGGTTATATTAGGGTGTGAGGAGGTGCATCAGATTATCACGTGGATGATGTCATCAGTGATGTCATTTGAGATGTCATCAGTGATGTCATCAGTGATGTCACTGACCATGTCATGAGTGATGTAATATGTGACGTCATCAGCAGTGGATTGCGGGGCGCGAGTTATAGTTAGCTGAACTAACTATAACGGGGGAATTTCACGGGTTTTGTACGAGTGCAATGTCCAAGTAACTATAACTGTCCCTAAAACCTATGGTTTTTTCAGTGAATTTCAAAGGTTTTTTAAATGCTAATTTGTAACTATAACGTGTCTGAAACCTATGGTTTTTTCAGTGAATTTCAAAGGTTTTTTAAATGCTAATTTCTAACTATAACGTGCCTGAAACCTATGGTTTTTTCAGTGAATTTCAAAGGTTTTGTAAATGACAATTTTTAAATGTATTAATTGTTATATTAATTTTTTTCATACTGATTTACTACATTTTTAGAAACAATTTTTTTTTACATATTTTATTTTTTAAATTACATTGTAATTACATTATACATTACATTACAAAAAATACTTTCTCAGAATGAATTACTTTAGTTTAAATACTTTGCACATAGGCAATAGACTTTTAAGTACAGTAGTTACAGTTGTTGCAATGGGCAACACATTTTCAAACACAATGCAACATTCAGCTCAATGTGAATTTCTAGTTAAATGCAATTAGTTACTTTATGGATTGCTTTTCTAACCACAGGACTGGATCCTAGATTCAGTCCTGGGACATCTCCTGTAAACAGTTGAGTAAAAGCGTTTTGGTTACAGTACTGATTTTTAAGGAATATTATTGTATTTTAAAAGTTGACACAGAAACTTTTTCTCATATGGTCACCAATGTTATCCTATGGAAGGAAATTCACTTAGCAGGTAAAAACTGTTATTGTTACTTTTTCTTACTCAGTGTTGGATCCTGGATCCAGCACTGGTGCATCTCCTGTAAACAGTTGAAAGAATGCGTTTAAGTCATACAGGTGATTTTTAAGGAATATTTGTAGTTTGTAAAAATCAACACTTTGAAACTTTTTTGCTGAAAACCAGACAATGGATTCCTATGGAAGAAACTATAAGTTACTGGTAAGTACGGTTAAAATTACTTTTCAGGGTCAGTGCTGGGCTAAAAGATGCAGCACTGGGTTCTCTCCTGATAACAGGTGAGTAAATCGGAATTCGTATTTCGGCTGATTTTAGAGGAATATTTTAAAGTTCCAAAAGTCCACACTTAGAAGAATTTCCAAGTGAAACCAGTCAATGTTAGCCTATGGAAGGAAATTCAAGTTACTGGTAAGTACGGTTAGAATTACTTTTCAGGGTCAGTGCTGGGCTAAAAGGTGCAGCACTGGGTTTTCTCCTGATAACAGGTGAGTAAGTCGGAATTCGGATTTCGGCTGATTTTAGAGAAATATTTGTATGTTTCAAAAATCAACACTTAGAAACTTTTTCAGCAAAAAGCAGGCAATGATATCCTATGGAAGGAAATTCAAGTTACTGGTAAGTACGGTTAAAATTACTTTTTAGGACCAGTACTGGGCTGAAAGATACAGCACTGAGGTCTCTCCTGATAACAGGTGAGTAAATCGGAATTCGTATTTCGGCTGATTTTAGAGGAATATTTGTATGTTTCAAAAATCAACACTTAGAAACTTTTTCAGCAAAAAGCAGGCAATGATATCCTATGGAAGGAAATTCAAGTTACTGGTAAGTACGGTTAAAATTACTTTTCAGGACCAGTACTGGGCTGAAAGATACAGCACTGAGGTCTCTCCTTATAACAGGTGAGTAAATCGGAATTCGTATTTCGGCTGATTTTAGAGGAATATTTGTATGTTTCAAAAATCAACACTTAGAAACTTTTTCAGCAAAAAGCAGGCAATGATATCCTATGGAAGGAAATTCAAGTTACTGGTAAGTACGCTTAAAATTACTTTTCAGGACCAGTACTGGGCTGAAAGATGCAGCACTGAGGTCTCTCCTTATAACAGGTGAGTAAATCGGAATTCGTATTTCGGCTGATTTTAGATGAATATTTTAAAGTTCCAAAACTCCACACTTAGAAGAATTTCCAAGTGAAACCAGTCAATGTTAGCCTATGGAAGGACATTCAAGTTACTGGTAAGTACGGTTAAAATTACTTTTTAGGACCAGTACTGGGCTGAAAGATACAGCACTGAGGTCTCTCCTGATAACAGGTGAGTAAATCGGAATTCGTATTTCGGCTGATTTTAGAGGAATATTTGTATGTTTCAAAAATCAACACTTAGAAACTTTTTCAGCAAAAAGCAGGCAATGATATCCTATGGAAGGAAATTCAAGTTACTGGTAAGTATGGTTAAAATTACTTTTCAGGACCAGTACTGGGCTGAAAGATACAGCACTGAGGTCTCTCCTTATAACAGGTGAGTAAATCGGAATTCGTATTTCGGCTGATTTTAGAGGAATATTTGTATGTTTCAAAAATCAACACTTAGAAACTTTTTCAGCAAAAAGCAGGCAATGATATCCTATGGAAGGAAATTCAAGTTACTGGTAAGTACGGTTAAAATTACTTTTCAGGACCAGTACTGGGCTGAAAGATGCAGCACTGAGGTCTCTCCTTATAACAGGTGAGTAAATCGGAATTCGTATTTCGGATGATTTTAGAAGAATATTTGCACAATGGTGAAGGGAGGGGGCGGGCCCTGAGGTGACATCTGTGCAAACGCGCCCCGTGGCGCGTTTTAAGTTGGGGGATTAAGTCCCCTTGAATCCTGAGGGTCCCTAGGGGCCAACTAGCCCACCAGGAACCTCCAATATGCGCCAGGGGCTGCGTTGCAGAGACGTGTAGAGAGGCCACACCCCTTTTACACCTCTCTGCAACGCAGCTCTGTGGCGCTTTCTGGATGTACCTGTTGGGCTAGTTGGCCCCCAGAGACCCTCAGGATTGAAGGGGATTTAATTCCCCATCTTAAAACGCGCCACGGGCCCTGTTTGCACACATGTCACCTGAAGCCCCGCCCCCTCCCTTCACCACTGTGCAAACGCGCCCCGTGGCGCGTTTTAAGTTGGGGGATTAAGTCCCCTTCAATCCTGAGGGTCCCCGGAGTCCAACTAGCCCATCATATACCTCCAAAAAGCGCCACAGAGCTGCGTTGCAGAGAGGTGTAAAAAGGGGCGTGGCCTCTGTACACCTCTCTGCAAGCAGCCCCCTGGCGCATACTGGAGGTTCCTGGTGGGCTAGTTGGCCCCCAGGGACCCCCAGTATTCAAGGGGAATTCGTTCCCCCTCTGCAAACGCGTTTGCAGAGTGGTGAAGGAAGGGGGCGGGGCCTGCGGGCCCGATCGTTTTTTTTTTTTTTTTGTCCCCTGAAGGGGGGCTGTGTGGCCCCCCTTCCTTTTTCATGTTTTTGGGCCCTGGGGACCCCATCCCCCAGGGCCTTACCCCTTTTTTAAATTAAATATTTAAAAAAAAAACGGGAAGGGGGCCGCGGGGCCCCCTTCCCAGGGCATGTATTGGCCCCGGGGACCCCATCCCCGGGGCATGGGCTCGATTTTTTTTTTTTCTTTGGAGGGGGCTGCGTGGCCCCCTCCTCAGGCCATTTAAGACCCCGGGGACCCCATCCCCCGGGGCTGGCCTTTCCGTTTTTTTTTTATTTAATTATTTTTAAACTTTGGGGAGGGGGGCCGCGTGGCCCCCCTCCCGGGCCACTACTTGCCCCGGGGACCCCATCCCCCGGGGCTGGCCCTCTCCGTTGGGGACTGTGGGGGGTCCCCAAGCCCCCACAGTCCCGCCGGCTCCCGCGTCCCTTGGGAGCCGGCATTGCTTTACACATGGGGAGCTGCTAAGATGCAGCTCCCCATGTGGAAAAGCAATCGGCTTTGGATATTGGAAGAGAGAGCAGGTTTCCCCGGGACACTGCAGGAGCCGGCCCTGGGGGGTGGTGGTCCCCAGGGCCATCAAGGGCTCCAGGAGGGGGGCCGCGCGGCCCCCCTCCCATTCAGGTCACAGCCCCGGGGAGGTGGTGGTCCCCGGGGCTCTGGGGGTCCGTAACGGACCCCCATATTTAAATGTTTAGTGCCCCGGGGAGGTGGCGGTCCCCGGGGCGTGTGGGGGGGCTGGAGCCCCCACACAGGTTTTTTAATTTAAAAAAAAAAGCCCCGGGGAGGTGGTGGTCCCCGGGGCTGCGGGAGGGCTCAGAGCTCTCCCGCACCATTTAAAAAAAAGCCCCGGGGGTGGCGGTCCCCGGGGCTTGGGGGCCCTTTGTGGCCCCCCACACATAAAATTACCCCCCACCATGCCCCCGGGACTTGGGCCACCCGGGGCCACTACATCGAAGCGCGGAGACCGCGCTTCGATTTTTTTTCGGCAGGATTCGCGCACCCTGAGCGCATATTGCCGATTTACATTTTTTATTTTTTATTTTTTTTTGCCCAGGGAGTCCTTGTGGGACCCCTGAGCAAACCTAGGGGTCAGGGTGTTTCTACCCTGCTCCCTTTGTGCGCTTTGCGCACTTGTTTCTGTCCCTCGGTTCTACCGAGGGACAAAATGGCTGCCAACATTTCCTGAATCGGAATGTTGACAGCCAGCTGACAGCCAATTAACATGCAGCTCGTGATCGGGACGGTGCGCGCAGGGTGCGCTGAGGGTACGCGGACCCTACTCGGCCATAGATATCACTAACTTTTTACTTTTCATTTTCTCAGCAACTACTGAACGGATTTACACCATTTAACAAAAGGGTTCTTTCTGAACCAAGAACTACCTCTTTGCCAAATTTGGTGTAATTCCGTTCAGCAGTTCGGGCTGTAGCCGTGTCTAAAGTTTCCTATGGAAAAGTGCATGGGGAAAACGCGTTTTGGGACCCCCTTTTTCTCGGCCCCCGCTTGACGAATCCCCCGAGACTTTCAGGGTAGGAGCGGACCGGAGCGGGCCACAAAGTTTGAAAATTTCGCGAAGATACGTCAACCGGCAAGAGAGTTATTTCAAATAGAATGTCGCGGATTTCCTATGGATAATAGGTTGTAACTATAACTATCTACTGGCGACCGCCAGTAGATAATATATATATATATATATTCACTGAAAAAACCATAGGTTTCAGGGGCGTTATAGTTAGTTGGACATTTCACTCGTACAAAACCATAGAAATTCCCCCGTTATAGTTAGTTCAGCTAACTATAACTCGCGCGCCCGCAATGCACTGCTGATGACGTCACATATTACATCACTCATGACATGGTCAGTGACATCACTCATGACATCACTCATGACATCACTGATGACATCTCAAATGACATCACTGATGACATCACTGATGACATCATCCTTTTGATAGAGTGGCAGACCTACTCTCACCCTAATATAACCTTTGATACACACACTCAAAAATACAAACTACCATTTTCAAAACAATGGACATACCGATACCAATTACAACACACCTATTCAGTAATTCCAAGATCTACACACACATCCACTCATTCACCAACAGTCCCTATACAGTCACTCATACATGTACTCACTCATCATATGTACTCATACACCTATACATCCTGTTACACACCGCCACTCATCCATAGAGTTACTCACACACATAGTCACACATGCAAACAAAGTATCAAACATCCATTTACTTGCATATACAGTTATACACACACTACCACACTTACTTCTACAGAAACTTACACATACTTACTCTCTTAAACAATCACTTATAGAAACACCTACTTATTTGTACAGGAACTCTTCCAATATCTCACTCTCACATATACTCACTTATATACACCAATACTCACATATACTAGTTTAAAACATATGTAGTTACTCATAAAGACACTATTGAGACAGTCATTCACTCACTAACACACCCATACACATACTCATCCACCTATACAGTCCTGCACACATGCTGTCTTCAACACATACAAACAGTGAGTCACTCATTCATGCATCTATGCACTAAGTAATACCCCCACCGAACCATACAGACACTCAGACACTCATACTGATACTCAAAAAACCAACTAATAACCCATATAGACACTCATGTAGCTACTCACCAACCCATGCAGCTACTTATACACAAAGTGAGAGACTGATACAGATATTTTCATATTTAAACATTACTCACTAACCCATGTATTCACTAAGATACACTTAGTCAGTTATACAATCAATTTTACAAAAAAAAATCATCCATTTAGACACTTATATACCCATTTATTCTTTCCTCGACCTTGAGATATACATATATAAAACATATTTAATTTTCAGAAAAACACACATTCACTGGATGATGTCATCAGTGATGTCATTTGAGATGTCATCAGTGATGTCATGAGTGATGTCACTGACCATGTCATGAGTGATGTAATATGTGACGTCATCAGCAGTGCATTGCGGGCGCGCGAGTTATAGTTAGCTGAACTAACTATAACGGGGGAATTTCTATGGTTTTGTACGAGTGAAATGTCCAACTAACTATAACGCCCCTGAAACCTATGGTTTTTTCAGTGAATTTCTAAGGTTTTTAAATGCTAATTTCTAACTATAAAGTGCCTGAAACCTATGGTTTTTTCAGTGAATTTCTAAGGTTTTTTAAATGCTAATTTCTAACTATAACGTGCCTGAAACCTATGGTTTTTTCAGTGAATATATATATATTTATTATACTATGTATACATGTGAAAATGTCTCGGTCACCTGTTTGCCTCGGTGGCACGGAAAAAATAGGTGGAACTGACGTCAGCATGCCGACGAGGTCCTCTTATGGCTCCGATGACGTCATACGGTGTCGCGAGCGGAGCCGTGCTCCTTGACGTGGGAGAGCTAGGAAAGAATTTCCGTGGAATGCTGGTGCAGGGGATATTCACCTAAGTGTTCAGGCTAGTCCTTTGGGAGCAACTGTTTATGTTGCCACTCCAGAAACCGAAACCAGTGATCCGAGGGCAGAGGCCCTGCAGATGGCACACGAGGTGGGGTGCCCAGTCGTGTGCACCGGCGGGGCAGCGAAGTGACAAGCACCACAACCCACAAAAAAGGTAAAGAGGGCACTGAATAACACAGGATCTTCTCTTTGTATCTGGCAGGAACAACGAAGTTAAAATGCCCTAGTACCAAAATGTAGAATTAGTGCTACAACGGTCTTCAAGAGGACCTGCGATGCCGCTTCTGCCTCCCGTACCCTGGAGGCGGCACATGGGTCACGCGGTACGGTCATACTGCGGTGGGACGCACACTCGTTGACCTCTCATGGCACTGCTCCACACTTCAGGGAGGACGCTTTCCATTAGCTATGTTTTCTGATGACATGTCGTGCCGGCCCCGTCCAACAACAGAACTCCTTTAGATCCAAACAGACTCTTCCACTCTCTCACCGGAAGTGAAACCAGGCCATGCGGACACTTTCACAATACAACAGCCGGGAATGCACTTTTTGGTAAAAAAACCACATTCCTTCCTCCTAATTAATCAAATAAACGTCTCACTGAAGAACAGGGGCCAGCTTCGATCGGTAAACAGCCGTTACAACGACTTTTTACTTTGCAATACCATTACAACGCATGCATTACCACGCATGCGTTGTACATCACGAAGTCATTACTACGCATTTTTAGAACGCATGGTCATTTACCACGCATGCTTTTACAACGAATTTTGTTGTAAAGGTATGTATGGTAAATGACCATGCGTTCTAAAAACATGTAGACGATCCATGTCGTTGTAAGGAAGCAGAGGCTGTTCTGTTTCCTCACAACGACGTGCACCGCCCCTCAGAGATGATGTGAAGCAGGAACCACGAGGAGAGAGGAACCATGAGGAGTGAGAGGTAAGGGGGATTGGGCATGGGGTGGGGGTTTCTTTTCTATGGTTTAGGGTAGTGCAGTGGTGTTTGGGTGGTGTAGGGGGTCGTGCTGGGGGTAGGTTTTTAGGGTTTAGGGTAGTGCAGTGGTGTTTGGGTAGTGTAGGGGGTCGTGCTGGGAGTAGTGTTTTAGGGTTTCGGGTAGTGCAGTAGTGTAGGGGGTCATGCTGGTGGTAGTGTTTTAGGGTTTAGGGTAGTGCAGTGGTGTATGGGTAGTGTAGGGGGTCATGCTGGTGGTAGTGTTTTAGGGTTTAGGGTAGTGCAGTGGTGTTTGTGTAGTGTAGGGGGTCATGCTGGGGGTAGTGTTTTATGGTTTAGGGTAGTGCAGTAGTGTTTGGGTAGTGTAGGGGTCGTGCTGGGGGTAGATTTAGGGTTTAGGGTAGTGCAGTGGTGTTTGGGTAGTGTAGGGAGTCGTGCTGGGGGTAGTGTTTTAGGGTTTAGGATAGTGCAGTGCAGTGCAGTGGTGTTTGTGTAGTGTAGGGGGTTGTGCTGGGGGTAGTGTTTTAGGGTTTATGTTAGTGCAGTGATGTTTGGGTAGTGTAGGGGGTTGTGCTGGGGTAGTGTTTTAGGGTTTAGGGCAGTGCAGTGGTGTTTGTGTAGTGAAGGGGGTCATGCTGTGGGTAGTGTTTTAGGGTTTAGGGTAGTACAGTCGTGTTTGTGTAGTGTAGGGGGACGTGTTTTAGGGTATAGGGTAGTGCAGTGGTGTTTGGGTAGTGTAGGGGGTCATGCTGGGGTTAGTGTTTTAAGGTTTAGGGTAGTGCAGTGGTGTTTGGGTAGTGTAGGGGGTCGTGCTGGGGGTAGTGTTTTAGGGTTTAGGGTAGTGCAGTGGTGTTTTTGTAGTGTGGGAGGTCATGCTGGGGGTATATTTAGGGTTTAGTGTAGTGCAGTGGTGTTTGAGTAGTGTAGGGAGTCGTGCTGGGGGTAGTGTTTTAGGGTTTAGGGTAGTGCAGTGGTGTTTGGGTAGTGTAGGGAGTCGTGCTGGTGGTAGTGTTTTAGGGTTTAGGGTAGTGCAGTTATGTTTGGGTAGTGTAGGGTGTTGTGCTGGGGGTAGTGTTTTAGCACTAATTTTTCTTTCTACAGCACTAACCATAATTTCTATGACAAAATGAACCCCTCTCATTTTGTTCCTTTTTAAATTAAATGTTTTAAGAGTTACTAGTTTATTCCAATCAAGATGGCTTCAGGTGTGCCATAATTTTGTCATAAGTAAGACTGTTAGCACTCTAGTTGTTCTTTAGAACACTCTGGGAAGCTGCAGTAGAACACAAAGGCATCAACTGACAGGCTGCTCCTGTTGAAATATAACAGGAAGATATTTGAGATCACACTTGAAACATGTCCTAATTTTTCTTTCTACAGCACTAACCATAATTTCTATGGCAAAATGAACCCCCTCATTTTGTTCCTTTTTAAATTAAATGTTTTAAGTGTTACCAGTTTATTCCAATCAAGATGGCTTCAGGTGTGCCATACTTTTGTCATAAGTAAGACTGTTAGCGCTCTAGTTGTTCTTTAGAACACTCTGGGAAGCTGCAGTAGAACACAAAGGCATCAACTGACAGGCTGCTCCTGTTGAAATATAACAGGAAGATATTTGAGATCACACTTGAAACATGTCCTAATTTTTCTTTCTACAGCACTAACCATAATTTCTATGACAAAATGAACCCCATCATTTTGTTCCTTTTTAAATTAAATGTTTTAAGTGTTACCAGTTTATTCCAATCAAGATGGCTTCAGGTGTGCCATAATTTTGTCATAAGTAAGGCTGTTAGCACTCTAGTTGTTCTTTAGAACACTCTGGGAAGCTGCAGTAGAACACAAAGGCATCAACTGACAGGCTGCTCCTGTTGAAATATAACAGGAAGATATTTGAGATCTCACTTAAAACATGTCCTAATTTTTCTTTCTACAGCACTAACCATAATTTCTATGGCAAAATGAACCCCTCATTTTGTTCCTTTTTAAATTAAATGTTTTAAGTGTTACCAGTTTATTCCAATCAAGATGGCTTCAGGTGTGCCATAATTTTGTCATAAGTAAGACTGTTAGCGCTCTAGTTGTTCTTTAGAACACTCTGGGAAGCTGCAGTAGAACACAAAGGCATCAACTGACAGGCTGCTCCTGTTGAAATATAACAGGAAGATATTTGAGATCTCACTTAAAACATGTCCTAATTTTTCTTTCTACAGCACTAACCATAATTTCTATGGAAAAATGAACCCCCTCATTTTGTTCCTTTTTAAATTATATGTTTTAAGTGTTACCAGTTTATTCCAATCAAGATGGCTTCAGGTGTGCCATACTTTTGTCATAAGTAAGGCTGTTAGCACTCTAGTTGTTCTTTAGAACACTCTGGGAAGCTGCAGTAGAACACAAAGGAATCAACTGACAGTCTCTGCCCTTGTTGGATGTACATGTTTTACTGAGAATGTCAGACTTCATTCTCACATGACTGAGAAAGATAATGTGAATTTACAGAAAATATGCTCTCATTTTAGCTTCTGGAGCACCTTCCAAAACTGTATGGGACAAGCATGTGAAAATAGTTCTCTCAAACATGATTCATGATATCCCAGCAGAAGGTTTTTCACAGAGTAAAATCACCTTAGAACACACCACAATTCCTGAAATTAGTATGGTACCATCAACAAATGAATTCTAATGTAACTAAAGTCTGTTATCACCCTTTATAGTTCTCCTTTTGGTAACCCTCAAAATCTTCGATTCACTACAATGCATTTCAATGGGGTACTATCATTTATATTGGTCCCAAGATGGCTGCCAGCAATTCCAGGATGAAGTGCTGACAGCCAATCAGATCTCACGATGACATGTGTGGTTAGGCTCCGCCCAGATATATATGTGTTTTCTTTTTCAAATTTCTCAGGAACTACTGAACGGATTTACACCATTTAAGCAAAAGGCACGACTCTGAACCAAGGGCTACCTTTTTGGCAAATTTGGTGTAATTCCAAAGCCATGGGGGCTTCGGGGCTCCCCCACAGTCCACAACGTGAGGCCAAGCCGTGGAGGATGGGGTCCCCAGGGGCCAAAATGGGCCCAGGATAGGGGGGACCACATCATGCGGCCCCCTTCCTTAAAAAAAAGTTTGAAAAAAAGGCAAGGCCCAGAGGATGGGGTCCCCGGGCTGAAATTGGCCTGGGGATGGGGGCCACACAGTACTCCTCCCCTTTAAAACAACAAATTAGACAAAGGCCTGGCCCCAGGGGATGGGTCCCCGGGCCGTAATTGGCCTCAGGAGGGGGGCCACGCGCCCCTTCCATCTCATTTTTTTTTTTTTAAATGGCTCTGGCCCCAGGGGATGGGGTCCTCGGGGCCCAAAAGAATCAAGGGAAGGGGGGCCACACAGCCCCCCTTCCTAAAAAAAACTCATCAGAGGTCCCACCCTGCACGACTCTGCAAACGCGTCTCCTGGCACGCTCTCGGTTGGGGAATGAAGTCCCCTTCACTGGTGAGGGTCGTTAGGGGCCAACTAGCCCACCGGGTACCTTCAGTAAGCCCCACACAGTGGGATTGCTGCGAGGTGGTCCGAGGCCACGACCCTTTTTACAACACTCTGCAAACGTACCTCTGGGAGGACTGCTGGTGGGGCGATGAGGTCCCCTTGTGTCCTGAGGACTTCAGGAATAAAGTGGACTTCATCCCCCAAGCAGCAGTGCACCAGGAGGTGTGTTTGCAGAGTGGTGTAAAAAGGGGGCGTGGCCTCTGACCACCTCTCAGCAATTGAGCTGTGTGGGGCTTACTGGAGGTAACAGGAGGGCTAGTTGGCCCCCAGGGGCCCTCAAGAGGCAAAGGGACTTCATCCCCCAACCCAGAGTGCGCCAGGAGGCGTGTTTGCAGAGTGGTGGAGAAAGGGGGTATGGCCTGCGACCTCTTTCAGCAATCTCACTGTGTGGGGCTTACTGGAGGTAACAGGTAGGCTAGTTGGCCCCTAAGGACCCCCAGCAGTGAAGGGAACTTTATTCCCCAATCAAGAGCACCAGGAAGCGTGTTTGCAGAGTGGTGTGCAAAGGGGCGTGGCCTGCTATCAGAACTTAGCAATCCTGCTGTGTGAGACTTACTGGAGGTAATAGGAGGGGTAGTTGGCCCCCAATAATTTCCTTGTGGCCAACTACCCCATCTGATACCTCCAGTGAGTGCCACATAGTGGGATTGGTAAGAGGTCTTTGGAGGCCACATCCCCCTTTGTCCACCATTCTGCAAAAGCACCTCCTGGCACACTACTGGTTGGGGGATGAAGTCCACTTTACTCCTGAGGGACTTTGGGGGTCAAGAAGCCCTCCTGGCGCCTCCTGTAAGTCCTACACAGCGGAATTCCTGAGCGCTGGTCAGAGGCCCAGCCCCCTTTCTCCACCACTGTGCAAACGTGACTACTAGTTAAAGAAGCATTTGCAATGCAATAGGTCTTGCATTTGCGAGAGTTAGAGCTATTAGCGTTGTAAATGTAAACATTTTTTACTACTTTTTTGGGTGTGGAGTGAATGTACATTGTGTGTAGTGGAATTATGTGGTATGTTGTGCAGTGAAGTTATGTGGATAGAAAGTATGTGGTATTTAGTGTATAGGAATTATGTAGAGTGGGATTATGTGTTATGGAAAGTAATTATTTGGTATGGTAGTCTGTGTTGTGGAGTGGTAAACTCAGGTTTAGTCTTGCTCGTTTCCATAGAAGCTAAACTATAAACTCAATGAGACACAGAAAAAGAAGGAACCACTGAGGAGCACTTCTGGACCTAGTCAGAGGTATGAGCAGGGCCACTGGAATTATGAGACTGTTCGGCCTCACCGATTTTCGCATAATTATACCTTTTCCACATTTGCCACATAATCCATCATCTGCGCATAATCTGCAGATTTGAACAAAAAAACTTTGTTTTTAGCTTGGCTCAAACGTTACCAAAAATGCAGTGACAAGTGTTACAGCATGGTAGAGGGCCCTTTGCAAAGCTGGAATGGTCACATGTTACTTATTGCTAAATGTGGGTGTTAAATTAGTACTTTCTGTGCCTCTATTGCCTCTTTCTGCATTTCTTTTCCTTCTTTCTACACCTTTCTCCCTCTTTCTGCACTTCTCTTGCCTCTTTCTGCACCTCTCTTGCTTCTTTCTGCACCTCTCTTGCTTCTTTCTTCCCTCTCTTGCATCTTTCTGCACCTCTATTGTTTCTTTCTGCACCCCCTTACCACTTTCTGTACCTCTGTTGCCTCTTTCTGCACTTCTCTTGCTTCTGTCTGCACCTCTCTTGCTTTTTTTGGCACCCCTCTTGCCTCTTTCTGCACCCCTCTTCCCTGTTTCTGTACCTCTCTTGCTTCTTTCTGCACTTCTCTTGCTTCTTTCTGCATCTCTCTTGCTTCTTTCTGCATCCCCCTTGCCTCATTAAGTACCCCTCTTCCTTCTTTCTGCACCCCTGTTCGCTCTTTCTGCTCCTCTCTTGCCTGTTTCTGCACCTCACTTGCCCATTTCTGCAGTTCTCTTGCCTCTTTCTGCACCTCTGTTGGTTCTTTCTGCACCTCTCTTTCCTCTTTCTGCATTACTCTTGCCTCTTTCTGCACCTTTGTTGCTTCTTTCTGTACTTCCTTGCTTC
This sequence comes from Calotriton arnoldi, assembly GCA_963921515.1. Classification (NCBI taxonomy): domain Eukaryota; kingdom Metazoa; phylum Chordata; class Amphibia; order Caudata; family Salamandridae; genus Calotriton; species Calotriton arnoldi. The sequence continues at coordinate 689,488 of CAWUFW010009375.1, forward strand.
TTTCTGCACCTCTGTTGATTCTTTCTGTACCTCTCTTGCCTCCTTCAGCATTTCTCTTGCTCTTTCTGCACATCTGTTGCTTCTTTCTGCACCTCTCTTTCCTCTTTCTGCATTACTCCTGCCTCTTTCTGCATCTCGCTTGCTTCTTTCTGCACTTCCCTTGATTCTTTCTGAACCTCCCTTGCTTCTTTCTGTACCCCTCTTACCTCTTTATGCACCCATCTTCCCTGTTTCTGCACCCCTCTTGCTTCTTTCTGCACTTCCATTGCTTCTTTCTGAACCTCCCTTGCTTCTTTCTGCACCCCTTTTACCTCTTCCTGCACCCCTGTTCCCTCTTCTGCTCCTCTCTTGCCTGTTTCTGCACCTCACTTACCCATTTCTGCAGTTCTCTTGCCTCTTTCTGCACCTCTGTTGGTTCTTTCTATACCTCTCTTGCCTCCTTCAGCATTTCTCTTGCCTCTTTCTGCACATCTGTTGCTTCTTTCTGCACCTCTCTTTCCTCTTTCTGCATTACTCTTGCCTCTTTCTGCACCTCGCTTGCTTCTTTCTGCACTTCCCTTGCTTCTTTCTGAACCTCCCTTGCTTCTTTCTGTACCCCTCTTACCTCTTTCTGCACCCTCTTCCCTGTTTCTGCACCCCTCTTGCTTCTTTCTGCACTTGTCTTGCTTCTTTCTGCACCTCTCTTGCTTCTTTCTGCACCACTCTTGCCTAATTCTGTACCCCTCTTCCTTCTTTATGCACCCCTCTTCCCTCTTTCTGTACCTCTCTTGCCTCTTTCTGTACCCCTCTTGCCTCTTTCTGCACCCTCTCCCCTCTTTCTGAACCTCTCTTGCCTCTTTCTGCACCTCTCTTTCTTCTTTCTGCACTTCTCTTGCCTCTTTCTGCACCTCGATTGCTTCTTTCTGCACTTCCCTTGCTTCTTTCTGAACCTCCCTTGCTTTTTTCTGCACCCCTCTTACCTCCTTCTACACCTCTGTTGCCTCTTTCTGCACTTCTCTTGCTTCTGTCTGCACCTCTCTTGCTTCTTTCTGCACCTCTCTTGCTTCTTTCTGCACCCCTCTTGCGTCTTTCTGCACCCCTCGTCCCTCTTTCTGCACCTCTCTGGCCTCGTTCTTCACACCTGTTCCCTCTTTCTGCTCCTCTCTTGCCTGTTTCTGCACCTCACTTGCCCATTTCTGCAGTTCTCTTGCCTCTTTCTGCACCTCTGTTGGTTCTTTCTGTACTTCTCTTTCTTCCTTCTGAACCTCTCTTGCTTCTTTCTACATCTCTGTTGCTTCTTTCTGCACTTCTATTGCCTCTTTCTGTACCTTTCTTCCTCTTTCTGTGCCTTTCTTCCTCTTTTTGCTCCTCTCTTGCCTCGTTCTGCACTTCTCTTGCCTCTTTCTGCACCTCACTTGCCTCTTTCTGTACTTCTCTTGCTTCTTTCTGTACTTCTCTTGCTTCTTTCTGTGCCTTTCTTCCTCTTTCTGCAGTTCTCTTGCTTTTTTCTGCACTTCCCTTGTCTCTTTCAGCACCTCTCTTGCCACTTTCTGTACTTCTCTTGCTTCTTTCCGTGCCTTTCTTCCTCTTTTTGCACCTCCCTTGCTTCTTTCTGCACCTCTCTTGCCTCAATCTGCACCTTTCTTCCTCTTTCTTTAGTTCTCTTGTTTCTTACTGCAGCTCTCTTGCCTCTTTCTGTAACTCTCTTGCTTCTTTCTCCACTTCTCTTCCCCCTTTCTGCACCCCTCTTGCTTTCTGCACCTCTGTTGGTTATTTCTGTACATTTCTTGCTTCTTTCTGCACCTCTCTTGCTTCTTTCTGCACATCTCTGGCCTCTTTCTGCACCGTTCTTCCAACTTTCTGCACTTCTCTTGCTTCTTTTTGCACCTCTTGCCTCTGTAATATGTAAAATGTAAATGTAAATCCGTATTTGTAAAGCGCGAACTACTCACCCTTACGGGTCTCAAGGTGCTGGGGGCCGTCGTGGAAATTAAGTGAGCTATTACCCAGAGTCACATGGTGCTACACTAAGCTGCCACCGGAGCTGGGGCTCGAACCGTGAGCCCTGTGCTCCGAAGTCAGCTGCCCTGGCTGCTGCACCACACCTCTCCACTTCTCTGCACTTCTCTTGCCCCTTTCTGCACCTCTTTTGCTTCTTTCTGCACCTCTCTTGCCTCTTTATGCATTTGTCTTGCCTCTTTCTGCACTTCTGTTGCTTCTTTCTGCACTTCTCTTGCTTCTTTCTGCATCCCTATTACCTCTTTATGCACCTCAGTTGTCTCTTTCTGCTCTTCTCTTGCTTCTTTCTGCATCCCTCTTGCCTCTTTCTGCACCCTTCTTCACTGTTTATGTACCTCTCTTGCTTCTTTCTGCACCTCTATTGCTTCTTTCTGCACTTCTCTTGCCTCTTCCTGCACCCGTCTTACCTCTTTCTGCACCTCTGTTGATTCTTTCTGCACTTATCTTGCTTCTTTCTGGACCTCTCTTGCCTCTTTCTGCACCTCTCTTGCCTCTTTCAGCACTTCTCTTGCCTCTTTCTGTATATCTGTTGCTTCTTTCTGCACTTCTATTACCTCTTTCTGTTATGTTATGTTAATTGGAGCTTCTAAAGCGCATATCACCAACTGGTCTCTAAGCGCTGTGAGAGAAGGCACCATAGCAGCTCTAGTGAGTAGTGCGCTCTAACTAGGCCAAGATTGTGCCCCAGGCTTCTATGAAAAGGATGGTTTTTAATTTTTTCCTAAAAGGGAGAAGTGCTGGTTCTTTGCGGAGGCCTTCCGGCAACTTATTCCAGAGCTGGGGAATCAATGTAGAGAAAGCTCTGCCCCCCTTGGAGGAGCTCAGGAAGCGAGCGCAGGATAGTAACCCAGCATCTGAAGACCGAAGGGAGCGCCCTGGTACATAAGTTACCAAGCGTTCTTTAATATATGCTGGGGCCTGTCCATGGATTGCTTTATGGGCTATACATAGCCCCTTGAATCTGGTTCTCTGCTTCACTGGAAGCCAGTGTAGCTGCTGTAGTAGTGCGGTAGCATGGGCCCTCCTAGGAAGCCTGAAAATCAGTCTGGCAGCTTCGTTCATGACTACCTGAAGTTTTGTTAGCTCCTTCTCTGGATGGCCAACATACAGTGAATTCCCGTAATCTAAACGAGAGATAATCAGTGCAGTCACTGCCATGCGAAGTGCGGTGAACGACAGAAGGGGGGCAAGTTTGCGTAACAATCTTAGCAGCACCACACATGTTCCCACCACGGCAGAAACTTGGTGGGACATGGAGAGTTTGGCATCCAATTTTATCCCCAGACTCTTTACAACTGGGGCTGGCTTTGGAGTAGGGCCCAGCTCTTCAGGCCAGAATTGGTCACTCCAGGGGTTAGTATCTGTGGTGACAGCCAAAACCTCAGTTTTATCGGGGTTAATTTTGAGGAAGTTGGCTGTCATCCAGTTTATTGTGAACTTCAGGATGTTCTGTATTCGAACATGGGCCGAAGGGGAGTTAGCAATCTGAATGATGATTTGGGTGTCATCTGCGTAGTTAAAGACTTGGCACTCCATACCAGATAAAGCCGCCACCAGGGGGTAGAGGTAGGCGTTAAAGAGGAGGGGAGACAGTGCCGATCCCTGAGGGACACCGCACGTCAGCCCACCAGAATCAGAAACCTGGTCAGCAAGTTGGATCCTTTGCGATCGGTCTGATAAGTAGGAAGTGAGCCATTGGAGTGCTACCCCCTGAACTCCTAGTTCCCCCATCCGCGACAAGAGTAGGCCATGGTTGACAGTATCAAATGCCACAGACAGGTCTAGCAGAACCAAGGCACATGGTTTTTTAGTATCTGCCATCAGCCTGAGTTCATCCAGAACTGCCAACATCACTAGCTCTGTGCTGTGGTGAGCCCTAAAACCAGCCTGTTTTGTGTGAAGGAGCTGATTGCTCTCTAGGTGGTGAGTGAGGGTTTTCAGCACATGTTGCTCTAGCACCTTTGCCAGGAAAGGGAGCTGAGAGATAGGCCTAAAGTTTTTAAGATTTGCTGCATCAGCCCCAGGTTTTTTCAATAGAGGTCTAACTCTAGCCTCTTTAAAACTGGTTGGGAAAAGGCCGGTTTTAAGAGATCGATTTAATAAATTGAGGACCTCATTTTCCACTGCAGGAAGTGCCATGCGAAACACCATAGGTGGACAAGGGTCCGCAGGTGAACCTGATTTGGTCCGTGCCATGAGGGGGCGCAGAGAGTCGTAATCTAACTCAGGGAAAGATAAAAGGGGTGTATCATAGGCAGGAAGCGTACACCACTGTCACAATTGTACCCTCTTCCCTCTTTCTGCACTTCTCTTGCCTCTTTCTGCACCTCACTTGCTTCTTTCTGCACTTCCCTTGCTTCTTTCTGCACCTCTCTTGCTTCTTTCTGCACCCCTCTTGCCTCTTTCTGCATTCGTCTTCCCTCTTTCTGTACCTCTCTTGTCTCTTTGTGCACCTCTCTTGCCTCTGTCTTCATTTCTTTTGCCTCTTTCTGCACCTCTGTTGCTTCTTTCTGCACTTCTCTTGCCTCTTTCTGCACTTGTCTTGCCTCTTTCTGCACTTCTGTTGCTTATTTCAGCACTTCTCGTTCTTCTTTCTGCACCTCTCTTGCTTATTTCTGCATCCTTCTTGCCTCTTTCTGCACTCGTCTTCCCTCTTTCTGCACCTCTCTTGTCTCTTTGTGCACCTCCCTTGCCTCTTTCTGTACCTCTCTTGCCTCTTTCTGCACCTCACTTGCCTCTTTCTGTACTTTTCTTGCTTCTTTCTGCACTTCCTTGCTTCTTTCTCCACTTCTCTTGCTTCTTTCTGCACCTTTCTTCCTTGTTCTGCAGTTCTATTGCATCTTTATGCACTTCTCTTGCTTCTTTCTGCACCTCTCTTGCTTAAAAAATATACAAGATTATAATTCCTCCTCCAAGTTAACAGTTTCCATAGTTTAGCCTAAGTGAACAGACAATTCCCCATCTTTATTCAAGCCTGTAGGATGCATGGTTTCATATTTTATAATCACTTTAGATTCAAGACAACGTAAATCCTGAACCCTATTACCTCCTCTCTCAGAGATAGCGATTATGTCAATTACACAAAATTTAAGCAACCTACAATCTTTATCATGATATTTTGTAAAGTGTCTTGCTATAGGATACTGTTTATCCTCCCTTGCTATTGCTCTAAGATGTTCTAGGACTCTTTTCTTTGCTTTGTGGATAGTGCTGCCAATGTAGAATAATGCACATGGGCAGGTCAGCACATATACACAATAATCTGAATTACAGGTTAGGTGTTTTGTAATTTCATAAGGTTTCTTACTTTTTTATAGTTGAATTGATTTGCAGCTAGTACTATGCCTACAGGCTTTACACTCACCACATACATAGAAACCCTGTATGGTGTTCATGCTGCTCTTTGATTGAACCATGCAGTTACACAGAACATCTTTCAGTGATGTACATCTTCTGAATGTAACCTGTGGATTGTCACCTACATGTTTGGCAAGAATCTCATTCGTTCTCAACACCTGCCAACATTTCTTAAGGCTTTGTTTGACTTCCCATGCCTGACTACTACAAGAAGTGATAAATCTAATTGGGTGCTCTTCAGTCCTGTCCTTATTTTTAGAAACTAACAGATTCTCCCTTTGTATACCTCTTACTTTCATGCATGCCTGTTCAAATACTTTTGTAGAATATCCTCTTTCCTTAAATCTCTCTTTCATGACACTCATCTCTTCTTGAAATGCAACTTCAGAGCTACAATTCCGCTTGCTCTTAATAGTTCTCCATATGGTGTACTGTTGATCAGATTTTTTGGGGGCAGCTGCCTGCATGCAACAGACTTTTGCCAGCTGTTTTCTTGCGGAACAGAATACTTTCCAGCTTGTTGTTATAAATGTTTATCTTAACATCCAAGAGCTCTATTTCTTCACTGTGTACCCCACTTGAGAATTTAAGATTCAATTAATTTCTGTTTCATTTTTCCACAAAACTGTATGTTTCTTCCTTAGGTCCCTTTCCAAATATAAAAAATATCCGCGATATATTGAGCCCAGAGAACGGCGTGTTGTTCAAATTCAGCGATGTTTCTGACCACCTGCTCCTCCCACCAGCCGAGGTATAAACCAGCATTGCTGAGGGCAAAGCAGGTTCCCATCACCGTCCCCTGGGTCTGTCTGTATATCTCATGATTAAAAATGAAAAAAATTATTAGTAAGACGTGTACATCATGTCTAACAGCATCGCTGTGTGCAGTAAGTATGATATCGACCGTGCCCTAAGGAAATGTCGACATGTCAACAAACCCAGCTTGTGTGGTATACAGGTATACAGACTGTTTACATCCAACACCATTAAAAGCAAATTTTCCTCCCACACTATGTTATTAATTAGCCTCAAAAAATCTCCTGTATCTCTTATGTAGGACGGGAATGATTGTACAAATGGTCTTAAGAAGTAGTCTATATATTTTTATGTGTTTTCATGCATGCCTCTTCAAGAGGAGGCATATATGAAAACACATCAAATACATAGAATTCCTGAGGCTAATTAATAACATAGTCTTCTTTTCCTGGCTGCTCCTGAAACACCGGTATCTATATATCCTCTTTCTGCTTTCTGGTATATTGATGTTGGACGAGTACCACGGGGGTTGAGAATCTTCACGATCCAAGATTCAGATATGCTGGAGGAGTGGGCCAACAATTTACGAGATTGTTTGGTAACAATGATAAGAATCTTGGTCAAATATGCCTTGAAAGATCACAGCTAGCTTCTGGGTGACATTCAAATCCTTCTGGCATAATTGGGAAAGCTAGTATCCAAGGAAGCTCTGGATAAGTTTATGAAAAACTTGATGATGCGTCTAAATAAAGCTGAAGAAGAAATTATGATTATAAAACAACGGAAGTTCATTCGAGATTTCAAAGATCATCAAGCTGGACGGACTTTAACTTTTCATAAGAAGTATGACCACATGTTCAATGAGAATAAAGATAATGGAACTCTTTCTAAAAATCGGGAGCAACTGAGTGTATCGGAATCAGATGAGAGTGATGGTTCCGATGGGAAATTGTCAGATGTTTCTGAGTTGGCATTAACCATGGGTGTGCACCTGGAAAAATATTAGAAGAATTTTTTAAAGCAGTTCCAGCTACTGAATCAGGGCAGGACAGAGCAATTTCAGGAGCAAAAATCTCAAAGGGGCAGAGGACGAGGAAACAGAGGAAGAATGCATGGAATAAGCAAGTCAAAAAAAGATGCAAGAAAAGAAGAGAAAGAACCCATTGCAGTGACAACAAGGGGCAGACAAGCCAAATCATGAACTTGGAAAATTTGTCATCTCGTATTTTGACTGACGATGAAATTAAACTTTTATATTTAGGGTTGTCCCTTTGTCCTTCAGCCAATTTGAACTATACACTGACAAGAATAGATGTATTCTGCTTTTTAAGAAAATTAAAACTGAAGAAGTGGTTTGATACCATGAGAATTCTGTTTTGAATCTTTTGAACTTTGATCTTGAGCTAGGGCTTAATCAACCAAGCATGTTTAAGCAAAAATTAGTCTTTTTACCCAATAACCAGTGTGATGCTAATGAGGTATTTTGGAAAGAGGTGTGGTGAAGGAATTGAAAATATTGATTAAGATATAAAACAGTGTACATGAGAAAAAAGAATGTAACTTTTGATCAAATTGTAGCAATGGAGAATTTAAGGTTGGATGATTCTACTGTCATACATAAATCTGACAAAGGAGGTAATGTGGTTGTGTTATCTAAAATTGATTATTTATCTGATATATGCGGCAGTTCAATGGTGTAACATGTTACTGTGTCTCAGTGTCACGGTTCACCGTAATATCCTCAGGGTCGTGCCGATGCTCAGAGGGGCCAACTCTCGACAGCCCCAAGTCCGGAATATATAGAATAACTCGGACTAGTGGGACGGTCAAGCGGGGGAAGGAAAGGGTAGGAACTGTAGGGAAGGAGATCTGAGAATGACAATAAAAAGTAGTAAATATTCTTGTTGCTCTAATTTTCGTTTAACCACATTCTTAAATGCTAGGTCTAGGAGTATGTGAAAGGTATGTAAGAGCATCAACAAAGGCAGAAGGCAGCAGGGTAAGTGACAACTGCACCACCTAGGCTAGTCACAGAAAGTACCTTGAGACCCTCACGGGTGAGTAGTCGCGCTTAACAAATACCTGATTGATTTATTGATACATTAAGCTCCTATTGCCCACCTCAAATGGTCAGCTTCCACATGACCACATATAGATTCAAGAGAAAAGGCTGATGAGAGGCAACACACAGAATCAACAAATTACAGTGCACAAAAAGCAAAGTTCATTCTTCAGACGTTGTGAGTTTTTGTTGCAAGTCTTTATTTTTCAAAAGTCCTTTGTATACATGTGGAAAACAGCCAACACGTTTCACCCTTCACAAGGGCTTCTTCAGGGCAAAATAAGGTAGACAGATTTGTGTATTAATGTGTTTACTCCAGCAAAGAGTAATATTGTAAAGCCTCCCTGTTAGTGGATGTTGACTCCACAAATGAGGCCTAAGGCCGGTGATGAGTACCCTTGTATCCTCAGTCCAATTTGAAATGTACGTTGCCTCCAAACTGCGAAGAAATAACTCTTAAGGCATTGGTAAGCCTCCAGTGTAATCAGTAATAGTACTTAGGCAATCCTGTCTTGGAGTTCCGAAAGAGCCTGTAGCAGCAACGGTGAAAGTGCTACCTGTGAAGGAAAATAAGCAACTTTATACCAGGAGAGATGAGAAGGTGGTTTCAGGGTACCAACACAAATACTGTCATGGAGAAATAACAACATGAAGAGTAGGCGTAAATACTTTTATAAAGCAGACACCAGCAGTATGAACCATATGCAACACCTAGAACGCTCACCTACCCAGTTCAGGCAGTTGGACGAACTCGAAAGTGTACAAGGCAACTGACTTCCTGATCACCCCCTACTAATCTCCAATGTAAGGAACAGAGAAGATCACACAAAAGAAAAGGCCACTGTTTAATCTCTTTTCCCGTGATAAAAAAAGCCTGATTATAAGAGTCTTATGTAAATGCTCACAGCAATAGTTCCCAGTGAGCGAAGTACGTTATCAATACGCAAAGAAAATATGACAATGATCACAATTGGGAGTTCCTTTACTCTACAATCGTAAGCCTGAGAGTACGAAGAGAGCTTAGGGCTATTTAATCCCAAGCCCACAAAGCTCTATAATGCCTATACAGTTTCAAGGTGGGAGATCAGTTCCTCCCTAGTATATCCTAGATGTGAAACAACAAAAAAGATCTCCTCCGCATGAGTCCCAAGAACTACGACTCGCCAATTGAGGAGATTGAAAACGCATCCATGTCTAATTACCCCATAGTAAGGGCGAAAGGTATCGCATGGTGAATCATGAGGATACCGCAATATTCTCCCCCGCATGAGACAGACACGAAAATGCCGGTCTCGCCAACGGGAGAAAACAAACAAGACTGGTGATATAAGCCAACACAATAATGATCCTTCCTGAAAAAACTGAAGTTGGTGCAACGAGCACCCTTACCGGACCAGACCTCCTCTTGAGAATCTACTGCTTCAGAAATCTACAAAATAATCGGCAGCTCAGCGGATGCATCCCTCTGCTATATCCTGTTTTCCTGACGGCACGCCAAGACCGCGTAATACATCAGGAACGTGAAGGATGAAGGGAATTGGAGTTCTTGCTGCCCCTGAGTGCCTTTCTCACTCCGATTCCCGCTACCGGTTATCAGTGTACGCCGGGATGATGCGCCCTGACACTCAGTTAAAAATGAGGTACTCAAATCCAATACTCTGTTTGGTGAGAAATTGATCGATTGGTGGGAAAGAGGCTTACTGGAGTGGGACGAATATACTTTCTTGAAATGTACTCACCCTAAGATTCCAGTATTGTATCTCCTACCCAAATTACACAAACATGTGAGTAAACCGCCTGGAAAAGCCATTGTCTCTTCTATAGGATCATTATTAGAAAACACCTCACGCTACATTGATAACTATTTGAGAACCTAGGTGACTAGTCTACAAGCATATATTAGGGATACAACCCATTTTCTAACTATGATTGATGGCATCCAATGGGAAAAGGACTACATTGGACGTGAGTAGTCTGTATGCAAGTATAGTACATGACTCAGGTTTAAAAGCAGTGAGACACTTTCTTAAAGCTCGCTCTATCTCTTCTTTGTTTCATTTTAAGATGATTTTAGACATGATTTATTTTTGTCAGACCAATAATTTTTTCCTTTTTGACAACTATATATACAGACAGAATCAAGGAACTGCAGTGGGCACCTGCTTCACCCCCAGTTATGCAAACTTATTAATGGACTGATGGGAAGAGCTGGTGTCCATTGACTTGGAGGAATTTGAGAATCTTGTGATCTTGTAGTCGCGATTTGTAGACGAAATTTTTTGTATTTGGAAGGGGGATGAGGAGTCAGCCAAATGTTTTGTGAAAAAACTGAACCAAAACTCTTACAATTTGACTTTCACAGAACATATTAGCAAATCAATGATCGAGTTCTTAGATGTTAAGGTATGTGTTAAAGGGAACAAGCTTGAGACTGAGCTTTTTCAGAAGGAAACTGCAGGAAATAGCTTATTCAGTGTAAGCAGTGCACATCCCTCCAATCCACATGGAGAGATATTACGTGCTAAATGCAACTGTAGCACGGAAGAGGCGTTTCAAAAGGAGAAAATGATTATGTGCAAAAGATTCACCGAAAGTGGGTATAGTAAGAAAATCATATGGCAAGCTAGCATAAGAGTAGATGCAGGTTCAAGAAATGAGTTGCTTCATAAGAAATAGACTGTGGATGACTCAGGAAATTTGAGGTTTATCACCACACTCTCTAATCAGGCATACAATCTACATACCATTTTGAACAAACATTGGCATATATTAAAAACTGATGATGTGTTAAGTAAACACCTTCATCCTTATCCACAAATCACTTTCAGAGAAAGTCGATCACTGAGGGAAAAATCTCAGTCAGAATGTGTTAACCACCCAGAGTAGTATTTTCAACGAGCAGGGCAGGGGTGGATTCTTCGGCTGTAAGAACTGTAAGGCATGCAGAGGCAGCACTGATTGCTCTAAGTTCCACTTACCAAACACAACTAGAGAATTTGTGATAAAAACCACTAACATGCAATACAACATACTGAGTATACGGTTTAATATGTCCCTCTAATAGGATGTATATTGGTGGTACCATTCATAAGTTGAAAAAATGTGTTCTCGAGCAAATGCGGGTAGTCAGGCAAAATGACAAACACTATCCAGTGACCCGACACTTTTTTGATGCTCATTTTCTGAATGAAAAGTTGTTGAGAATGATTGTGATTGATGTAACATTGATCTATGAGGTGGAAATCGAGAGCATAAATTGTGTATGTTGGAATTAAGCCTGGGCGTAGTTCGCGAAGTAGCGCTACGCAAAGCTACGCAAAGTGCAGTTCGCACTACGCGAACTACGCGTAGCACTACGCGAACTGCGTAGTGCAGTGTTCGCAATGATTGCACAGTGCCGGATGCTTGTCCGCACTGTGCAATCATTGAAAACGGCATCTTGCACAGTGCGAGCTGTCTTTTACTGCCGCCGAGTAGATTTTACTCGAGCGGCAGCTTTCTCAACGCGGACTGGTAGTTTCTCATCGCGAGCGGTCGCGAGCATACGCGACCACTCGCAATGAGAAACCTGACCTCCCCGCGTTGAGAATCTCGCCGGGATGTCATTTTGCTTGCTCGCGGTCGCCAACTTGACGTTGAGGACCGCGAGCAAGCAAAAAATGACCGCTGCACTACGCTACGCTACGCTACGCTACGCGTGTTTGCACTGTGCTACGTGCAATTCGCGTTGTGCGAAGTAGCGCAAACTTCGCAAACTACGCGAGCGTAGCGTAGTGCTTTGCCCAGGGTTAGTTGGAATAAAGGTATATTATTGATTTTGAGAACTAGCGGTACATCTAGGGTAATCAGCACTATTAAAAATGAGAGAAGCTTGATTTAGCAATTTCTATAACTTTTAACTGTTTTATGAGGAGGCATAGATGTTTGTGAGGAGGCATAGATAGTCAGCAGTGGGTGGTTGCTCTCTTTGTAGGTACTTCCGCCCTGTTCTGCCACGGCATGTGCCGATTGTAGCGGAGGGCGTTGCGCTGTACCCCATTTGGCTCCTCTCGCTTTCCTCACTTCTGGGGCTGAGCGTGGCGCGGGTGGAGCGGTCTAGTGCTCCCAGCGCTCACACTATTAAACGCATGCTCAAACGGGCGCGCAGCAGACATTTGGTGAGTCCTGACTGCCCTCGCTGGCGCTACGTTAATGCAGCTCTGTTGCTATCACTTTGCCGACATTCATTTTTGCACTTGAGTTAGGTTTTAAGTTGCGACGCTCTGTTTTTACTATTTTTAAATTGTGCAATTTTCTTGGTATTACCTGTTCTGTGTGCAGCTGGCCGGGAGGGGGGAGAAGTCAGCAGTGGGTGGTTGCTCTATTTGTAGGTACTTCTGCCCTGTTCCGCCACGGCATGTGCCGATTGTAGCGGAGGGCGTTGCGCTGTACCCCATTTGGCTCCTCTCGCTTGCCTCACTTCTGGGGCTGAGCGTGGCGCGTGTGGAGCGGTCTAGTGCTCCCAGCGCTCACGCTATTAAACGCATGCTCAAACGGGCGCGCAGCGGACGAGCGCAGCGGGCGCGCCGCTGGCGCGCCAAAGGCGCGCCTAAGGCAAGCCCGTCTGCACCCGTCCGCACCTGGATGGCACCAGGGGCCAGGACCCCTGCCTCTCCTATGAAGATTAGGAAAGTGTTTACCGCTGAGGAATTTCTGGCCCTCAGATGTGTGGTAGATACTGTCTGCTTACACTCCCTGCGGGTGCTGGGTGGGCAAAGTGACTGTGAGCACTGTGATTTCTGCCTGACATCGGACGAGGAAGTAAGGGATAAAAGAGAAGTGCCAAGAACTACCTGCACCTCTCTATACTGCCTCTCCTTGAATTGCAGATCGCTCAGTAAACATAGGTTAGAAATCCGCGATCTTCTTAATGACCATGAACCAGCTATACTATTCTTGGTTGAAACCTGGCTTAACGAGACGTCCGCCCCTGATATTTTGGAGGCTATACCTGAAGGCTATGCGATTCTGAGGGTGGACAGGGCTGGCCAGAAGGGGCGGCATTGCTGCGATTTTTAGGAGAGATCTTCAGCTTAAATTGGAGAAACTCATGCTTCTTAGCTGCGAAGCGGCTTTTTTAGTCTGAATATCACGAGCTCTAGATCAGTGTCTGGGCTACTCATGTATAGACCCCCTGGTCCGGGGAAAGCCTTTATTGATGAACTTCTGGAAATACTTCCTCCATATGTCCTCCGCTACTCTAACTTTCTCCTATTAGGGGATTTTAATTTACATTTGGAAAATAAAGGCTGTAAAGAATCGGCTGAGTTTTCAGTAGGTCTTCAGGCTTTGGGCCTGAACCAATTGGTCCATACTTCCACACATAACAAAGGTCATACATTAGACAACATTTTCACTAATTGTGCAGGGACAGCTGCCACACTGCCGGTCCCTGTAGCCTGGTCTGACCACTATTTACTGCCTTTTAGTCTATTTGTGCCAGGTCAGGCCCTCCATGGTAGTTGCTCAAAACCGACATTGGTCCGGAAATGGGCGGCATTAACTCAGGATGCCTTTGAAGAAGCATTGGCCGGCAGATCTCCTGAGGTGGGGGACAACATCGAGAGTGCTGACAATTTAATATCTAGTTGGATGCTGGAGGCGGTGGATTCCCTGATACCGCTAAAAAATGTAAAAGTGGGCGTACTTCTGCCTCTGCGAAGTGGTTTTCGGCAGATTTGGCGCAAATGAAATCTAGCTGTAAGCATCTTGTGCGCCAATGGAGGAAGAGCTATAGGGATGAGAATAGACAGAAATATCTAGGGGCTTTGAAGCTTTACCATCGCCAGATTAGGAGAGTGCGGAGGGAATACTACACTGGGCAAATTGAACGAGCAAAAAATTCAACGAAGGCCATCTTTCAGGTAGTGAAACAACTATCCTCTCTGGAACGAGTGACAGCGGCGCTCCCTGCCTCTACGGACTATTGTAATAGGGTCGCAGACTATTTCACCAATAAGATTGCTAAGATCTATGCCACTTTTCCAGAAAGTAGTAGGAGGTATGCTCCCGCGCCTGGTCTGGATACTCCAGGGTGTGAGGATAAGTTTGCCCTCCCTCCTTTGGTGGAAAACGAGGCTCTCAGGCTGATGGAGGTGGTGAAATCTGGGTCACCTCTGGATCCGGTCCCCCCAAAATTTTTGCAACTGGGAAAGAAAACTATTGCTCCTGTTTTCACCTCGCTATTGAACCTGTCCTTCAGAACTGGGCAGGTCCCTAGCAATTGGAAACATGCAATGGTGGTCCCTCTGTTGAAGAAACCCTCTTTGGACCCCGCTCTTCTCGAAAATTTAAGACCAATATCTCTACTTCCCTATGTAGCTAAAATTGCGGAGAAACATCTGAATGGCCATCTCTCAAAGTTTTTGGAGGAGAGGCGGGTTCTTCATGACACCCAGTCCGGCTTTAGGCCTATGCATGGTACGGAGTCCGCTCTCCTGCTGGCAGCCGAAGTGTTGAGGGCTGCGGCTGATTAAGGTAGGACTGCGGCCTTGATTCTGCTGGACCTAAGCGCCGCGTTTGACACGGTGTCCCACGGCCTCCTACTTGAGAGGCTAAGGGAAGTCGGGGTCGGAGGTGTCACGTGGATTTGGTTGAAGAATTTTCTGGAAAACAGATCTTTCCAGGTCCTGCAACATCCTTTCAGTTCCAGAACTTGTCCTCTAAACCAGGGGGTGCCGCAGGGTTCGGCTCTCAGCCCAACCTTGTTTAACATATATATGCGCCCACTTGCAGATATTGTTCTGAAACATGGAATTCAGCTGGTGTCATATGCTGATGACACTCAGCTTGTTGTGACCCTGGAACAGAAGGAACCTGAAAGGGCTGCCGATTTCAGAACCTGCCTGGGGGAACTCATGGACTGGATGAGACTGAGCTGTCTCCAGTTAAATGCAGGGAAGACAGAGGTGATGGTGGTTGGGAAACGGCCCTCTCTCTGGTCGCAGCATTGGTGGCCAGAAGCTCTAGGAACTAGTTCAGTGTCGAAAGCCAAGGTGAAAAATCTGGGAGTGTGGTTCGACGAAAATCTCTCCTTCTCCTCGCAAATATCGGCTGTGGCTGTGACTTGTTTTGGCATTCTGAAGTTGATACGTAAGATCTTGGACCTTCTCCCCCTGGATGCTAAAAGAACTATTGTTCAGGCGTTGGTCACGTCTCGCCTTGACTATTGCAATGTCTTGTATCTAGGGGTGACTGCCAAAAATCTTAACATCTTGCAGAAGGTCCAAAATGCCGCAGCCCGGCTTATCCTGAATGTACCTAGGAGGGCGTCGGTGGGAGAAGCTTTGAAGGAACTGCATTGGCTCCCTATCCGGGCCAGAGTTACCTTTAAGGCTTTATGTGTGAGTCACAGGATCCTTGGCGAAAGGGGGCCGCGTTTCTTACGGCCTCTCCTGACAGTCCACCAGCCTGCTCGTAATCTGAGATCATCGGGCAGTGCAAGATTGACTGTGCCCAGGGTGCGGAAGGCGCGGATAGGCGGAAGATCCTTTGGTTTCTTGGCGGCTAAGGCATGGAATGAGCTCCCAGTGGATCTGAGGACAGTTGAGTCGGAGTCTCTGTTCCGCAAGAAATTGAAAACTTGGCTCTTCCGTATCCCCCCGGGAGGGCTAAAGTGGTAAGGTGCCATCTTGTGTGGCTGTCCGCGTTCACTGGGGGGCAGCTTGGGAGGGTTGCTTGGGTCCAGCTATGTCCTAGCGCGGGGACACTCCGGTTGGAGTAACCATTGCGCTCTATAAGCTTCCTAATAATAATAATAATAGATGTCTTTTTATTGATTTAATTTTTTCAAGTACGACTGCATTAAATGGGATATAGAATAACTATCCGAGCACCTTTCGCCATACATCACAGGAATTTTGTGCTTTTAACTCTGTGACGTAACTATGGGCCTCATTATGATAGCGGTGGGACTACCACCATCAGCCCGTCAGTGGCGGTCCCACCACCATCAGACCCTGCCTCACCGCCCACCGCATTTAGATGTGGGGTGGATGGGTGGCGGTCGAAGAGACTGACCGCCACGGACCATCGGAGGAATCTGCAATCCCTGCAATGGTGGCAGTGCCTGCCAGGCACCATCGTAGGGATTACGATGTCCCTTCCCGCTGGCAGTTTCATGGCGGTTTCCCCACCATGAAAAGGTAGGCAGAAAGGGACATTGTGGGCCCATAGCGGGCCCCCCTTGCCCCCTGGCCCTCAGACATGGGACCTGGGGGCACCCCTACATATCCCTGCACCATGTGACAGGCACAGCATGGTGCCTTCCACATAGTGCAGGGATATGCAAAATGTGTATTTTTTGTACTGCAGCGTTTGCTGCAGCCCGCAACACATGCCGCAATACAAAAAATACACTTTGCAACTGCCTTGCAGGCGGTCACATTGTAAATCCCATGGCAGGACCACCAACAGCAAGTCGGATGGTCCCATTCACGGTATGATGGCGGTCGGACGAAAGTCCGACTGTCATCATAATGAGGCCCTAAGTGTTGTGTTTAGGCCACTTGAGCAAAATCAGTCTTTCAGAATTTAGAGCATGCTGTTTAGATAAACATGTATTGTAATTTATTCAAATATATTATCATGTTTGACACATGTGCAATTCCATTGGGTTAATACTTGATTTATGCATGAATTGCCCACCTGGACAGAACGAATTGGAATTTTTTCTGTATTGCATGTATTTCAAGCATGCGCAATTCAGTTCATTGGGGTATTCATTGCTTGCTGTTACGTTTATTATTTGTCAGCCCTAATGCATGGTAATTTTTGCATGCATTTGATATAAAGCATATCTGTGCATATATCGTTAGAATAGCCTTCATATTTGTTATACTTTAAGGTGTATGTAAACCGACATTATGGATGTTTATGTAACAAGTATGATAATATTATTGTTGATATTTCAATTCACCAATGATGGATCAAGTGTTATTTTAATATCATGCATGTAATTTCAAGAAACTCTGTGCTTACACTTGTTCGTCATACAAAGATGTTTTATAATATTGTTACAACAAGTGATATGACGGTCCGTTTTAAGATGGCGGTCATGGCTGCTCTTGATTTTGTACACATATATGTATAAGTCCTTTTTCACTTTTGTATTTCTCTATTTTAGCACAGAAGTGCTTGGCTTTTGTAACTTGACTCTGAAGAAGGCGTAATACTGAAATGCATCGGAGGAGCCATAAAATTGAATTGCTTGGCCCACTTGGGCATCTGAGTATTCTTTAAATACAAGTGGGGGATTGTTGTTAACATATAATCATATATCTATATCTATATCTATCTATCTATCTATCTATCTATCTATCTATATATACATATATATGTATATATATATAGATATAGATTACCTACTGGCGATTGCCAGTAGGTAGTTATAGTTAGGACCTTGTTTTTATTCAAAAAGCGTTTTTTCTTTTGCCAATAACTTTGGCGCCGTTTAACGAATCTTCGCGAAATTTCAAAACTAAATGCCCGCTCAATTCAGCTGCTGTCTTGAAACTTTTGGGGTGAGTCGTCAAGTGGGGGCGAGAAAAAAGGGATGTCCCAAAATGCATTTTCTCTATGTTAATTTCCATAGGAAACTGTTGACGCAGCTACAGCCCGAACTGCTGAACAGAATTACACCAAATTTGGCAGGAAGGTAGCTCTTGGTCCAAGTGCACTCTTTTTGTTAAATGGTGTAGATCCATTCAGTAGTTTTTGAGAAAATGAAATATTTACAGGTATACATCTGGTGACGCGAAGGATCCACGAACCCTCCCGATCTCGTGCCTGCAATCTGATTGGCTGCCAACACTTCAAACCAGGAAGTGTTGGCAGCTCTCTTGTGACTCAGTTGAACCGAGTCACAAGAAAAAGGGTTGAACAACATTAAAAATTAAGAGATGGGGGCAGGGTAGAAACACCCTGACCCCTAGGCCTGCTCAGGGGTCCCACTGGGACTCTGAGAGCCAAAAGAAGCATTTTCTTTTTAAAGTTTCAGAGGGATTCATGCAGGGTGCGCAAATCCCACCGAAAATGTAATTAAAAAAATGAAGCACGGTCTCCCGCGATTTGTTTCTTTTAAGCCCCCGGGTGGGCCAGGTTCCGGGGGCAATCCCAAATTATCATACAGGGACCTGCGGGGGTCCCCACTGCCCCACGGACTGCCACCTCCCCGGGGCGATAGACTTTAAAAGTGGGGGCACGCGGCACCCCCGCAGCCCTGGGGACAGCCACCTCCCGGGGGCTTTGTTATTTAAAAATGCATAGGGGGTTCCTGTCCCTCCCCATGCAGCCCCGGGGACCACCACCTCCCTGGAGCTATATTATAAAAAAGAAGTGTGGGGGGGCTCCAACTCCCCCACACTGCCCCACCTCCCTGGGGCATACATAAATTGAATGTGGGGTCCGTTGCGGACCCCCAGCCCCGGGGACCACCACCTTCCCGGGGCTTTAAATATGTTGGAACGGTGCAGCGTGGCCCCCCTCGTGGAGTCCTCCATGACTCTGGGGACTGAAGCAGGGTCTAGTTTTTACCATGTAGTGCCCCAGGCCCATTCTGTCCACATCTGAAGCATAAGAGTCTCAATTGTCCCTGCCAGCCCATAGACAGGGTTGTGTTAAAATTGTCCACACTGCCTTGAGCGTCTACTGAGGCAATAGGCCCCAAGCCCTCCTGTACTCTCGGATGTATCTCTCCTATGACCTCTTCGTGTACATCTTTCTGAACATCAAGATGTAGCAATAACAGGATGCGTCTGTCATTTAGGAGAACAAAATTGGCCAAGAGTAGGAGTGGGGGCCGACTGGGCCAACTGGGACTTTTCACCTTTTGTATTCTTCTGCTTTCTTATAAAAAGTTTCCGAGAAGTGACGCAAATCATTTTCGATAAATGTCCAATTTCATTATGATTTATGGTCAAACATCAAGTGACCTTTTGGTAAACTTTTGTAATGTAGTGTCACTTCTGTGTTCCTAATATTTCCAGGAAGTGGCCAAAGGTCTGCCGTCAATAGTTCCTCATTAAAAGAGTATAAAAGATCTGCTCTTCAGTCCATTCGACGGACTACCTCACAAAAGTGATCCCTTGGGTCATGACACGTGTGTATGCCCCCTTAGACATCTCATCTAGCATCTTTGGCTGAGGCTATAATGCTTATTGTATTTTGAAATTCATTGTCTCTCTCTCTCTCACTTTCCTTTGCGTTGCCATGATTTTAGAACTTACTAGATTGCATGGTTTTTCTCTTAGTTTCAAATATGTCCCTGACACTTGGTCTTTGCTAAGACAGCATAGCTTTATTATTGAATAATGATGTGTTTCTTGACATTTATTGTTTGAATTTTTACCTTGGAATAAACGGTGCCACTCTGACTCAGTTCCTGCATCTCACACGTGTATTTTCTTATTTTAGATAGAGCACCCCTGCTCAAATTAAGGTGGTGTAGTCCACCCAAAAAACCACCCTCTAACAGTTGGCACCACAGATGGGACGTACATAGACTTTCCAGCCTGCAAGGAGATTCCCTGTGGCAGCGGCCGGACATTGCCCTTCGGTGCCTCTTTCTGACTGAACAGCCACAGCCCACACGGGTAAGTCAAAGAGCCTTTGTTTTTTTCTCTTTGACTTGTCCCGATGTGATGTTTGGCTGTGGTCGGTCAGGCACTCGTAGGTGCGACGGGCCCAAACCACAGTCCTTGCTCCCTGGTGTCTTGCCACATCAAAGAACTCTCTTTAAGGTAAACACACGTATGCAGGCGCTGAGCCAGGAGTTAGTGTTAGCTTTTGACAGTTAAAATAGTAGGTTTTCATTTTCCATGCATGATCTTTTGTATATATATTTTTTCATATCGCCTGTCTAAAATAAGACAGGGCATCTATATAATTAGCACAGATAGGTAAGGGGAAATAGCGCCTTGCGTTTTCCAGCTCTCGCGGGTTCTGAAAGGGTCAGAACTCAAGGAAAAATAATTGTCAGTTCACGTCTTGTGGGTGGCACAGGAGGTTTAGCAATAGCAGATATTAGACATCTCCAGCTTTTGCAAGTGATTGTCAGTATATAAATTTAATTACTGGCAAGACAATTAAAAGAGTTAACAAATAAATAAGCTTTGTAAAAAAATATAGTAGCGTTTTGAACAGAACTATTTCTATCTGCGTAGTTACAGAAAGGGGAAGTATGTATCTTTCAAAGTAGGCTTCCTTTTGTGGTTTTCTGTTCTCCCCGGGTGAAAGGAAAATAAAGGCTCTTATTTATTGCAACGTTTCTAACATTGAACAAATACGTTTTTTCTATCTCCATTCAGGTAAAAGTGCGCGATTTTGCCTTTTTTTAATTCAGTGAAAAAATGATACTAAAGTTATGTATAAATTGTTTCATATTTACATACAAGCTCGTGGGTATTTTGTGTTCATATCTTCTATTGATTATATTGTGGTTTCTTCTAAAAGATCGGTGCCTGGTACATCGATTCTAAACTGTGTTTCATTTGTTAAGCGAGAAAATAATATAGGTGTAAAAATGTAGATATATATGCCATATGTATGTGCTTCATAGTTGATAAAGTCACTTGTCCCCTGTTAAATTCCCTGTTACTATTTAACGCACAATCTGATTGGCTGCCAACACTTCAAACCAGGATGTGTTGGCAGCCATCTTGTGACTCAGTTGAACCGAGTCACAAGAAAAAGGGTTGAACAACATTAAAAATTAAGAAATGGGGGCATGGTAGAAATACCCTGACCCCCTAGGCCTGCTCAGGGGGTCCCACTGGGACTCTGAGAGCCAAAAGAGGCATTTTCTTTTTAAAGTTTCGGAGGGATTCATGCAGGGTGCGCAAATCCTGCCGAAAAGGTAATAAAAAAAACGAAGCGCGGTCTCCCGCGATTTGTTTCTTTTAAGCCCCCAGGTGGGCCAGGTCCCGGGGGCAATCCCAAATTATCATACGGGGACCTGCGGGGGTCCCCGCTGCCCAGGGGACTGCCACCTCCCCGGGGCGATAGTCTTTAAAGGCAGGGGGCACGCGGCACCCCCGCAGACCTGGGGACCGCCACCTCCTGGGGGCTTTGTTATTAAAAAATGCATAGGGGGTTCCTGTCCCTCCCCATGCTGCCCTGGGGACCACCACCTCCCTGGAGCTATGTTATAAAAAAGAAGTTTGGGGGGCTCCAGCTCCCCCACACTGCCCCGGGGACCACCACCTCCCTGGGGCATACATAAATTGAATGTGGGGGTCCATTGCGTCCCCCCGGCCCCGGGGACCACCACCTTTCCAGGCCTTTAAATATGTTGGAAGGGGCAGCACGGCTCCCCCCTCGTGGAGCCCTCCATGACCCTGGGGACCGCCCCCCAGGGTCGGCTCCAACAATGTCCCGGTGTGCCCACCCCGGGACATTGCAGTTTGCTATGGGATGGCAGGAGCATTGTTCTCGCCATCCCATAGCAAACAAGTGCTCCAGTGTGAACAAGTGAGAGCATTCTGCTCTCAATTGTTCACAGTGGAGCACTTTGCTTTTTACCTTCAGATAGCTGCATGTCCGTAGCTCCCTGGGGGTAAAAAGCAATGCCGTCCTGGCAGGAGGTGGGAGCCGGCAGGGACCTCGGGGTCTTCAAGCTCCCTCCAGAGGTCCCTTAAAAGATGGCCATGCCCCGGGGGATTGGGTTCCCAGGCCAAAAGTCGCCACACGGCCCCTCTTCTATAAAATGAGAGAAAAAGATTTCAAAAAATGGCAGGGTCCCAGGGGATGGGGTCCCTGGGGCCTAAATCGGGCTATGATAGTGTGGGCCATTACAGATTTTTTTTTCTCTCATGGTAGGAGTTGCGACTTTATAGTGGCTCTCAGCCCGGCCCCCCGTGTAACATCGCAGTGGATTCGCGGATCCACCTCAAATAAATAATTAAATAGTATATAATTCAGAAGGCAGTGTTGCATTTGTGAACTTTTTTATAGAGCCAGTGAGATTGAAGTTATTAATTAAATTAAAATTGATAGAGTTAGAAATAATATAAAAAAATATAAATTAAAAGTTAAACTTGAAAAGTTAAATGTTGTGTAGTACATTGAATTTGTGCTTTTGGTTTGCGGATTTGCGACAAGTTCGCAAATCCGTAAAATATTTACAAAGAGTAGATATGTTAAAAAATATATAACTTTCACTGTTGAGTTATAGGGTGGCTCTAACAAGAGCTGTTGTGTTCATTATGACTTTGTTGCTGCTACATGTAAGGTGCGGATGCACAGCTGAAGGTTGTTGAGAAACACTCTGTTCCCTTCATCTGTGAAGTGAACTCCATCACTTCTGTAGATGTCATGCATATCAAAACGTAGATTGTTTTTATAGATGGAGCCCATCCTATGGTCTCTGAGGTATGCAGAAACAGCTTTATTAACATGCTTCCTAGCTTTTTCAATTTGTGGACAGAATTGATTTGACCACTTCCATTTCTGTCTTTGGCATATGTTAGAGTATACAAAGACCGTTTGGGGGAAAAGCAACATCAGTTGTGCAAAGGTATCCTTCATTAGGGTTTCCAACCCTTCCCCAGTCAATGTGCCTAGGTCATTGCCACCACAGTGCACAATCATGCGGTCAGGGGGTTGGAGATGCAAAAAGGTTTTAACCAAAGGCATCAATTGGTGCCACTTTAATCCTTTCTGGGAAAACCATTTAATATCCACATTGTGCAAACATAGGTCTTTGTCAATACCTCTGCATTCAGCATACCTTTTGCCCCAGAATACATAGTTGAGGCCTACAATACATACTGTAAGCATTTTGAAGGGATGTGTGGAAGGAATCAAAAGACGCCTGTAGCTGAGTAAGTCAGTTGGTGAAATGAGAGGTATCTAAAATGGTGGAGAAGGTTCTGTTTTAGAAAAAGCAGCTAACTGATTGGTTGTACATAAACATTGTGTACTTTAAAAATAGGATGCATGTTACTTTCCTGAACAAGCATGTTTTTGATTGGTGATTGAACATTTTTTGAAAGGTACAGTAGATAGGATATGCTAATATTTTGCAAAAGTTAACCACACCTGCTGTTTGCATTTGTAACCTAGTGTGCTGAATTTAAAAATATGGTGAACTTGCAACCTTCTGGTACAGTTGAATGTTGCAGAAAGTGTTACTATGGAAACTAGGATTAAACAGAATGGGGAAGGGTTGAAACTTAACTGTGGTTTTAAAAGATGAAATGCTAACCTTTTTATAAGTGAAATGCTACCAAAGTAAGTTTTAGCAAATCAGTACTATGTTTAAAAGTGGTGTGTTGTTAAAAAATAATACTAGTATCATTGGAAATAGGTTTTTGAACTCGCGTAAGGGTTCATAGCTCCATCGAGATGCTACAAGGCGGCACTGCAATGGTGTCGCGACTCCTATAAATTACAGAACCAGATTGGGTACTTTTGGAAGAGAGTAATAAAGAGTTAATATGTGTAACCAATAAAAATGGGTTTAAGAATATGAAAAACTGAAGGCAGCATTTTGATTTGCTACTACATTCATTTGTGTGCAAACAGAGAGGGAAAGTTTGCCATTACTGGTTTTACCTTGTTGAGAGTGGTGCACCACATGTATTGTGTTGGAAAGAAAATCTTTTAGGAGTTTCTGACATTTTCATATTCTGCATAGTATTTCAGAGGTGAGTTACAAATGTGTAAGGTGTGTTCTGTATTGCGTTGGAGTGCTTCTGTTTTTGTAGTGATATTTTTAAGTTTGTAAAGCATTATTTATAAAGCTTGAAAAGCATTAGAGAAGTGTGATGTTTGAAATATGTTACCAAATGTACGAATGTGTATTGTAGTTTTTTTTATTGTAGTGAAATGAAGATTGAAATAGGTTGTGCATAGTAATATGTGTGCTTCCTGAGTCTCTAATGAAAGTAGTACAGAAAATTGATGTTTAATTCATGTTAAACATATATATTAAACTATATCCCAGTCTATATAACTCTGTACCCATGTTCCCTGTATTATGATCAGAAAGGAATACATACACTTTCTTCTACATAAATTTAGAGAGTATATGGTCTGAAATACAGATATTCAAATATTTCTATGTTTCTTTTTATGTATCATGTCACTACCAAAAGACACAGACACACGCATGTATACCTTCAGAAATATGGTTGGACTTACAACAGTGACATTGGAAGGATTTCTGTTTTAAATTTGGTAGGTCTAACATTCTGAGTGGTCGGTGAAAAATGAAGCTGCAGCGGAAAAGTGAGGTTTAAGACATGTTGGCAGAGGGATTAGTGATTAGGCTATTTTGTATGAGTCTGTGGATACTTGAAGTAGGCTATATAAATGTAGGTGTCTGTTTGAAATGGGAAATGCACACACAAAAAAGCAACACTGAATGAAGTAGTAATTTGGGACTAGTGGCCGAAAGCTACACATAAACTAGTAGTGGTGCTGGGCATCTCAAAAAATGTGAAGGACTGTCCTCACATAACACCAGGTGTCATGCTTCATCATTGGCAGTCCTCGCTCTCTAGAAACCGCGTTTGGTAGAGAGCGGGCCTACACCTGGAGACAGGGAGGCACTTCTACTATCTAAGTGGGGGCCAGTGAGAGAAGTGATTTTAAAAACCAAGGTAAAAGCTGAAATACATTTTTTCGCTGGGTATTTACTTGGTATTAAAAGCTAGGTGTGGGGATTGGGGAAGCTACTACCCCATCACCACTGTGATCATCGTCGTCAACACCTTTCTGCCAAGTTGGCCCTGAGGGTCCGTGGCATTCATCAGGACGAAAAAACTAGGGCTCCTATCTTACCAAAGTTGGTCAGATATTACCACTGTATAGGGTGACTTGTGTCATCCTCTAACTGAACGGTATTCTTTAAACCTGTAAAACAAATGTGAGATTTCTATCAGAATGATGTCTGAATGATATCCGGTCACATAAGAGTGAAGAAGCATACATACCATGCATATATCAGAATTATTGCATGTGAATGTGAAACACGTGTCACTGCAAACGTGAAACACATAGAACAATACATTTCAAATCACTTTTTGTGAGACCAGCTCACAATCTTACCCCAAGGGAGGGTCCTAGTTGCCCCATGGAAAGGGAGTAAGAGGGACCCCTGTAGTCACAATCTAAAAGGGATGATATTTAAAGGAGGTAAACAATCGCATACGTAAACCCTTTTAAACCAAGGCACGAACTCCAAAGTGAAATATTCACAAGTTCTCATTCACACCTCCATTCACACCCTTACAGCCAAATGGGAAGTGCACTGAGTCAAGTTTAAAGGTCTGCGTGCTCTCGTGACTGAGGTATGTGTCTATTTGTACATGTATTCTCACATGCGTTATGCATCTGAAGATGCTAGTATAACATGGTGGTAGCTTCTCCTTTGGGTGGACAAAATGTTCTCAGTTCTGCTTTGTCATTTGTTTGCACAGGCAGACATGTCTAATGTATGTAGGTGTTTTAGAGCCCCTCAAATAGACTATTCAATACCCATGTACACTGTTTTGTGAGCAGAAAGGAATACATACATTTTTTTGTACATTCATTTAGAGAGCATGTGGTCTGAAACACAAGTATTGAACTATTTGTATGTTTCTTTTTATGTACATGTCACTAGCAAAAGGCACAGACACATGCATAAATGGTTCTTTCTGCACTTCTCTTGCCTCTTTCTGCACCCCTCTTGCCTCTTTCTGTACCTCTCTTGCCTCTTTCTTGCACATTTCTTCTTCTATTTCCACCTCTGTTGGTTCTTTGTGCACTTCTTTAGCCTCTTTCTGCACTTTTCTTGTCTCTGTTTTCTTGTCTCAGGTGCTACCCATGCACTTGTACAGTGACCAAAGCTCTTCACATGCAGTCATGAAATGACTCAGGCACTACCCATGCACTCATGCAATCATTCAGGTACTATCAATGCACTCATCCAATCACCCAGGCATATCCTTGCACTCATCCTTTCAATTATGCACTATGCATACACTCTTGCATTCTGTCATGTACTACCCATGTACTTATCCAATGATGAAGACCCTACTCTTGTTCTGTACTAATCCAGTCCCCCTGGCACTGCCCATGAATTTATCCAATCCTTCAAGCACTATCCTTTCACCCAACCATTCACTCAGGCACTATGCATGATCTCAATCTATCACCAAGGTACTACCTATGCACTTTTTCAATCTCTCTGGCAATACCCATGCACTGATGCCGTCACGCAAGCACTACCCATGCCCACATACAATCACTAAACCACTACCCATGCACTTATTTAATTACTTAGGCACCTTTCTTCTTCTTTCTGCATCTGGAGTTCTCTTGATTTTTTCTGTACTTGTTTTGCCTCTTTGTGTACCTCCGTTGCTTTTTTGTGCAGTTCTGTTGGCTCTTTCAGCACCTCTGTTGCTTCTTTCTGCACTTCCCTTGCTTCTTTCTGTACCTCTTTTACTTCTTTCTGCACATCTCTTGCATCTTTCTGCACCTCTTGTGTTCTTTTCTGCACTTCTTATGCCTCTTTCTGTACTTCTCTTGCCTCTTTCTGTACTCAAATGGGAAGTGAAGCTGTCCAGTTTAAAAGTCTGTGTGCTCTCGTGACTGAGGTATATGTCTACTTGTACATGTATTATCACATGTGTTATGCATCTGAAGATGGTAGCTTAAAAAGTTGGTAGCTTCTCCTATAGGTGGTCAAATCTTTTCAGTTCGGCTCTGTTAATCGGTTTCACAGGCAGACATGTCTTACGTATGTAGGTGTTATAGACCCCTCAAGTATACTATTGAATACCCATGTGCCCTGTATTATGAGCAGCAAGAAATACATACTCCTTCTTGTACACACATTTACAAAGTATGCTATTTGGAGCACAGGTATTTAAGCATTTGTATGTTTATTTTTATGTAATATGTCACTAGGTAAAAGCAAAGACACATGCATGCATACCTTCACAAACTTGGTGAGAGTTACAACAGAGATATGGTTAGGATTGCTGTTTTACATTTGGTAGGCCTAACATTCTGAGCAGTCGATGAATAGTGAACCTTCAAGAGAAAAGTGAGGTTTAAGACATCTTGGGAGAAGGATTAGTCATCAGGTTAGTTTGTATAAGCCTGTGGAAAGGTACAGTTGAACTAGGCCTCTTTCTATACCTCTGTTACGTCTTTCTGCAGTTCTCTTCCTATTTCTGCACCTCTCTTGCTTCTTTGTACACCCTAATTGCTTCTTTCTGCAGCTCTCTTCCCTCTTTCTGCACGTCTCTTACCTCTTTCTGCACATTTCTTACTCTTTCTGCACTTGTCTTGTGTCTTTCTGCACTTCTGTTGCTTGTTTCTGCACTTCTCTTTCTTTTTTCTGTACCTCTCTTGCTTCTTTTTGCAGCCCTCTTGCCTCTTTCTGCATCCATCTTACCTCTTTCTGCAGCTCTCTTGGCTCTTTCTGCACCTCTCTTGTTCCTTTGTGCGGCTTTCTTCCCACTTTATGCACTTCTGTTGCCTCTTTCTGTACCTCTATTGCTTCTGTCTGCACTTGTCTTGCTTCTTTCTTCACCTCTGTTGCTTCTTTCTGCACTTTTCTTGCTTCTTTGTGCACCTCTGTTGCTTTTTTCTGTACCCATCTTGCCTCTTTCTGCTCCGCTCTTGCCTCTTTCTGCATTTATCTTGCCTCTTTTTGCACCTCTCTTGCTTCTTTCTGCACTTCTCTTGCTTCTTTCTGCACCTCTCTTGCTTCTTTCTGCACCCCTCTTGCCTCTTTCTGAACCCCTCTTGTCTCTTTCTGCACCTCTATCACTTCTTTCTGCACCTCTCTTGCCTCTTTCTGCACTTCTCTTGCATGTTCCTGCACCTCTCGTGCTTCTTTCTGCACCCCTTTTGCATCTTTCTACACTTCTCTTGCTTCTTTGTGCACCTCTGTTGCTTCTTTCTGTACCCGTCTTGCCTCTTTCTACACTGCTTTTACCTCTTTCTGCACCTCTCTTGACTCTTTCTGCACCTCTCTTGCCTCTTTCTACACTTCTCTTCCCTCTTTTTGCACCTCTCTTGCTTCTTTCTGCAGTCCTCTTGCTTCTTTCTGCACCTCTCTTGCTTCTTTCTGCACCACTCTTTTTTTTTTTGTCCTCATATAACCTCCATGGAATAAGCATCCTCTCAGTCTTAACCATCCCAATTGCTTATATCTTGGGGTCTGATCTCATCTGATGTTCATACGAGACCTAGCCTGCGCTGTACATCATGAGCTGACCAAGAGGTGTAATCGTTGGACACATTATTTCGACTACAACCTACTATTCAGAGTTTAATAACTTCAAAAATAGCCCAAGCTCTGTTCTTTTTCTAAAACAATTAACCTTTTGGTCCAAGTCTCTAAAGAATCTCACAGAATTCAACCAGCCTCTCCATTTTGGAGGGGTCGCCTGGTGCCAGTTCTTACATATTTCTCTTCTTGCTAAAAGTATCAGGTAAAAAACAAGTTTGCTCTGTAATCCAGAAAGGCCATCCGTGCTCACAGAGGGCTGCACAACATTAAACAGGATTAAAGAACGGCTTACCTCGACTTCTTTGCCCAATGCATTTGACAGGGTCTTACCCACATTATCCCAAAACTCTTTCAGCAGTGGACAGGTGGTAAACATGTGGATGTTTTCCGCTTCCTTGGAACCACATCTTGTGCATCTGGCTTCTCCACCACCTCTTATTTTGGACAACTTGAGTGGGGACCAATAAATCCTGTGGAGTGTGAAAAAGTGGTTTCTCCTTAGTGCAGCGGATTTAATCAATGGGTAAAGCATGTCTAAAGATACTTGCCATATGTTTTTCAGCTTCTCATCAGGCAAGCAATTCTCTCAGACCAGGTGAGGTAAATCCAACTTCCTATCCGAAGCGGTGAGTAGATGATTGTACCAAAGTGATACTTCCTCTTTCTTTGTGTTTATGTCTTGTAGGTCTTCCTCAATTGAATTGTCAGAGAAAAAGTGCCACTGCTGGCTCTTACAACACGTTGAGATTTGATAATATTTAAATCTGGATAGCATGCCATTGGTCAGGTTTCTCCAAGTATCCCAAGGCAAACAGTTATTTCCTTACACTATGTCCACCCAGCGTGTAACTCCCCCTAATATCAATGGCTTTGCTAGGGCATCCAAAAGGCACTCAGGTGTTCCCGGGGAGTCCCACACAGGGGCCCACTCACTGTAGTAAGGTATGCCTAAACTTAAACGGCAATCAAACCATAGTTTAGCAGCAGCATATAAGACCTTCAGACGAACTTTTTTAAAGAATTTGGGGGCACCAAATTTATACATAAAACCCTCATCTGGACTGTCTGCCAATATAGCCTTAAACATGCGACCGACCAAAGTATCGTCTGACCTGAGGAGGAGCATCCTGCGGTTCTTTAGTTGATATGCCCAGCAATATAGTTGGAGGTCTGGTAGACCCAAACTGCCATGTGAGAGCTTGCGTCTGAACTTTTTCCAAGAAAACCTAATCCCCTTGCCAGCCCATAAAAATGCAGAGATTCTTCCCTGAATTTTAACTAGAAGACTCTTATCAAACACCAAGGGTGAATTGTTAAACAGATAAGCAAACTTAGGCAGGACACACATTTTAACCAAATTTGTCCGCCCGTACTGAGTGAGAGGGAGCCTCTGCCATCTCTTCAACAATATATTGACTTCCTTAGAGACTCTCATTAAATTTATTTTCGGCATTTCTTTTAAATTTTGTGCTATGATTACTCCTAAATATCTTACCTCCTTTGATAGTCTGACCCACTGAACTTCCAGATTCCAGGCCATAACTTCCGTCTTGCCATTGTTGACCTCATAACCAGACATTTTCCCAAATGACTGTACTTCAGTAAATAATTCTGGGAGGGCTTGGTTAGCATTAGACGTAATCATGATCAGGTCGTCAGCATACAAGGCTAGCTTCCTAGAGA
Organism: Calotriton arnoldi; assembly: GCA_963921515.1. Lineage (NCBI taxonomy): Eukaryota > Metazoa > Chordata > Amphibia > Caudata > Salamandridae > Calotriton > Calotriton arnoldi. The sequence continues at coordinate 719,616 of CAWUFW010009375.1, forward strand.
AGCCGCTTGTGTATAAAGGAGGTATGTCCTTATTTTGCCTTATGCAAAACACACAAGATGATGGACAGAATGCTGCACATTGGCAAACATTCACCCCCAGTCACAGATCTGGGTTTAATCCATCGTTATTTTGCTTCACCACGCCACCCCAGTTCAGACATAGCCATATGCAAATCAGTCTTGACCCTGTGCCTCATGGGAACAGTCCAGACCGAACTGCCAAGCCATGTCTTCCCTGGACCGGAATCAAGCATCCTAGGACCGGTTTCAGGCTATCAGCCTTCATCAGCCAGGATAGCTTGACTCCAGTGGCGTAGTGAGCACGGGACCCACGTCTGGGCATACCCTTCCCACTTAGGGCGAAATGCAAAACACACAAGATGATAGACGGAATGCTGCACATTGGCAAACATTCACCCCCAGTCACAGATCTGGGTTTAATCCATCGTTATTTTGCTTCACCACGTCACCCCAGTTCAGACATAGCCATATGCAAATCAGTCTTGACCCTGTGCCTCATGGGAACAGTCCAGACCGAACTGCCAAGCCATGTCTTCCCTGGACCGGAATCAAGCATCCTAGGACTGGTTTCAGGCTATCAGCCTTCATCAGCCAGGATAGCTTGACTCCAGTGGCGTAGTGAGCACGGGATCCACGTCTGGGCATACCCTTCCCATATAGGGCGAAATGCAAAACACACAAGATGATGGACGGAATGCTGCACATTGGCAAACATTCACCCCCAGTCACAGATCTGGGTTTAATCCATCGTTATTTTGCTTCACCACGCCACCCCAGTTCAGACATAGCCATATGCAAATCAGTCTTGACCCTGTGCCTCATGGGAACAGTCCAGACCGAACTGCCAAGCCATGTCTTCCCTGGACCGGAATCAAGCATCCTAGGACCGGTTTCAGGCTATCAGCCTTCATCAGCCAGGATAGCTTGACTCCAGTGGCGTAGTGAGCACGGGACCCACGTCTGGGCATACCCTTCCCACTTAGGGCGAAATGCAAAACACACAAGATGATGGACGGAATGCTGCACATTGGCAAACATTCACCCCCAGTCACAGATCTGGGTTTAATCCATCGTTATTTTGCTTCACCACGCCACCCCAGTTCAGACATAGCCATATGCAAATCAGTCTTGACTGGGGGTGAATGTTTTGATTTGTTCTGCATTCCGTCCATCAAATGTGTGTCTTTTGCTTTCTCGCCCTAAGTGCGCCGGGTATGCCCAGACGTGGGGCCCGGGCTCACTGTGCAACTGGAATCAAGCTATCCTGGCTGAAGAGGGGTGAAACCCCGAAACCGGTCCTAGGATGCTTGTTTCCGGTCCAGGGAGGACCTGGCTTGGCAGTTCGGGCTGGACTATTCCCATGAGGCACAGGGTCAAGACTGATTTGCATATGGCCAGGTCTAAACTGGGGTGGTATGGTGAGCAAAAGAATGATGGATTTAACCCAGATCTCTTGACTGGGGGTGAATGTTTTGATTTGTTCTGCATTCCGTCCATCAAATGTGTGTCTTTTGCTTATTTTGCCTTTCGACTTTGGGCCAGGGGCTCGATATATAAGTCGAAAAGAATAGGAGACAGCGGGCAACCTTGTCTGGTGCCACGTCCTATTAGTACAGGGGCTGTGAGGTTGCCATTAATAACAATTTGAGCTTGGGGAGCTTTATATTTTTTTAAGAGCCTCCCCAAAGGTCTCATCAAAGCCAGACTTCAATGCTCTACCCAGATAATGCCAGTTAACCTGATCGAAGGCTTTTGCAGCGTCTAGGGTGATTATCGATAGTGGGGCACTATGAGTCGTTGACAACTCTATTGAACCAATCTAAGTCTGTAGTAGATCTTTCATCTGCCTCCCCGAGAGGAAGCCCTTCTGGTCTTCATGAATTATCGGCCCCACAATTTTACTTAGACGAGCAGTTAATACACCTGTAAAGATTTTATAATCACAGTTCAATAATGATATTGGGCGATAGAACTGGCATTGTGTGGGGTCTTTCCCAGGCTTTAAGATTAATGTGATAACAGCCTTGTTCCATGAATCTGGTAATGGAGAGACACCCCTCAGAATTTCATTAAACAGTTGTAGTAACGAAGGTCCACGCAGGTAGGTTAACTTAAGGTGATTTAATCAAGCAGGTAACAAGTAGTATAGCAAGTAGATAAGTTATGAAGGAGAGCCCCACCAGGAGCAGCCTGTGTGCTGCTCAGCCCATGCCTAACTGTCCCTTCACCTCTCTATGTCCCAACATTCCGAGGCTCATCAGACTCCAACATTCTATTGAGTTCAGAGCACAGGCACTGGCTGAGCAGGTGGAGTAAAATACATTACAATACAAATGCAGGATACTACATATCCCTTTTCCTTCCAACAGAAGAACAAATGCAATATATGATAAAAGTAACGAGTGTGAACAAGGGATAGATAGCAAGGAAGGAACAACGGAGTGACAGAGAGAGCGTCAAGGAAAAGAGCAAACAGAGCAGAGCGAGGAGATAGATGGGAGAAGGTAAGGTGTAAGTAAGCAAATGGAAAACCCAACCTCTACAGCAACGAAATAGAAAGAAGGAGGCAGTGAGACGCAAGAGAGGAAATACGAAATAGAGAGAGACAGACGTACCAAAGACAACCCCTACGCACACCCACTGGCCAGGCAAGCAAGCAAGGAAAGAAGGACAAGGCACGACGGGAACAGAACAGAAGACATACCCAAGCAACGGGAGAAGAGAAGGAAGAGATACCTCCTGAACAAGGAAGAACAAGAAGAACATTGCAGAAAGGGAAAGACTAAAGACCAAAGAAGAAATAACAGCGAAATGTGTATGGTGCAGATTCCAAAGATGAAGAGGAAAAGAACATCAATAGGAAATCTGACCCAGGGAAATAGAGAGAAAGCGAAGAGACACAAACAGTATCTATATGCTTCTCCCCATATCCAAAAGGACAATTCAAATAAGATAAAAGTGTAGCATTGCGTATAAACCAGCAAAGTGAAATCATAGAAAATTACAATGAAAGTAAATAGCAGTCGATGGGACAAATGCCCATGACCGTCCTCAACCCCAATGTTAAAGGGTGAGGAGCACTGTGAATGGGACGAAAGCCCATGACAAAGTATGCCATGTAAAGTAAACCCCCATGTAGAGGAAAACAGTACTGCCCTGTAAAGATGGGACTATAACCCATAAGACGCCCTGTGTGAGGGTGACAATGTAAATGTGAATGGGACTGTGACCCATAAGACAGTGCCCTGTGTAAGGGTACCTGTGTAAAAGTAAATGGGATTGTAACCCATGCAACGGTCCCCTGTGTAAGGGAGAAAACCGTAAGTAGCCCGTGTAGGCACATGTAAGATAGCAAATGAGGCAAGAACCTATTGCCCTCCCTGTGTAGGGAAATGTAAAGTGTAAAATAGTACACACAAGAAAAATGCACAATAAGCCCCTGTAGGTGAGTGCCCAAAGTCCAAGTACGCAAAATGTAGCCCATGTAGGCAAGAGTGTAGTAAGCGAATGGGCCAGTACCCATAACCAATCCCAGAAATAGGGATAGTTAGCTACCGTGAAATGGGACAAACATCCTTTAAAACGATCCCCTGTGTGAGTGTAGAAACCTACAGTAACCCAAGGAGTAAAACGTACTCTGTGAGAATGGGGCTAAGACCCATTACAATATCTAATGTAAGAGGGAGTAAACAAATGTGCCAATAGTGAGATAATTCCCAAGAATACAATAGCCCCCAGAAAAAACAGCAATAACATTAGCGTATGCAACTTTGATAGTATAAGGTGTGTGTGAGACGCCTGAATATTGTATCACACAGACACTGAAGTTAGTAAGAAGACAAACATGCCTCTCATCAATTTAGATATGCAAGATAAATACATCTCGGCGGCATAGACTGACCATTGTGCATATTACTACCACTAAACAGCATGCCACCAAGACGTGAGGAAAAATATGTTGAGCACAAAAACTTTTTTTTTTTTTAAATAATAGATAGTTCATACACTTGCAAAGTAAAATGGAGAAACAATACTGCGTGATCTCGCGAAGTGCACGCTCTGCAAAAGCTCAAATGTTTAAGCTGCACTGCTCGTGGTTGACAGAGCGTGAAAAAACAGGGTCCTCTTGCAGCAAAGATGACACGACTGTTGTACACCAACAGGAAGGTTTCAGAGGTTTACAGCAGATGTCAGGAAGTAAAAACATGGCTGCACGTACCGTGCGCAGTGCCGGGAGGATCACGGCACGCTAGTGCGCCGAAATTTGACCCTCAGAGTTGCACAGCCATGACGTGACGAAAGGTGTGTCGTCACAGAGGATACTCGTCGTCGTTGAAATCAGGTGAGGAAAAAGGCGCGCGCAATGTCAATCAACCGCAAACGGTTGAAACGGCTGCAAAAACGGCCAAAGGTAGAATTCTGTGGAGAACGTACAATATTCAGGGGCTCACCACAGATAGAGCAAAGCACAAATAGAGTTGAGCACAAAAAAAACAGTCCCGTCATATCGAGCGCTGTCTCACACATGACTCACCAAAAATGTCCTGCTCCGAATATTGTTAGCATAAACGTACTCCAGAATATTTACTCTAGAGACCCTGAATTACCTTTTGTGATGAATAGAAAAATGTCCAAGCACAGCTAACGTATACCTGCAGCTTTCCGTAAGCTCCGAAGCACAGTAGTGTCAGGTTGCAGCTTGAAACAGACAACATTTTATTCAGCATCAGTCCGTGCCCCGGTGACAGACACAGCTCCAATCAGACAAAAGGAAAACAACGAGAAAAATTCTCCTCATGTGGAAACAGTGACATGGGAACATCACCTCATACCCCATACCGGTGAGACCTCACATGGATGAAACAGCTGCACATCTCCCAAAAGTTGTAGCATTGTAGTAGACGATAGAGTCCAACAGCACATACTGTATAGTAGAGGAGATACCTTTGCGCTGCAACACTTTCTGTAGAAGTTAGTGTGAGGATGTTCACCAAGTTGTTTAGCAAAATGATGGTGTCTAGATGACAGAACCACATGTAGAAAGTTAAGAGTCCAAAGTACGTAGTGTGGATGAGCACAGCACGCCAGGGCTAGGGCTGGCCGATGGTGAGGCCACTGGTGGGGCTGAACGGTGTAGTGCTTCATCTTACTTGTGTTGTTGTCTTCTTTTTTTATACATTGAAAATTTAGTTTCTTCTTTGTTGTCATCTTTGTGGTTCTGTGTGGAACACACATATTTCTTCTTCATGTTTCAGTGGATACCTCCTCGTGTACTTCTTATGGTTGTCGCAGCTGTAGTCTCTGTAGATTGCGCCATCTCCATGTCTTCTTTTCTTTGGCAGCACGTAGATTCTTCGCCAACTCGTCGCCAAATTATGTAGTAACGAAGGTCCACGCAGGTAGGTTAACTTAAGGTGATTTAATCAAGCAGGTAACAAGTAGTATAGCAAGTAGATAAGTTATGAAGGAGAGCCCCACCAGGAGCAGCCTGTGTGATGCTCAGCCCATGCCTAACTGTCCCTTCACCTCTCTATGTCCCAACATTCCGAGGCTCATCAGACTCCAACATTCTATTGAGTTCAGAGCACAGGCACTGGCTGAGCAGGTGGAGTAAAATACATTACAATACAAATGCAGGATACTACAACAGTGTTAACCAGATAGGAATGATTTCTTCTGCCAATAGAACATAGATCTCGTTGGGGATCAAATCCGGACCTGCTGCTTTCCCCTTCTTGATTTTATTAAGGGAGGTCAGGATTCATTCCCTGATATATCCTGATTGAGGAATAATAAACTGTCAGTACTCAGCCTTGGGAGCTGTTTTTTTAAAAGCCACTGGTCAAGGGCGACCTCGTCTACTACTAAATCTTCCTCGTACAAGTCCTGAAAAAACTTAGTGAAAGCCAACTCGATGCCTTCTTTATCCTCCGCATACTGATCCCCATTTTCTAGTTTGATTTTCCTGATGTAGTTGTGAGATCTCCATTCTGCTCTTCATTGCTAGCAATTTCCCACAATTTTCCCCTTGATCAAAATCTCTCATTTTGCTAACTTCACATTTCTGTAGCATGATCCCTTCCATCATGAGTCTGAATTCCCATTGCAGATCTTTAACTTTCCCCACTAAACTTTCTTTCTCCGGCCCCTGGAGGTGCCTGGCCTTTAAATTTGCTTCGGCTGTAGTTAGCCGTTCTTCTAGTGAGGCAATTTCTCTTTTTTCTGATCTGACCCAGACCGCCGCGGCACCCCTCAAGGCCCCTCTTAACCAGGCCTTGAAAGCGTCCCAAACGACGTGACATGGGGCAGAAGCTAAGTTCTGGTTGAAAAAATCGGCTGTCTCCCTTTTTATCTTACCCATAATATCTGGTTGCAAAAGTAGCCTTCTATTCAAGGTCCACCTTCTAGGAGAGGATCCTGAGGGGAGTTCGATTTTTAATCCTATTGCTCCATGATCTGATAGGTGGATAGGTAAAAAGTCTATTTTTTTACCTTTCCCACTTCTGGGAGTTCCATAAATATATAGCCAATCCTGGAATAGTGACCATTCTTCTTGCTAAAAAAGGAGTAATCCCTTGAGTCCCCATTTTTCTTTCGCCATACATCACATAGGTTTAAGGTGTCTAGCATAGCGAGAAGGTAAGCTTTAACTTGTGGTGCAGTAATTTGGATACGGGGCGAAGATCTATCTAGTCTATTGTTTAAAAGAATATTGAAATCCCCGCCTATTATCAAAGGGGCTTCAAATTCAAGCAGAGAGGAACAAAGATTATTCAGGGGTGTGGTATCGGCGTTCATTCGGGCCGTAATAACTGGCCAACGTGTATAGAATAGCACAACTTTCGTCTGCTTGAGATTTACATAGTTCTATTGCAGAGTTTGCTTTAATTATTATGGCAACACCCTTAGAACAAAATTGTTGGTCTGTGGCTATAACTTTGTCTACCCTCCTTTGCCTGTTAAATAATGCTAGGCATTCGGCCCGTAGAAGGTGTGTCTCTTGGAGCATAAGAACCCTAGCAGAGCTATCTTTCAAATATTGAGGGACCAAACGCTGTCTCCTTTTGACCCTTAAGCCGTTCACATTCCAACACAATATCTTCAGAAATTCTCCTCCTGATGAAGCCGCCCTATCCCCCTTCATCAGTATTCAAGATCAGACCGCATCTATTAGCACCAATTATGCTAAATGAGGATCATTTTTCATTTTTTTTCTTTTTACCCCTATGCTCCGCACCACCACTCTTGCTCCCCCCACATCCTCCCTCCCCTCCCTGGGAACCCTCCCTGACTACCTATTGGCTAATGCTAATTTGAGCTGCTGTCCACCAACCCACAAAAAATTCCTGTAAAAAAGTACTAGATCTCACCACACAAAAGAAATAATGGGAACCGTAACTATCTGCTGGTTTTGTTAAGGGCCAGAAAACTGTCTGCCTCCTCTGGCGTTTGAAAATCATACATTGTTTTGGCCCACATAACTTTAAGGATTGCAGGAAACCTCAACTGAACTTGGGCGCCCATTTCTTTCAGAGGGTCTATCTGCTTTCCCATCTCCCACCTTCTATCTTCTGTCACCCGTGAAATGTCAGACCTTATTTTGAATGATAAGTCCTAGACCTGAGTAATGTTCTGTTTAAGGGCCGCCCCCGGAAGTTTTTCCTTAAGAGTGTATGATTGTATATTCACCAAAATTTTCCTGGGCTTCTTCCGACCGGGGTTTAGTTTAAAGGGGTAACGGTGTACCCGTTGGAATTCAGTTTCTAGAGTTGAGGCGGAGACAACATGCAGGAAGGCTTTGGTCAGAATATCTATTACAAAAGCTTTAACATTATCCCCTTCCGCCCCCTCCTTGATATCCAGGATCCTGATTTTGTTCCTTCTGGAATTATTTTCCAACCTTTCCAACCTGTCTGATAGGTCCTTCTCTCTCAGTTTGAGCCTAACCACTTCCTGAGTGTTATCTTGTTGAGCGCTACGAGGCCTCAGGGTAGCAACGCGATATATAAATCCAATTTCATTCATTTCATTCATTCATCTTTTACATCTGACCCTAACTGTAGAACTTTATTTTCCAAAACCTCCATGCGCTGTGTTATTGCTGATAAGTTCTCCTCCAGACTACTGCACGTGTCTTGAATTCTCCTCTGATTAGTTTCTGAAGTGGAAAAACGTTCTTTAAATTCTAATGATAACTGGCTTAACAACCCTTGCACCGAGTCCAAGCCTGGTTTATCTTTAGTGACTTCCTTGTCAGATTTGCTTTGTATTGGATCATTCCCTCCCATCTGATTGATAGACCCGGGTACTGGGATAGAGTCTTTTAGTGCCAAAAATCTGTTCGTAACAGGGACTGCAGTTGCCCCCTCTGAGGTTTCCATGTTAAGCTGCGTGTTCAATTTAAAGTATGACCTGAGAGAGGGTGTCACTCTAGGACCTGGGGCTAATCTCTTTTTCTTCTCTTTTATGGGTATGGCCTTTCCTTGTTTAACTGAAAGACTTTTACTTTTATTCTTGCCCAACGGAGGTCCTGAGAGCTGCCTAGTTTGTACCTCAGATTGGGGATTAGTCTCCTTGTAGAGAAAGGTGTTGGATCTCAGTTTGTAACGTTTGCCAAGTGGTAGCTCACTGTCAGGGTTAGCTGTTAGATGCCCACCTCTATATTGAGTCGCTAGCCCACTCCCCTTAGTTACATGCTCCTTACCCTCGAATGGATGGGATATAAGCTCCATATGCATGGAGCCCGTACCATGCCTCTGCCTCACTTTCTTTACCTGCTCTCCCTGGTTCAAGTTTTCAGGGTGGGGGTCTACATCTGCAGAAGAGCCTCCTCCCTGAAGCAAATCTGCCAGGATGGGCTATCAGCAATTTCCACACACCCTCCCTGAGTTTCGTCCAGGCACCGGAGTTTGCTGACTCTGCCACAATCAACCCTGGAACAGGAACCAGGGATTCTGAGTCGAGAGAAGGTGCGACGCATCGCTCGGGACTCACCAATCACGCCCACAGCCCTGAAAAACACCAAGCCAACACACATCAACGGGACTCAGCGGGCTCCAAAATTGCAAAACCACCACACCCTCGATGCAAAGAGGAATCGAGCGGGAGACTCCGGCGGCAGCTACAAACAAAGTACAGTGAGTAAGGTGGGCAGAGCGAGCAAAACACTAGTTCATTGTTCTGCTTGGTGGTGAAATTTTGCAGTTAGCAGTCGGTGGAGAGCAGCTCCTGGCCAGCTTCCTAGCATCCCCTCTTGCCTCTTTCTGCAACCCTCTTGTCTCTTTCTGCACCTCTCTTACTTCTTTCTGCACTTTTCTTGCATGTTTCTGCACCTCTTTTGCTTTTTTCTGCACCCCTATTGCCTCTTTCGGCACCCCTCTTCCCTCTTTCTGCACCTCTTGCCTGTTTCTGTACCTCTCTTGCCTCTTTCTGCACCTTTCTTCCTCTTTCTGCACATCTGTTGCGTCTTTCTGCACTTCTCTTCCCTCTTTCTGCACATCTCTTGCCTCTTTCATCACTTCTCTTGCTTCTTTGTGTACTTCTCCGTTCTCATTCTGCAGCTCTTCTGCTTCTTTCTGCACTTCTCTTCCTCTCTGTGCACCTCTCTTGCTTCTTTGTACACTTCTGTTGCTTCTTTCTGTACTTCTCTTGCTTCTTTCTGCACCTTTCTTTCTCTTTCAGCACCTTTCCTCCTCTTTCTGCAGTTCTCTTGCTTGTTTCTGCATATTTTCTGAACAGCAATGTAATTGTAAGTAATTGCTTAGTGGTTATCATGAATATTGATATGTAATTCATTTAAAATTGTTAATTGATATAACAAATTATAGAAACTGTTCTTTGTTTTTTAGAAATTTATTTTATTTGGATCACAAATTGTAGATGGCAAGAAAACATGAAAAGAGAAGAGAACAAAGAAAACAGTACTACTTAAAGAAAAGTAAAAAGAGCACATTAGAAAAAGAGCAAAAAGTATAAAATCTCTTCTGGTAAGAGCACTAAACAGTTTCTTAAAACAGTTGTAGAGAGAGTTAAAAAAGTCAATAATAATGAAAGGGAAAAGAAAAGATTTACAACAAACCAGAAGGAGATGGAGAATTGTAATGGTAAAAAAACATTAGTTTGTGGGAAAACAACACATATTATAAGAAGGCAAAAACCATATAAGGAGATATGCATGAGAATGTTTAGAAGTAGAGTAATTCAAAATGTATTACAAGATTGTAAAAAATATAAAAAGCAACACATTGAAAGTGCAGTAGATAGTGCTTTTGAATTGAAACGAAAATTATTTATATTAATATTGAAGAGAATTAGAACATTGGATAAAACAATGGTGTTTATGAAAGAGAAAAGCAAACGAAAAGACTTGTTAATAGAAGTAACTTTTGTAAGACTTTTACTGGAGAATGGAAGCACACTTCCTGTACTGAGCCTTTCTTTAATGAAGAAAGCTATTTTCAATAGAACACATTAGTACATGCAGTTGATACTAGTGGTCAATGCTATGAGATGAAAGATGGTTCTCCCATTCCAAAAGAAAAAATGGTTGTTAGGAATGTGGAAGAAGTTATAGCTGAAGAAGATCAAGGGAGGCGTACACAAGCTCCTGTATATAAGTGGGATTGTAGCAGTATTTGCAGTATTCAACCAGAATCTATTGACATATTACTAATTATGTTATGACAATATGTAAAAAGAAGTATTAAACAAAAGATTATGATGTTACAAGGACTAGATCCATGTAAAATTAGAAGATATACTAAGTTGCAAGGTAATTCTCTGGCTTGTCTTTCAAGAAAAGTGTGCCAAAGTACGTTTCATCATTTAAGAATGTTAGGTGTACACCACTCTGAAATACAGAAGTTAGTAAGGAGACTCTACTATGTAAAAACTCCGGCATTATGTTTAAGTGAAATGAACACAGCTCTTTTGCACAGTTCAGTTTCAAATGCACAAAAAGTTTGTGATGATATACAATTTTGTTTTTTGGGGTTCAGAAGAGGAGTGCAGACAAAGTGAGAGTTTGATAAGTGTAGGTGATGAAGAACATGGGAAAGAGATTAGTATTGATGAGTTTGCAGAAGAAATTATGAAGTTTAAGACAGTTTCGTCTGAAAAACTAAACCATGTTTGTATTTGTTGTTGATGTACTCACTATAGAAATCAAACTAGGAATGTTGACTTGTATTTAAAAAGTGAAAAGGAAAACAATGATAAGTGGCAGCAATTTGATGTTTATTTGTTGGTAGAAGGTCAGTTTGAGTTGGCTACTGATCAAGTTATTTGTAAATACTGTTACAGCAAATTAGAAGAAAACAAAATGCCAGCTAGAGCAGTACATAACAACTTACAGTTGGTACCTATTCCTCAGGAACTGGCAGATTTAAATGCATATCAATCTTTACACCCATTTCAGGTCATAGTTCGTATGGAGCCTAAAACAGGTAAGCCGCCACCAACAGATTTACAAAGAGGTCTGAAAGGAAGAGTTGTATACTTACCTTTAGAGTTTAAGAAAAACTCTAAGAAAAAACATTGAAACTGTTGGTGTAGACAGGGAGGAAAATGAGCCAATAATTTTTCTAGTAAATGGTGAACCAACAAAGAGTCAAAAAATCTGGTAAGAGTTTGTAGATGTTACTAAACTTCAGAAGGCTACATTGTACCACAGAATAATATTTTTTATAACAATGTAATTGTTGAAGAAGAAGTAATATGCTTAGAAGATGAATCACTAATGTCAAGTGGCCAAATGGAAAAAGTGGACAACTCCAGGAGTGAAGAGATTTATGAACATTATACCATACATCCTCTATATTGAAAAGAAATCATAGGAAACAGTATTGAATTATTTCAAATGAAGAGAGCCAAGGGAACTCCCATGAGTGTATGGGAAAAAAGTTTAGAAGCTTGTTGTTTTCCACACCAATTCCCCACTGAAGAAGGTGGATGATTTGATGAGCGAGCTGTACGGATTCCAGCTTCAGAATACCACTCAACAAGATTGTACTCTGAAGATCCAAAATTTCAACAGTGCATTCCATATATATTTCATCTTCTGTTTGAAAGCGATTTGTTTGCACTTTCATATGCAGTGAACCACATATTAAAAACAGGAGTTCATCTTCAACATGTTTCTGCAAAAGAATTCATGGACAAAGTTCAACAAAGATCAAAATTTAGAATCTCAGTTAATTAATTTGATGGCGTGTCAACGTGGTACCAATGAATATTGGTATCGTCGTCATGGTGAACTTAAATGCATGTTAAGAACCTTAGGTACACCTACATGGTTTGTAACAACTAGCTGTGCTGAATATGAGTGGGAAGATTCACTTGAATTTCTACAAGAAACAAATTCAAATGTTAAAAACATTGAATTGAAGACCCCTGGAGAACTCTGTTCCTTGGATAATGTAAATGTGTGCAGGTATTTTAACCATAGGTTTCAAAGTATGATGTCATTTATCTGCAATAAAAACATTCCACCTCTTGGAGAAGTAACAGATTTCTTTTTGCAAAAAAAGTACCAAGCCAGAGGTGCTCCTCAATCCTCATCTACACATGCTATTATGGATAAAGAATGCACCAAAATTTGGAACTGATTCTGATGAAACTGTTTTGTCTTTCATTGAACAGTATGTTACCTGTGCCATTCCAAGAGATGGAGGAGAAAAGAGCTTGAGAGAACAAGTTTTATGGTTTCAAAGTCATCGATGTGGGAAATACTGCAGATGAAAATACAAGTGTAAAGGGAAATTTTATACAAAATGTCGTTTTGGATTCCCACGTCCTATAATTTCTAAAGTAAGAGTAAATAGTTTTTTGTCAGCAGTAAGACATACAATAACTCAGAAATCTCCCAAGAATACATACAACTTAAAAAGAACAGAAGGTTCAAAGTACATTAATGACAACACTCCATTTATTTTGAAAATGTGGAATGCAAACATGGATATTCAGTATGTTGCAGATAATTCAATTGCTGTTGCTCGCTATGTTACATCCTATATTACAAAATCTGAAAAGACAGAGATGAAAGAAATGTGGGAAGAAATTTCAGCAGAGAAGAGTCTTAGCAAGAAATTGTACAGCTTCAGCTTGAAAAGGCTTTCCCATAGAGAGATTAGATCCTATGAATGTTTGGATCATTTGAGCTCAGCCAGTTTATAGTCAAAGTCAAGAGGAATCATTTGGGTGAGTCTAGGTCTTGCCTCTACATGAAATAGAGTTTTGAAATATTTACAAGAAATCGAATACTTAGCACAGTATGAACCAGAAAGTACTGATATTGTTGGATACATACTATCACAAAAGGAGTCCACATCTTGAAAACCTATGTCTGTATGAAATACTTCAGCACTATAAGTTTAAAAAGAATGTTAGAGAAAATATAAAAGAAGAAAGATATGCAGTAATTGGATTTGATGGATGTCTAGTGAAACATGTCAAAGGGAATCTTATTAATCAAAGAAAACTGACTTGTGACAGTGCAGATAAGAGAGAATTTTTTTATTTAGCACTTCTCCAACTGTTCAAGCCTTGGCGTAGTGAAACAGAATTACTTGGAGATTTTGACTGCTATGAAGATTCTTTTAATGCAACAAAACACAGCATTCAGTGCACAATTTTTCCAACTTATCTACAAATGTTAAATGATGATAGTGAACAAGAAAGTACTATTGCGGCTGAAATAGCTAGTGAAAGTTCACAAGGCAGTCAAAGTTCTGGTCCACTGAGTAAAGATCCACTAGGACAACCAATTATTGAAAATGAAGCAGCGATAGCCATGAATGAGGTAGAAACTGTGATGCAACAAGCACAACAGGATATTATTCAGTTGGGAATGTTAGAGGAACAACTAAATATTGAACAAAAAGAAATATATCTACAAATGAATCAACAGGTACAACATGGTTTTCTGCATGAAAAAAAGAATGCCAATGTTCATCATTTAAACCTATTCTAATGCACATTAGTGGTCAAGCTGGAACAGGAAAAACTTTCTTATTTAAAGTTTTGACTAGTTATCTACACAAAACTACAGAATCACATTTATCTTGTGTTGTAACAGCTCCAACTGGATTAGCAGCACACAACATTAAAGGTAATACTTTACATCGATTACTTATGATACCCGTTGAACATGATAATAAATTGGAATATCAGAAGCTATCTGGAGAAGCTTGTTGTGAAGTTGCAAGAGTACTGAAGAAAATGAAACTTTTAATCGTTGATGAGGTGAGCATGGTCTCAAACGTATTGCTTGCCTTTGTACACTTGAGAATGCAACAGATTTTAAAAACAGATTACGATGTTCTGTTTAAAAGAAATCATTTAATTGTATTTGGAGAATTACTACAACTTACTTCTGTAAAAGGATAACCTGCTTTTAAAACTGTTCTCCATGATGACACAAGGAAATCTTTCGGAAGTATTGGGGATGTTAATATTTGGTTAAACTTTGAATAAAAAGAACTTGTTAATAATATTTGACAAGCAGGTGATGAAGATTATGGCAATATTCTTAAAGACATAAGAATTGGTGTCTTGACGGAACATGGAAAACAAGCTTTAGAAGGACTACTAAGGAACTTGTTTACATCTGAAAAACTGCAGCAGAAGTAATGTACAATATGCTTGTAGAAAACAAATCTATAGTTTGCCTAATGCCTGCACTGCAAGAGTGTTCTACATTTAATGAACAACTTCTCAAACTGGAACAACAACAAATTCTGGAGATTAAAGCTATTGACAACATTGAACACCAGGGAGTAACAATTCTTCATACTGAGAAACAACAGGCTAAATAGGATTCTTTGGAAAAGTCTGTATCTAAAACTGCAGGATTAGAAAATAGTTTACATGTATGTAAAAACTGTTGAGTAATTTTGCTGCGTAATTTGAATGTAGAAGAAGGATTAATAAATGGAGCAATAGGAAAAGTTGTTGATTTTGTAAATTTAATAGACATGGAATAGAATTTTTGATTATAACATTTGATTAGATTCATGAGGTAAGACAGATTGGGTGTTGTGTTGTACGTTTTTTGCTTGTAAAAGACTTGTATATCCACAGACAACAGTTTCCTCTGTCTCTAGCATATGCAGTATCTATTCATAAATCTCAAGGTTTAAGTATAGACAGAGATTTTGTAAATATTGGAAGTACGGTGTTCAAAGAAGGAATGGCATATGTTGCATTGTCTCGAGTAAAGACATTGTCGGGTTTGTATTTGATAGATTTTGATGAGAAAAAGGTTAGTGCTGATGCAAATTGTGTAAGAGAGTACAATCGTTAAAGAAGGCTTTATGCTCCTGTTTTTAGGTGAATATCCCATATATGAGAAACAAGTAGTGTGTCCAAAACGGAAATATGTCAAACATTCAAATGAGGTTCAAAAAAAGAAAACAATTGAAGAGAAACTTAAAGGCGTAAAGGAAAAAAATGGAAAGTGTTGATGACATTGTGGGATACCAGTTGGAGAATAGTTCAGGTATCAACTGTTATGCGAATGTGATTCTGAATATTGTCTTTTATCTACAACATCTTCATTATGAAATCATGGGAAATCGTGAAAAAAGATTCTGTTCTGCACTACATCATATATTTCAACAGTTGGTAAGTGACAGAAGTAAAATGCATACTGCTTCTGGCATTCGGCATCTTTTAGATATATGTACTGTTTCATTGACATTTACTCTCAAAATACAACAAGATGCATAAGAACTTCTAATGCTTATGCTTGGAGTATTAGAACATGAATGAATACACATTGAAAACTTATTTGGACTAAGTTACAGATGGTATCATGAGTGTGAAGAGTGTTCATTTACTTCTACCACTCAAATACAAACAGAATGATTCCTATACTTATCAATACCAGACTGCATATCAGTACCTTTTAACAAACTGATAAAAACAGCGAATCAGGATATAAGATGATCACATTGTAGATCAGAGATGTTGTCTGTATTACATATAGAAAGATTTGGAAAATATCTCATTTTAATGCTAAAACGCTGTAAAGCAAATGGAAGAAAATTGCAAACAAAAATTACAAATTTTAAAGGAAGTCAAATATCTATTTCAGGAAGAGCTTTTACAGCAGTGGCTATTATTTTGCATGATGGACCTACTACAACATCTGGACACTATACTGTTTATTTAAAGTGTAATAAAGGATGGACGGTTTGTAATGATGCACACTTGGAATTCAAAGCTATATTGCTTAATGAATTGCCAAATTCTGATATGTTATTTCTGCAGCCAAAGTTTTGAGTACATCATTCGGAGTATAGGGGAAGATGTGAACAGAAAGTAGACAGCACTGCAAACTATTAGTGTTTATAATTAGAGTTTGGATTATTATTTGCCCTAATTGATATTGCATTTGGAAAATTGTGTTTAAAAGCAAATAGTTTATATATTTGTTGTCTATTTTGTAGCAGATGTAAATGAGATTATACGTTTTGTGAAATATATTTGTGATAAATAATAGAGTTAATGTAGATGAAAGAACTGATTAAGAAAGTATAGAAAGGAGAACGCATAGCTACACATATTGATAATGATGTTCTATGCTGATTTTTTTTTTTTTTTTGACAATCAATTTGATTGTTTTTTTCCCGCTGTCCAATGATGATCGTACATTGAAATCACTGTGTAAGGTGAAGTTATGTGCAATCTGAGAACAGCAAAAAAGGGAAATTGAGAATCTTATGTAATTCTAAATTAATTTTGTGTTCTCAAAAATATAATATAATTTCTCTAATACATCATTATTAAATAACATTTCTTCTTTTTCTTCTTTATAGTAGCTACTGTTGAAGTTTGAAAACAGTTTTTATACTGTTTAGAATATTACTACTCTGAAATAGATTTACTGAATGATGTATATAAATTACTTAAAAGGTAAGAATACATAATACAATATGCATGATAACCTGGAAAAATGTTTAAAATTTAATTATATGTTATTTGTTTCTAAGATAAATATTATTCATCCTTTAGACTATTTGAAATGTATCATTGTATTTTTGAGGAGCAGTATCACACTTACTTTTTACAAAACTGCATAAATCAATAAAAGTGCTTTTATTGCAAGTTATTTACTCATTATGCGGGACAGGTGTATATTGAAATATCTATCGAAGGACTTTTGAGATGCACAGTTACATAACAGATGTCTGCTTTTGTGACTCAATACTCTAGTACAACTGTTAAGATTTGTGCACCTGTATGATAAATTACATAGTTTTGAAGTTAGAGTCAATAGATGCACAATACGTGTCAGAATACATGCAGAAGCCTACACATACTAGAATACGTCTGTTTCACACCACATGTTCCCTAAATTTGTGCTCAAGAAGGTATATGTATTAGTTTCTCCTTCTCATAAAGGACAGGTGGGTATTGATTATTTTGAAGTATGATATATCTTCTCATTATAAGAAGTATTTTAAAATATATTATAGAGCTAATAGGACTAAGTTTTAATGGATAGAATCTACTGTATATGGCACAACCCATTCATTATCGAATCATTCATACACTATCTTTGCAGTAATTCATTTATTCACGCACTATACATAGACCCATCCAATCATGCAGATACTACTAATGCACTCATTGAATCACCCAGAAACTACTCTTGCACTGTTCCAAGTACCAAGGCAGTACCCATAAACTCAACCATTCACCCAGGCACTACCCATGCACTGCTCTATTCACCCAGGCACTACCTATGCACTCATGGAATTACCCAGGGACTACCCATGCACTCATGGAACCAAACAGACACTATGCATGCACTGATTCAATCACTCAGGGACTACCCACACATTCATTCATTTACCCAGGTACTATCAATGCACTCATGCAATCAGCCAGGCAATTCCTCTGTACTGAACTATTCACTAAGACACTACCCATGCACTCATACATTTACTCATGCACTGCGCATGGACTTATACAGTCATCAACACAGCAGCCATGCACTCATCCAATCACCCAGGCACTACCCACGTACTCACTGGATGAGCCACACACTACCATTGCACTAATCCATTCACTCAAGCACTACCCATGGAGTCATCCAATCACTGGGGCACTATGCTTGCACACAACCATTCACTCAGTCACTACCCATGCACTCATGTATTTACTCAGGAAGTACTCATGCATTCATCCAATCACCCAGGCACTACCCATGCACTCATCCAATCACTCAGCCACTATCCTTCAACTACCCATTCACTCATGCAGTACCATGCACTCATATATTCACTCAGGCAGTACTTTTGCACTCATTCAATCTCCCAGGCAGTACCCATGGACTCATGCAATCACTTAGGCACTACTCAGACTCTCATTCATTCATCCAGGTACTATCCATGCACTCATGGAATAATCCAGGTACGGCTCTAGCACTCATCCAATCTCCCAGGCACTATGTATACAGTCAGCCAATCACCCAGGTACTACCCATACACTGATTGATGCACCCAGGTAGTATCCATGCACTCTTGCAATCACCCAGGCACTGATATTGTACTCATCCATTCATCCAGCAACTACCCATGCACTCATCCATTCACTCATGCACTGCCCATGCACTCATGCAATCATTAAGGCAGTACACATGCATTCATCCAATCACACTACCCATGTACTCATCCAATCAGCCAGGTACCACCCTTCCACTTATTCATTTACTCAGGCACTACCCATGCACTCATCCAATCACTCAGGCACTACCTATGCACTCATTGAATCACTTAGACACTATCTTTCAACTCAACCATTCAGTTACGCAGTACCCATGCACTCATGCACTCACTCAGAGAATACTCATGCACTCATCCAATCAACCAGGCAGTACCCATGCACTCATCCAATCAACCAGGCAGTACCCATGCACTCATCCAATCATACAGGCACTACTCATACCCTCATTCATTCATCAAGGTACTATCCATGCACTCATAGAATCAGCCAGACACTGCTATTGCACTCACTCATTCATCCAGCAACTATGCATGCACTCATTCATTTACTCAGGTAATATCGTTCAAGTGAACTATTCACTCATGCAGTACCCATGCACTCATACTTTCACTTAGGCAATACTTTTGCACTCATCCAATCTCCCAGGCACTACCCATGCACTCATCCAATCACCCAGGCACTACTCATACTCTCATTCATTCATCCAGGTACTATCCATGCACTCATGCAATAACCCAGGTAGTGGTCTAGCACTCATCCAATCTTCCTGGCACTATGCAAACACTCATCCAATCACCCAGGCACTACCCATATGCTCATTGATTCACCCAGGTACTATCCATGCCCTCATAGAATCACCCAGACACTGCTCTTGCACTCATCCATTCATCTAGCCACTACACATGCACTCATCGGTTCACTCAGGCACTGCCCATCCAGTCATGCAGTGATTGAGGCAGTCCCCATGCATTCATGCAATCACAAAGACACTACCCATGCACGCACCAAATGAGCCAGGCACTACCCTTACACTAATCCATTTACACAGCCACTACCCATGCACTTATGCATTCACCCAGGCACTACCCATGCACTCATCCAATCTCCCAGGCACTACCCATGCACTCATTCATTCACCCAGCCAATATCCATGCACTCATTCATTCACCCAGGTACTATCCATGCACTCATAGAATCACCCAGATACCCCATGCAGTTATCCAATCACCCAGGCTCTATGCATGTACTCATCCAAACACCCAGGCACTACCCATACACTCAAAAAGCTACAGGTGGTCCAGAATGCAGCGGCTAGACTGGTGCTCAGGCTGCCTAGAGGATCTTCTTCAGTGGCAGCACTCCAACAACTGCATTGGCTACCAATCCATAAAAGGATCCTGTTTAAAGTTCTAACTATCACCTATAAAGCAACAAAAGTAGTAGGGCCATTATATCTTAGGTCAAGAATACGTCCTTATACAACTCAACGTATTCTGCGGTCATCTTCGGGTAACTTTCTAACAGTTTCCAGCTATCGTTTGAAAACAAAAGGAGGCAAAACCATAGCTGTCTTAGGAACAAGAGCCTGGAACATTTTGCCGCTCCAACTGAGACTGGCCCAATCAGAACGTCTCTTTAGAAAATTGTTGAAAACATGGATTTTTGCTGCTCCTGACAACATTGTGTCCTCCCTTATTTGATACTTGTTATGAATGTATCTCTCTATGAATATTATCTTGCTCTTTTCCTGTGTTTTCTTTTTGAGCTGTTTCTGCTAGCGCCAAGATACTCCTTGGAGTGAACGTTGCGCTTTATAAATAATCTCATTCATTCATTAATTCACCCAGGTACTATCCATGCACTCATCGATTCACTCAGGCACTACCCATGCAGTCATGCAGTGATCGAGGCAGTCCCCATGCATTCATGCAATCACACAGACACTACCCATGCACTCATCCAATGAGGCAGGAACTGCCCTTACACTAATCCATTTACTCAGGCACTACACTTGCAGTTATACAATCACCCATGCATTACCCATGCAAGTATCCTATCTCCCAGGCAGTACCCATGCACTTATCCAAACACCCAGGCACTACCCATACACTCATTAATTCACCCAGGTACTATCCATGCACTCATCGATTCACTCAGGCACTGCCCATCCAGTCATGCAGTGATCAAGGCAGTACCGTGCACTCATTCAATCATCCAGACACTATCCATGCTCTCACCCAATCACCCAGGAACTATCCATACACTCATCCAATAACCAAGGCATTACCTTTGCACTCATTCATACAGCATATACAAGTTTGTCTATCTTTAACCATATAGGTGGTTCTAAAAAGAACCATTTTTAAAAAAAATAATTTTTTGTGTTTTTCTAACTCTTTTATTTATTTTTGGGGTGTTTCTTTAAAAAATCTGATTAAAAAAAACAAGGCAACGAACTGCAGTAAAGTAGTGAAAACATTTTGGAATTGGAACGTCATTGCAAAAACAACAAAAAAATGTGCATTTATGATTTCTTGCAGCTACAATAACTGCTGCAATAGACTGCTCCCCAGCATAAAGTAGTTTTTGCACTTTAAGCAGTGTTGCTCTAAACCAGCAAACTCAGGTACGAGCAATGTTGTTTCAGCTGTTAATGTAGAACCCGCAGATGTACTGGTCCTGGAACTTCAGCATTCTGTGATTGAAGTTGCAGTTCTCACTGGTGCTGTTCTCTTGCAAGTTGGTTTGGATGCATTGTCTGCAGATGCTTCATCAATAAAGAGGTTCCACCAGAGTGTTTTTTCTCAGAGCCCCGATATAATACCTTTTCACATACTGTGCAAGTCACTTTGTGTGCATTTACTTTTTTCTCCCCAGGTGGAATAGAGAAAAAGGTCCACACAATGCTTTCCTTCCTTTTTTTCACAGATTCCTCCAGCTCCTCCACATCTTCAACTACATCTGTGGGTGGTTTCCCAGATGACATTTCCAGTGTTGAGTAAAAACACCCCAAAAAATAAATGCAGAGTAAGAGAGAACACAAGAGGTGTTTATTCTAAAGATGCTCCTGAAAGAAATAACACATTGGGCGTGGTCCTCCAAGTAGTCGAATAGAAAGCTTCTTAACCAATAGAATCCTTTCTTTTGAATACACTTGGGATTTGCGCACCAGACGCATATCCACCACGCACCGGATGCGATTCCGGAAAATATGTGTAAACAGTATTATATATTTATTCCAGTTACTAATATAGTAGATTTACAAATTTGAAAGTGAATCTGTTGGTATAATGTATAATAGAAAATTATATGTATATGTTTTTAGAACTACATAATATGCACTGGAGTCACGAACCTATTGCGCACCCAGAAATACATGTGGGAGGGTACGCGGGAGTGTAGCGGCTTCCGTAACTTCATCAGAAGTCAAATATTCAAAATCTTTATATTAATGTCACTTTTATAACTCTTTCTATAAAACACATACAATTGATTTCAAAATGATATGGTATAT
Organism: Calotriton arnoldi; assembly: GCA_963921515.1. Lineage (NCBI taxonomy): Eukaryota > Metazoa > Chordata > Amphibia > Caudata > Salamandridae > Calotriton > Calotriton arnoldi. Next base: position 741,661 of record CAWUFW010009375.1, read on the forward strand.
ATCATGTATTTAAATTTTGAACAATTGAAAAATTTTGGAGCCTCACACCCATCGTGCACCCTACGCGCACTCTATGCGAACATACAAATATGGCAGCTTGATGCTTGGATTCACGTACCCCCGCGACCGGTACATGATCTGTACGCGATTCTCACAGCTTCTTTTAAAAAAAATATTAATTAGTAAATATACATAAAGGGTTAAAAAATTACGTTACCTTTATGAATGTGAAAATATTTTCAACAAGACTTCTTAACACATACTGTAACTTGTACACAGTGTAATTCTTCAGAAATGGTTGAACATGTAGCGCCATTTCTGTTTCACTCTGAAAATTCGAGCACTAGTTACAAAACCTTAGAAATTCGCTGAAAAAAACACAGGTTTCAGGGACGTTATGGTTAGAAATTAGCATTTAAAAACCTTAGAAATTCACTGAAAAAAACACAGGTTTCAGGGACACTATGGTTAGAAATTAGCATTTAAAAAACCTTAGAAATTCACTGAAAAAACAGAGGTTTCAGGGATGTTATAGTTAGGAATTTGCATTTTAAAAAGCCTTAGAAATTCATACAAAAAAACAAAGGTTACAGGGACGTTATAGTTAGGCTGACATTTTACTCGCACAAAACCAGAGAAATTCAGCCGTTATAGTTAGCTGCGCTAACCATAACTCGCGCCCCGGAATGCACTGCTAATGATGTCACATATTACATCACTCATGACATGGTCAGTGACATCACTGATGACATCACTGATGACATCTCAAATGACATCACTGATGAATAAAATAGGTTTTAGATATTTTTTTTATAGAAACTCAGTAGAAAAACATGAGTTTGGACTGTACAGTAATAAACACCTAGTGCCAAAAATACTATAATATGTGTGCATATATGTGTTTTTCAGTCTGTAAAAAGGTGCGATCCCCACAGGTATGGACCTCATTGTATCTCCTCGCATCACCGCAAATGCGGAAAATAGGTTTTAGTGATTTTTTTATAGAAAGTCACTAGAAAAACACGATTTTAGACAATACAGTAAAAAACTGCTAGTGTGTAAAATACTGTAATATGTGTGCATATATGTGTTTTACTTTTTATGAAAAAGGCGCCATTGTCGCGGTTAACGACATCTTCGAGACGCCCTGAATAACCACGAAAACGGAAAATAGGTTTTAAAGATGGTTTTTAAAGAAACTTAGTGCAAAAACATGAGTTTACACATGTTTTTTAAAGAAGTATGTATATAGTAATATGTGTAGTGCATTGTTTAGAATGGATTTTTTTCCTGCTATTATTTTTGCATGTTCTGGTGGCAGTTGAATGTTTGCTTTTGTTTTACTTTTTTGCTACTTATTTGTGACCATTGCGGCATTGTCACAAAGATTCCCAAAAACTACAAATAAGGATCTTTAGAAAAAGAATAACAACATTTTGGGCACTAGGGCGGTTCTGACAATTGATTGTGTGTATATGACAGCTACACATAAGACTGGATGCAGAGTTCCAGGGTACTTAGAAACACCCTGTTGTCTTCGTCTATGAAGAGCACTCCATCGTTTATATAAATTCCATGCATGTCAAAACGCATATTGTTGTTATATATACAGCCCATGCGTTGATCTCTGAGAAATGCAGAAACAGTTTTATTAATATGTTTCCTGGCTTTGTCAATCTGTGGACAGAATTGATTTGACCTCTTCCATTTCTGTCTTTGGCGTACATTAGAGTACACCAAGACAGTGTGAGGGGAAAGCAACATCAGTTCTGCAAAGGTATCCTTCATTAGGATTTTCCTCCTCACTCTCCTTCATAATGACTCATGCTGCTCTTCTCCACACTCTCCATCCTTGTGCCTCATGCTGCTCTTCTCCTCCTCACTCTCCATCCTTGTGCCTGAAGCTGCTCTTCTCCTCCTCACTCTCCTTCCTTGTGCCTCACGCTGCTCTTCTCCTCACTCTCCTTCCTTGTACCTGATGCTGCTCTTCTCCTCACTCTCCTTCCTTGTGCCTCACGCTGCTCTTCTCCTCCTCACTCTCCATCCTTGTGCCTCAAGCTGCTCTTCTCCTCCTCACTCTCCTTCCTTGTGCCTCACGCTGCTCTTCTCCTCACTCTCCTTCCTTGTACCTCATGCTGCTCTTTTCCTCACTCTCATTCATTGTGCCTCACGCTGCTCTTCTCTTCACTCTCCTTCCATGTGCCTCACACTGCTTTTCTCCTCCTCACTCTCCGTCCTTGTGCCTCATGCTGCTTTTCTCCTTCTCACTCTCTGTCCTTTTTTAATTTAATTTAAGTTTAATTTAGGGACTTGTAGAGCGCCCGAATCACCCCCATCGGGTTATCTCCGCGCTGAGACTGCTCGTGACCAGATATGGGGAAGATTCAGAACAGCAAAGTTTTCAGAAGTTTTCTGAAGGCCAGAAAGTTGGTACATTGGCGCATCTGGATAGGGAGTTGGTTCCAGTAGCGAGGGGCGAGATGGGAGAAGGCTTTGCCGCCAGTGCGGGCTAATTTAACGCGAGGGATGTGGAGGAGCGCTAGGTGACTGGACCGCAGGGGCCTAGGCAGTGTGTATCTGACCAGCTTTTGTGTTAGATAGCTGGGGCCCATGTTGTTTAGGGATTTATACACCATGCAACAGACTTTAAACATAATTCTTTTTTTTACTGGAAGCCAGTGAAGTTTCCGGAGTAGCGGAGCAGATGCGGTTCTAGGGGTGCATTGCTCACCAAACGGGCTGCAGTGTTCTGGACTATTTGAAGTTTTTAAGGGACGTTTCCTTAGCAGAAATCAGCAGTGCATTGCAATAGTCCAGGCGACTGATGATCAGAGCCTGGATTAGGGTTTTACGAGTGGCTAGTGGCAGGAGGGGAAGACCCTTCGGAGGAGGCTGTGTGTGTGGAAGGATGTCCTGGCAGTGGTGTTCACGTGTTCCTCCAATGTTAATTCCTGGTCTACTCGCACTCCTAAATTTTTCACTACCTGTTTAGGGGAAGGGGCTGATCCTAATTCCCCGTGCCACCAGCTAGGGGACCATCTCACTTTTGCTTCTCCGAACAACATAATTTCAGATTTTTCAGTGTTCAGTTGAAGGAAGTTTTCTCTCATCCACTGCGCGATCCTTGTGCCTCATGCTGCTCTTCTCCTCCTCACTCTCCTTCCTTGTGCCTCACGCTGCTCTTCTCCTCCTCACTCTCCTTCATGGTGCCTCACACTGCTCTTCTCTTCACTCTCCTTCCTTGTGCCTCAGGCTGCTTTTCTCCTCCTCACTCTCAGTCCTTGTGCATCATGCTGCTCTTCTCCTACTCACTCTCAGTCCTTGTACCTCATGCTGCTCTTCTCCTCACTCTCCTTCCTTGTGTCTCATGCTACTCTTCTCCTCACTCTCCTTCCTTGTGCCTCACGCTGCTTTTCTCCTCCTCACTCTCCATCCTTGTGCCTCATGCTGCTCTTCTCCTCCTCATTCTCCGTCCTTGTACCTGATGCTGTTCTTATCCTCACACTCCTTCCTTGTGCCTCACACTGCTCTTCTCCTTACTCTCCTTCCTTGTGCCTCATGCTGCTCCACAACGAACAATTCAAATACAACACACCTAATTCCACTACACACCACATACATACACTCCATAACACATGAGCAAAACACATTGCCATTTACAACGCAAAAGCCCTAACTCAAACAAAGCGAGACCTATTGCATTTCCTATGCTTGTTTTATTCTCCTGTCCTTTCAGGATGCAGGCAGCTTGTGCCAGAAAGAGAAAGTACTGCAGCTTGAAGATGCAGGATGGAGAATATGTGATGTCATCTTTTTCAGTCTTTCTTTCATATGCATTAATGCAATAATTTAACTTCGCCTCTGTGTTAATTGAACCACACACCTGCTACGTTGGTAATGTGTGAAGATTCTGATGCACGTGCATTGCAGCTTCACATCATTAATTCAAACTTTCTACCTATTCGCAGATTTATTCTGCTGGTGACATATTTTTACAGAGATTGAAAAAAGATAGCAAAGGGTGCTTGTGTGTCTGGTTAAGTATCTCTGCTACCATTCAGGATCTCTGATGACTGTTCATTGTCATCTGAAGCTCACAATCTATTTGTGTGTGGCTCACCTAATGACAAAAAGACTACTTCTAATTCTCCTACTGCTGGTGGAATTCCAGCAGCAGGGAATTGGGGAATGTAAAGTATGTTGCTCGCATGCATTCTGGTAGAGACAGTTCTGTTTCCCTGTGGCCACAAAGGGGGTTAAAGTCCACAATGAGTGCCTACAAAACATGTCTCTGCAGCCCAATAACTCAATGCAGGATGTCAGGCCACAGGGAAATGGGTCAGGGTCACTGTGCTGCAAAACATTGTCTATCATGCAATGTAGCGACAAAACTTTGCCCTTCTTTGTAAAGTACCAAATTTTCTAGTTTCACAGACACCCCTGTTGAATGATGGCATAACTTTATGAAGATGTTGGAGCAGGCGGTAAGAAAAGAAACTATTGGCAGAATAACAATGAGAGAGGAAAAAGGTGTAGCATGTATGTAGATACATAACTAGCATATTTTGGTTAATGTTTTTGTGGTTTGTGCTTTCTGAGGGTACCACCCTTTTTATTGTATCCTTAGGAGTAGCACCCTCATGTTATGTTACCTCATGTTATGGAATTTTGTAAAGCGCGTAGCTGCCCCAACAGCGGGACTTCCCAGTACTAGTACAATCTGAAAAACAAACAGCAGAAAAATGGTGCAGACCATATTGAGAGGAGGGAGCCTACAAAGAGAAAATCCAGGTCTTCAATGATTTTCTAAACTGCAAATGGTTCTGAATGATTCTGATATGAAGTGTGAGTGGTTTCCAGAGAGCTGGGGCCTTAGCGCGGAAAGAGCGGCCTCCCGCTCTGGTTCTCTTGACCCGGGGGATTGTGGCCATATACTAATTGGCTGAACGCAAATGACTTAGTAGGCAGTATGGAGATACCAAATTGGCCAGGATAAGACTCCATGGGAGTGCAAGACCTTATGTGTAGTACACAAGGCCTTAAAATATAATCTCCTATCCACTGGGAGCCAATGCAATCTGTGATGAATGACAGAAGCTGAGAAAAAGTTTGGAAGGGAGAGCAGCTCTTGCCGCAGCATCTTGTACCAGCTGGAGTCTGCTAATGACTGATTTATTGACTCCCACGTATAGAATGTTGCAGTAATCCAACTGGGATAGGATAGCTGCCTGAATAATAATTTGACTAATGTCGGGGGTGAAAAAACCCAAAATAGGTTTAGGCCCTCTCAAGAGACCAAAACATGCCTGCTACCGATTTACAAAAGATAAAGTACTGTCCACCCAGAATCATAAGCTTTAAATGGCGGTCTTAGGAGTGGGAGGGTGCCATAAGGAAGGAGGCTACCAGTGGTCGCCCCAAGAATGAGTATCTTTTCCTAAGAGGAGGATTTTGTGTTGCTTACATTCATAAGTAAGCAATTAGTATGCATCCATTCTGCGACAGCGGATATTCCATTCTGAAAGTTGGCCAAGTCTGACAAGTAAAGGGCCTTGTGGGGCGTGATCCCCACCCTTCAGCACGAGCAGGTAGGAGAAAGATCTACTGCCTTCTCGGCTTTGGTCAGTGGTTACTGGTGTAGTACTGATTGAGCCCAGTCTGCTCAGCTCAATGACTGTTGTGTGATCCTCCCCAAGAGTTATGGGGAAATGCAAAGGAACAATGGCAGCAGCCCCAGGGCCATCAGCAACCACAATGGACTCCTTTTTACTAAGGGCAGCGAGGATTTTAGACAAAAAGATTGAGTTGGTGGCCCGTTGGCTCTCCAGCTTATCTGTAAATCATCCTCTTTCTAGCCCACCAAGGGTTATTGTATCCCAGTCTGCGCAGTCTGCCCAGCTGAACCTAGGACCTCTAACTTCACCAGCCAGATCTACCAGACTGGGGGTGGGTGGTGGACCTGGCTCCAATGATGCGTCGGTCATTAACACCCGGCCGGAGTCACCATGTCCCACTGTACAGAGAAAGGGTACTACTTTGCCCCGGGTCTCGGAGTGTTCCATCCAGACAGGGAGCACCCGAGAGGTGGCAGGACCGGGAGTTAAAAGGAAAGGTTCTTTGACCAGGAGCAAAGCAAAGCGTCCAAGGGCAGAGGGGATAGTGCAATATGTCAACAACCAGCAAACCCTGACTAAGGATTACATGGTGGCCATGATGGAAGGCTGGCTTCTCTGTTGGCAAGTATGGACAATAAATTAGATCCTATCAGGCAATGCTTAGCTATAATAGAGTTGGAGCTCTCGAGGATTAGCCATCATAGCCTAATGGGGACAACGACTCTCACGGAAGGCCGTGGGGGAAGGGGGGGCATCAGCTGGCTCTCGGACAGATGGTATCAGAAAGCGTGAACAAGGGTTAAGTGGGAAGGTGCATTCATCAATATTAAATCCTACGCAAGGTAGTGAAACTCACCCCTCCCAGTCCCTGGTGGATTTAGGTCTATTGGCGGTAGACCCACTGGGTGGTGGGGAGATCTCGAAGACCCTGAGCCCTAAACTTCACCCGGGTCAGCCAAACCCTTATTGGGAGAGACACCAAGAGGAGGGGGGGCTGGTACAGAGGCTCGGGCAGCAAACCCTTTGCGTCAGTGCCAGAGGTTATCTACCTTACATCTTCCACTGGAATCATCACCGTATGTAGTGGTACTTGGGACTGTTCCGGTGCTTCCCTCGGGTGCCGCAGAAGACTTTAATCAATTAAAAATAAAGTCCTGCCCTGGCTGAACTGTAGCACGGTCCTAGGGTTTAAGGATGGAGAGATTTATCAATATGGTGCGTAGAGTATCCTGGGTCGGACGGTCCACAAAACACTTTGAAGGAGACTGTGTTATTGTCAATTTTAATAGACCTCACTTGTTAGAGAGAATACTGTTTGCAGCTAATCAGAGTAAACTTTGTGATCCCGTCTCATCCATTGTGGCCCTCCCCCTGGGGCATTTTTACAGACCCTCGAGTAGCGTGATGATGCTTAGTGAGGCGATCCCGTGGAGGTTTCCCCTCATCCAGTTCACTCTCGGCCAGGCCAGCAGATGGTAACTCATGATACACCCCATTTAATAGATTTGCCCCTCTGGAAATGATGGACACATGCGATTGACTCAATATGATGGATCCAGCAGAGCCATCACCCTCTTGTTCCCAGAAGTCATTTGGCCTCTCAATTTGTCCGTGGGATGGCAAGGCTTGCAAATTTGTATCATGGAACATAGCCGGGTTAGCAAGCAAGTTTACTGACCCTTGCTGGAGCTTATTTGTAAAAGGATTCAGCGTGATATGCCTTCAGGAGACATGGTCCAACACAAACAGCTTCATTTTAGAGGGATATAAGACCTATTTTGTGCCTGCCACTACATAGAGGGTGGGAAGATCTAAGGGTGGGCTGATAACGTATGTCTCCTAAGCAGTTCACTGTCGTCTGACAGTGCTGCCAACCGATAATCCCTGTTTGCAGGATTTGTTATTTTCCAGTGGGTCTGATAATTTGTAGTTATTGAATTTTTACAGCGCTACCTCTGTTCCTTCAGATGTTTGTAATATTTCTAGGATTGGTTCCTTCCTAAGAAATTTGATTCTTAATGCCCCTTATTATTGTAACTGTAGTGGCTCCCTCGTAGCTCCCTCAAATCCACCTCAGCTAAGGAAATCCATGAGTCCGTGCTCCAGGCCCCTATCACAGGATCCAAGTTTAAGGACCAAGAGCCCAGCCCAGCCTCCTCCGGGCTCTGATGGGTGCAGACTGCCCGCCCTTGGCCCGGGATTCGCCTGGGCGCGGCCTGTGAGCATCCCACGCCGCGGGAGGCAGACAGTGCTTTTCAGCGCATGCGGCTTAGGAGGGCTGCCAAGATTCCACCTCCTTTCCTCCGCAGTTCTGGGTCACCAAGTCCCTCATAAGCACCGGCACCAAAGGTAGCAAGAAATACAAGAAATGCGTCCAGCGCCGCGGGAGGCATTTAGCGATTTTCAGTGCGTGCGGCATGGGAGGGCTGCCAAGACTCCGACTCCTTTCCTCCACAGTTCTGGGACACTGAGTCCCTCGTAAGCACCGGCACCAAAGGTAGCAAGAAATGTAAGAAATGCGTCCCGCACCGTGGGACGCAGACATCGCTTTCAGTGTGCGTGGTGCAGGAGGGCTGCCAAGACTCTGCCTCCTTTCTTCTGCAGTTCTGGGACACCAAGTCCCTCGTAAGCACCAGCACCAAAGGTAGCAAGAAATGCGTCCCACGCCGCGGAGGCCGACAGCACTTTTCAGCGCGCGTTGCGCTGGAGGGCTGTCAAGACTCTGCCTCCTTTCCTCCGCAGTTCTGGGACACCGAGTCCCTCGTAAGCACCGGCACCAAAGGTAGCAAGAAATGCAAGAAATGCGTCCCAAGCCGGTGGAGGCAGACAGTGCTTTTCAGCGTGCGCGTTAGGGCTGCCATGACTCCACCTCCTTTCCTCCCCAGTTCTGGGACACCGAGTCCCTCATAACCATCGGCACCAAAGGTAGCAAGAAATTAAAGAAATGCTAAAAGTCAAGAAGCATCCCTAGATTTATTATAATTAAAACTGGTTCAGAAGCAGTGCCCATATATTTTTGCTTTAAGAAGCACATTTCCATATCTGATTATAGATTCACATTATTTCCATTTTAGACAGATTCAATTTTTGAAAGCTATTCCTAATCCATAAATGAGTAGCCTCATTAGCCAGTCAAAGGTCTGTGAGGGATTCCGGAGAGTATTCCTGCAAATTAAATATAATCTGTATGGCCTGTGTAGATGAACACACTGATGTTACACCCAAGTAGAAGAGGGCTAAAAGATGTGATTAGAGGTTATTGAGAAAGGGGGAGATTAAGATTTCTGCAATGCCAGTCAACAGTGTTTTGGAATCCGATGACCCCACCCCCAACTCCAGGATTTGTGTGCCCTGCTGTCCTTTTGATCTACTTTTCGCTCCCTGAATGGCAAAAGGCACACTGACAAGTCACATAGACACCTTTTTTACTTTTTTCATCTTTTAAAGATAGCCAGCTGAACAATTCTGCAAATCTAGCAAAACTTTAATGAGAAATTTGAGAAGATGCAGAGCCTGTGTCTTAGCAAGTATGCACCTTGCTAACAATGGTTCAGGAATGCTAAAAGTTATCTAAAGCTTAATTATACACAGATAACTAATTATGAAATTAACACATTTTATTACCCTCGCAAGTTGCATTCACCCGCCCTGCACCATGCCACTTCTTGCAGTCACAGACCAACTCCACAGCATTTTGAATTATGGCTGATCCGCCACCTTGATTTTGCTTGACTTAAGCGCCTCATTCGGTACGGTGTCTCATAAGATCTTGCTTCAACATAGTCAGGACATCGGCATAGGTGGATCTGTATTGACCTCGTTTGACTTATTTCTATCTCAGCGATCATTTCAGGTCATTTCTTCTCCCTTCAGTTCCAAATCCCATGCTCGGCATCACAGTGTTCCCCAGGGCTCATACCTGAGCCCCACTCTGTTCAATATTTACATTCAACCTCTGATGATTTCAAGGGATTTTAATCTTCACTTATGTGGAGACCCGACTGCTTCAAATTTAAATGACATGGGTTGGCTTCGCTTGATGGGCATGCGCGTAGAAGACACTAAGCAGGGAGACATATTTAATTCCCTAGTTGATGAATTCAATTTAATCCTGGCCATTTCCTGGCTGGACCAAGACAGGAAACCCATTATTCCCACCTTTGCAGGGATGGGAAGTGCGTCATTTCTTGATTTTGTTTTTGTTTCAACCCCCCGTCACTCACTTTTGATGGACTTCTCCATAGAAGATAGCATCTTCAGTGACCACAGCCCTTTGTATATCACGATTAGTTGGCCTCCAGTAGGAAAATTTAGGAAGACTGCAGCTAGAGGGACACTGAAAGCCACGGACCGAGGTAGAAAGTTAAGGTGGGCACAGATAACCCCGGATTTCTTCTACGAGTCCCTTCTAGCTAGGTGCCACAGGGAGATAGATCCCTGCACAATCCGGAAGGTATAGCGGGTGATTGTACTGGAGGCATTCTTAGTCATCTCTTGTACTATTAGAGACTTATTAAAGGCCCCTTCCTTGTACCCATCGGACAGGGCCTGAAGATGGTTTGATCGTGATTGTTCTCGAGCGGCAAGGAAACACAGGGAAGTAACTAAACCAAGGGATCCAATTTTGGTAAAAGCCTGTTGAGGACTATATAAAGCTGAATTAGTAAGGCACAAGGCTGAGTTAAGGGAGGAAGCAAGGAGCAAGCTCTCTGAGGCTAGCACCTTAAAGAACAGTGCCAAGTTTTGAAGCATTGTCAACAGTCCTTTTCTGGCAGGAGATGCTGCACAGGTTTTTGACGAACTTATTGCAGAAGATGAATGGGTTGGTCACTTTGGGGAAATGTTTAGAAGACCATCAGATGTGAGCATAGCCAATGGGAGTGGAGAAGGGAAATAGACTCTTGTTATCACAGTTGAGGAAGTCAGAAAGTGTATCGAAGGGTTGACTAGAAACAAGGCACCAGGACCCGATGGTATTCCCCGGATCTTTACATATCTAACCCACAGTTGTGGGTGCCAGTCCTTACATCAATTATTAATGCAGCTATAAGAGCCAACACGCTTAGCACCTAGGCTATATCCACCATTGTCCAAGTGTTTAAAAAAGTTACCAGGGATAGTACTCTCTGTTACAGGTCAATCTCTCTACTGGACTCAAAGGTCAAGGTGGTGGGACACATTCTATTGGACAGGTTAACCACGTGTGCAGATGAAAACAATATCTTACCAGACATTCAATATGGTTTTCGTCCAGGAGGTCAACAGTGGACCAATGCTTGAATTTGTTTATGATTGTAAACAAGTACACAGTTGCCCGCCCTGGCCCCATCTATTTGGCCTTCATGGACCTGTCCCCCACCTTTTATCATGTGAACAGAAGCAAGAATCACTGACAGAATATCGACAGTCAGAATATCGAGGTACAAAAATATCGACAAAAAATATCGATGTCGAGAATATCGAAGTCCTATCTACATAATGGTAAGTAGAAGAATATCGAGAAAGAAAATATCGTTGTCAAAAATATCGTTGTTAAAAATATCGTTTTTTAATGTTTAAAAAATAATGTAAAATAAAGTAAATAATACATATAATTAAAAAAACATAATTAAAATTATTTTAAAATTTTTAAAATTATAACTAATACATATAATGTAAAAATTAATTAAACATATATATATATATATATATAAAATATAATATATATACTTACTTAATAATATTTATAAATAAATATTTTAATAACTTATAAATTGTTAAAAAACATATTAAAAATTATTAATACATATATATACACAAACACCAATAATATAAATAAAAATATAAAAAATATATAGAACAAATTAAAAAATTAGAATATTTTTAATCTTTTTAAAATACATTATACACTACATTAACTAAAACAGTACAGAAAATATTGGATAGCGGAGAGGATAAAATTACTATTCCTACTCCAGAGATTGCAACAGTAGGGAAAGTGTTGGATAGCGTAGGGGTAAAAATTACTATTCCCACTCCAGTGAGTGCAACAGTAGGGAAAGTGTTGGATAGCGTAGGGGTAAAATTACTATTCCCACTCCAGTGAGTGCAACAGTAGGGAAAGTGTTGGATAGCGAAGGGGTAAAAATTACTATTCCTACTCCAGAGAGTGCAACAGTAGGGAAAGTGTTGAATAGCGAAGGGGTAAAAATTACTATTCCCACTCCAGAGAGTGCAACAGTAGGGAAAGTGTTGGATAGCGTAGGGGTAAAAATTACTATTCCCACTCCACAGAGTGCAACAGTAGGGAAAGTGTTGGCTAGTGTAGGGGTAAAAATTACTATTCACACTCCAGTGAGTGCAACAGTAGGGAAAGTGTTGGATAGCGAAGGGGTAAAAATTACTATTCCCACTCCAGTGAGTGCAACAGTAGGGAAAGTGTTGGATAGTATAGGGGTAAAAATTACTATTCCCACTCCAGTAGGTGCAACAGTAGGGAAAGTGTTGGATAGCGTAGGGGTAAAAAGTACTATTCCCACTCCAGAGAGTGCAGCAGTAGGGAAAGTGTTGGATAGCGTAGGGGTAAAAATTACTATTCCCACTCCAGGGAGTGCAACAGTAGGGAAAATGTTGGATAGCGAAGGGGTAAAAATTACTATTCCCACTCCAGAGAGTGCAACAGTAGGGAAAGTGTTGGATAGCGAAGGGGTAAAAATTACAATTCCCACTCCAGTGAGTGCAACAGTAGGGAAAGTGTTCGGATAGCGTAGGGGTAAAAATTACTATTCCTACTCCAGAGAGTGCAACAGTAGGGAAAGTGTTGAATAGCGAAGGGGTCAAAATTACTATTCCCACTCCAGAGAGTGCAACAGTAGGGAAAGTGTTGGATAGCGTAGGGGTAAAAATTACTATTCCCACTCCAGAGAGTGCAACAGTAGGGAAAGTGTTGGATAGCGAAGGGGTTAAAATTACTATTCCCACTCCAGAGAGTGCAACAGTAGGGAAAGTGTTGGATAGCGTAGTGGTAAAAATTACTATTCCCACTCCAGAGAGTGCAACAGTCGTGAAAGTGTTGGATAGCGTAAGCGTAAAAATTACTATTCCCACTCCAGAGAGTGTAACTGTAGGGAAAGTGTTGGATAGCAGAGGGTTAAAATTAACATACTTATCAATTACATATTTTTTTAATTAAATAACCAATTAATAATTAATTAGTAATAAATTATGTATAAATAATAACATTTTTTTATAATTACTTCATTATAATTAAATTACTTCCCACTCTATTCCCTATAGACCCACCACCCGCTCCCCAAAAATAACACAATTAATATAATTATCAATTAATCAATTAATAAAAATTAATTACCAATTAATAAACAATAAATTAATTAGCAATACCAATAAATAAAAATTAATAATTACTTTATTATAATTAAATTACTTTCCACCCTATTCCCCTATAAACCCACAACCCGCTATGGAATAAAAACACAACATTTAATTAAAAATATTTAATATTTTCTAAAAATTATTATTAAATTCACTATAATTAAATTACTTCCCACCCTATTCCCCTATAAACCCACAACCCGCTACAGAACTAAAATGCAAAATTTAATTAAAATCAATTAATAATTTCTAAAAATTATTATTAAATTTACTATAATTAAATTACTTCCCACCCTATTCCCTATAAACCCACAACCCGCTACGGAACTAAAACGCAAAATGTACTTTTAAAAACATTAATAACTTCTAAAAATTTAATACATATATTAAAAATAAAATACAATACTTAACAAAAAATATAGAACACATACATTTAAAATACATACTAAAATACATAACACTAATATAAACATCGATATTATTAACAACGATATTTTTACAAACGATTTTACTGACTTCGATATTAACAAAAATGATATTTCTTACCTTCATGTCGATAGTCTGGTCACCGATATTCTTGATGTCAATATTCAGTCCCTTCGATATTTCCAACTCAATATTTTTGTACTCTGAAAAATAAACCTCAATATTATGTCTGTACACCCAGAAGCAAGCTATGGGAGACCCTGTTGTGTTTGGGAGTATATAATGATATTGTCCTCTTCTTACGAGACCTCCATAGGGACAGAAAAATGGACGTGCGATATACTAACAATTGCAAGGTGACCCAGCAGTTTCCAATCCAGGGAGGGGTTCGACGGGGTTGCATATTGGCACCTTTTTTATTTGATTTATATATTAATAACCTGGAGAAGGAATTAGTAGACACAAAAGTGTACTTCCCAAAGATAGGACGGCGCAGCTTGCCAGTATAATTGTATGCGGAAGACGCTGTCCTCATGGCCTGGACTGCAAGGGGGTTGCAAACCTTACATAACTCCTTTGTGATATTTATGGAAGATCGGGACCTGTTGGTTAACAACTCCAAGTCATATGTAATGCAGGTAGGACATAGTTCAAGGAAGTCCTTTAATTTTAAGGTTGGGTCTACTTTAGTCCCACAGACTTGTTTTTTTTCTTACATGGGGGTTACGCTGGATGACAAGTTAAGTTGGGGTCCATTAAATGTAGAAAGCAGGGGGAATTTTTACGGGCCAATGCTGCTATTTTTAATAGCACAGGTGGCGTATGGTAGTGAAATCTGGGGTTATATTTCTCATGACGAGCTTTAAAGAGTTGAAAATAAGTTCATGAGAAGGCTCTTATGTGTTCCTCAGGGAAACTCTACTTTCATTGTTCAAGAAGAACTGGGTATGGCCTATTTGTCTGACCTCGATTCAATCCTTAACACACGCTTAATTAAATAGACATTTCATCAGTAATGATCACACGAAAAAAAAATTATTTCTTGTCTTTCATTTCAGTGCCCAGCCAACACGTGTTTCGTCGATAGGGGAATACCCCGTGACTTCTTCAGGGCTGTCAGGCTCTGAGATTTCACCTTCTTATTCCACCTCTCTGCCGGTTCTACTTCGTCCTGGCTGAATGAATAATTATCATCTGTCGCGTGTCATTTCACATAAATAAATAACACATGTTTCGTCTATAGGGGAATACTCTGCAACTTCTTCAGGGCTATAGGAATGTAAGAAGACACATCTAAAATCATAACCACGTATAATATATTATACAGTATATTCCACATGTGGTGAAAAACAAACCACCACTGTGAAGTATAACTCCACGGTCAATATCCATATATATACAATGGTCACAAAGTGGAAACCCATGCACAATGTAAGCTAACACGTTATTATGTACATATATTATGTATCCAAATATTTTTTTATGAGTTATTCAAACTGCCTACATTCTTTCCTTGTGTACCTAAACACGTGGTGCCCATACTATCTATGGGGTCGATTCCGATCTCGGCCGGAAGCGCACCTAACAGTATTCGTCCGGAAAAAATACCAGCTGAACGCGTGTTTCCCGACCGATTCGAACACTCGTCCATACGAACAAGTACGATGCGCATAGCAGCCCAGATTCCGAGCGAACCGTACTCACCCATTCCAGCTCCTGTTCCCCGCCCGAGCCGGATCCGTAAACACCGATTCGAGTCGCACGGAAGCAAATACACAGCACCTTCCGGCCGGACTAGTACGATGCGCCTTCCGTACGCGCCGAACCCGTCGCTACGTCCGGCACGTTTGAGCATCTGGGAGAGCCGTACATAAGCTCCGATTCGCACCACAAGAAGATCCACGACTACGAGACGAACAAGCCAGCGACGAGTACGAGTCGCAGACACGCGAAACCCGAACGAGACGACCCAAGCATGAATCCCATCGCGCAGGTCCTACCTATACTCTACATCTATTACCGGGACCGGCACGGACGCGTACGGCGCAGACGGTAAGTCAAACACCAACAACACCAACAAACGACACGTACCCGAAATATGTCACACACACATAGGGATGCACAAATGACGTACACTAACAACAGCAGAACCATAGGGGTGGGATGCCCATCACCAATGCCATACACACCCACAGGGGGATGGATGCCTACCACTACCACCACCCCTACTCAGGGGGGCCTGGATGCCTGTCACTACTACCATCCCCACCCTTAGGGGGATGGATGCCTGCCACTACCACCACCCCTACTCAGGGGGGCCTGATGCCTGTTACTACTACCATCCCCACTCATGGGGGGATGGATGCCGACCACTAACACCACCCCTACTCATGGGGGCCTGGATGCCTAGCACCACTACCATCCCCACCCTTAGGGGGATGGATGCCTGCCACTACCACCACCCCTAATCAGGGGGGCCTGGATGCCTGTCTCTACTACCATCCCCACCCTTAGGGGGATGGATGCCTGCCACTAACACCACCCCTACTCAGGTGGGCCTGGATGCCTGTCACTACTACCATCCCCACTCATGGGGGGATGGATGCCTACCACTACCACCACCCCTACTCAGGGGGGCCTGGATGCCTGTCACCACTACCATCCCCACTCATGGGGGGATGGATGCCTACCACTACCACCACCCCTACTCAGGGGGGCCTGAATGCCTGTCACCACTACCATCCCCACTCATGGGGGATGGATGCCTGCCACTACCACCACCCCTACTCAGGGGGCCTGGATGCCTGTCACTACTACCATCCCCACTCATAGGGGGATGGATGCCGACCACTAACACCACCCCTACTCATGGGGGGATGGATGCCTGCCACTACCACCACCCCTACTCAGGGGGGCCTGGATGCCTGTCACCACTACCATCCCCACTCATGGTGGGATGGATGCCTACCACTACCACCACCCCTACTCAGGGGGGCCTGGATGCCTGTCACCACTACCATCCCCACTCATGGGGGGTGGATGCCTACCACTACCACCACCCCTACTCAGGGGGGCCTGGATGCCTGTCACTACTACCATCCCCACTCATAGGGGGATGGATGCCGACCACTAACACCACCCCTACTCATGGGGGCCTGGATGCCTACCACTACCACCACACCTACTCATGGGGGCCTGGATGCCTACCACTACCACCACACCTACTCATGGGGGCCTGGATGCCTAGCACCACTACCATCCCCACCCTTAGGGGGATGGATGCCTGCCACTACCACCCCCGCTACTCAGGGGGCCTGGATGCCTATCACTACTACCATCCCCACTCATAGGGGATGGATGCCGACCACTAACACCACCCCTACTCATGGGGGATGGATGCCTGCCACTACCACCACCCCTACTCAGGGGGCCTGGATGCCTGTCACCACTACCATCCCCACTCATGGGGGATAGATGCCTGCCACTACCACCACCCCTACTCAGGGGGCCTGGATGCCTGTCTCTACTACCATCCCTACCCTTAGGGGGATGGATGCCTGCCACTAACACCACCCCTACTCAGGTGGGCCTGGATGCCTGTCTCTACTACCATCCCCACCCTTAGGGGGATGAATGCCTGCCACTAACACCACCCCTACTCAGGTGGGCCTGGATGCCTAGCACCACTACCATCCCCACCCTTAGGGGGATGGATGCCTGCCACTACCACCACCCCTACTCAGGGGGCCTGGATGCCTGTCTCTACTACCATCCCCACCCTTAGGGGATGGATGCCTGCCACTAACACCACCCCTACTCAGGTGGGCCTGGATGCCTGTCACTACTACCATCCCCACTCATGGGGGATGGATGCCTGCCACCACCACCACCACTACTCAGGGGGCCTGGATGCCTGTCACCACTACCATCCCCACCCTTAGGGGGATGGATGCCTGCCACTACCACCACCCCTACTCAGGGGGCCTGGATGCCTGTCACTACTACCATCCCCACTCATGGGGGATGGATGCCTACCACTACCACCACCCCTACTCAGGGGGGCCTGGATGCCTGTCACCACTACCATCCCCATCCTTAGGGGGATGGATGCCTGCCACTACCACCACCCCTACTCATGGGGGGATGGATGCCTACCACTACCACCACACCTACTCATGGGGGCCTGGATGCCTAGCACCACTACAATCCCCACCCTTAGGTGGGATGGATGCCTGCCACTACCACCACCCCTACTCAGGGGGGCCTGGATGCCTGTCACTACTACCATCCCCACCCTTAGGGGGATAGATGCCTGCCACTACCACCCCCGCTACTCAGGGGGGCCTGGATGCCTATCACTACTACCATCCCCACTCATAGGGGGATGGATGCCGACCACTAACACCACCCCTACTCATGGGGGGATGGATGCCTGCCACTACCACCACCCCTACTCAGGGGGGCCTGGATGCCTGTCACCACTACCATCCCCACTCATGGGGGGATAGATGCCTGCCACTACCACCACCCCTACTCAGGGGGGCCTGGATGCCTGTCTCTACTACCATCCCTACCCTTAGGGGGATGGATGCCTGCCACTAACACCACCCCTACTCAGGTGGGCCTGGATGCCTGTCTCTACTACCATCCCCACCCTTAGGGGGATGAATGCCTGCCACTAATACCACCCCTACTCAGGTGGGCCTGGATGCCTAGCACCACTACCATCCCCACCCTTAGGGGGATGGATGCCTGCCACTACCACCACCCCTACTCAGGGGGGCCTGGATGCCTGTCTCTACTACCATCCCCACCCTTAGGGGGATGGATGCCTGCCACTAACACCACCCCTACTCAGGTGGGCCTGGATGCCTGTCACTACTACCATCCCCACTCATGGGGGATGGATGCCTGCCACCACCACCACCACTACTCAGGGGGCCTGGATGCCTGTCACCACTACCATCCCCACCCTTAGGGGGATGGATGCCTGCCACTACCACCACCCCCTACTCAGGGGGCCTGGATGCCTGTCACTACTACCATCCCCACTCATGGGGGGATGGATGCCTACCACTACCACCACCCCTACTCAGAAGGGGGCCTGGATGCCTGTCCCCACTACCATCCCCATCCTTAGGGGGATGGATGCCTGCCACTACCACCACCCCTACTCAGGGGGGCCTGGATGCCTGTCACCACTACCATCCCCACTCATGGGGGGATGGATGCCTACCACTACCACCACCCCTACTCAGGGCGGCCTGGATGCCTGTCACCACTACCATCCCCACTCATGGGGGGATGGATGCCTACCACTACCACCACCCCTACTCAGGGGGGCCTGGATGCCTGTCACCACTACCATCCCCACTCATGGGGGGATGGATGCCTGCCACTACCACCACCCCTACTCAGGGGGGCCTGGATGCCTGTCACTACTACCATCCCCACTCATAGGGGGATGGATGCCGACCACTAACACCACCCCTACTCATGGGGGCCTGGATGCCTACCACTACCACCACACCTACTCATGGGGGCCTGGATGCCTAGCACCACTACCATCCCCACCCTTAGGGGGATGGATGTTTGCCACTACCACCACCCCTACTCAGGGGGCCTGGATGCCTGTCACTACTACCATCCCCACTCATGGGGGATGGATGCCGACCACTAACACCACCCCTACTGATGGTGGCCTGGATGCCTACCACTACCAACACACCTACTCATGGGGGCCTGGATGCCTAGCACCACTACCATCCCCACCCTTAGGGGGATGGATGCCTGCCACTACCACCACCCCTACTCAGGGGGGCCTGGATGCCTGTCTCTACTACCATCCCCACCCTTTGGGGGATGGATGCCTGCCACTAACACCACCCCTACTCAGGGGGGCCTGGATGCCTGTCACTACTACCATCCCCACTCATGGGGGGATGGATGCCGACCACTAACACCACCCCTACTCATGGTGGCCTGGATGCCTACCACTACCAACACACCTACTCATGGGGGCCTGGATGCCTAGCACCACTACCATCCCCACCCTTAGGGGGATGGATGCCTGCCACTACCACCACCCCTACTCAGGGGGGCCTGGATGCCTGTCTCTACTACCATCCCCACCCTTAGGGGGATGGATGCCTGCCACTAACACCACCCCTACTCAGGGGGGCCTGGATGCCTGTCACTACTACCATCCCCACTCATGGGGGGATGGATGCCTGCCACCACCACCACCACTACTCAGGGGGGCCTGGATGCCTGTCACCACTACCATCCCCACCCTTAGGGGGATGGATGCCTGCCACTACCACCACCCCTACTCAGGGGGGCCTGGATGCCTGTCACTACTACCATCCCCACTCATGGGGGTTGGATGCCTACCACTACCACCACCCCTACTCAGGGGGGCCTGGATGCCTGTCACCACTACCATCCCCACCCTTAGGGGGATGGATGCCTGCCACTACCACCACCCCTACTCAGGGGGGCCTGGATGCCTGTCACCACTACCATCCCCACTCATGGGGGGATGGATGCCTACCACTACCACCACCCCTACTCAGGGCGGCCTGTATGCCTGTCACCACTACCATCCCCACTCATGGGGGATGGATGCCTGCCACTACCACCACCCCTACTCAGGGGGGCCTGGATGCCTGTCACCACTACCATCCCCACTCATGGGGGATGGATGCCTACCACTACCACCACCCCTACTCAGGGGGGCCTGGATGCCTGTCACCACTACCATCCCCACACATGGGGGGATGGATGCCTGCCACTACCACCACCCCTACTCAGGGGGGCCTGGATGCCTGTCACTACTACCATCCCCATTCATAGGGGGATGGATGCCGACCACTAACACCACCCCTACTCATGGGGGCCTGGATGCCTACCACTACCACCACACCTACTCATGGGGGCCTGGATGCCTAGAACCACTACCATCCCCACCCTTAGGGGGATGGATGTTTGCCACTACCACCACCCCTACTCAGGGGGGCCTGGATGCCTGTCACTACTACCATCCCCACTCATGGGGGGATGGATGCCGACCACTAACACCACCCCTACTGATGGTGGCCTGGATGCCTACCACTACCAACACACCTACTCATGGGGGCCTGGATGCCTAGCACCACTACCATCCCCACCCTTAGGGGGATGGATGCCTGCCACTACCACCACCCCTACTCAGGGGGGCCTGGATGCCTGTCTCTACTACCATCCCCACCCTTTGGGGGATGGATGCCTGCCACTAACACCACCCCTACTCAGGGGGGCCTGGATGCCTGTCACTACTACCATCCCCACTCATAGGGGGATGGATGTCGACCACTAACACCACCCCTACTCATGGGGGAATGGATGCCTGCCACTACCACCACCCCTACTCAGGGGGGCCTGGATGCCTGTCACCACTACCATCCCTACTCATGGGGGGATGGATGCCTGCCACTACCACCACCCCTACTCAGGGGGGCCTGGATGCCTGTCACTTCTACCATCCCCACTCATAGGGGGATGGATGCCGACCACTAACACCACACCTACTCACGGGGGCCTGGATGCCTGTCACTACTACCATCCCCACTCATAGGGGGATGGATGCCGACCACTAACACCACCCCTACTCATGGGGGCCTGGATGCCTACCACTACCACCACACCTACTAATGGGGGCCTGGATGCCTAGCACCACTACCATCCCCACCCTTAGGGGGATGGATGCCTGCCACTACCACCACCCCTACTCAGGGGGGCCTGGATGCCTGTCACAACTACCATCCCAACCCTTAGGGGGATGGATGCCTGCCACTACCACCACCCCTACTCAGGGGGGCCTGGATGCCTGTCACCACTACCATCCCCACTCATGGGGGGCTGGATGCCTGCCACTACCACCAC
Source organism: Calotriton arnoldi (assembly GCA_963921515.1). Taxonomy (NCBI): domain Eukaryota; kingdom Metazoa; phylum Chordata; class Amphibia; order Caudata; family Salamandridae; genus Calotriton; species Calotriton arnoldi. The sequence goes on from CAWUFW010009375.1 coordinate 762,996, forward strand.
CCCTACTCATAGGATGGGTAATGCATGACACAACCAGCATACTCCCACATAAGGAATGTCTGAAAATTACATCTCCCCCCAACACCATGACAAGCGTGTGTAGTCTGTGTCAAATGCCTACAACACTGAACATGACATTGAACATACAATGTGACCCCCTATCACATGTGTCACACATAAATGTGTGTGGCCTCCACAATGCAAGCAGACCATGACCACTGTAGCAATGGGGTCTAACACCCTATCATCACAGTGACCAAAAGGTAAGTGTGGGGTCCATAGCTGAAGCACATTTTGAACAGTGTGGCAATGGGGCCTAAAGCCCCATCACCACAGTGACCAAAAGGTAAGTGTGGGGTCCATAGCTGAAGCACATTTTGAAAAGTGTGGCAATGGGGCCCAAAGCCCCATCACCACAGTGACCAAAAGGTAAGTGTGGGGTCCATAGCTGAAGCACATTTTGAACAGTGTGGCAATGGGGCCTAAAGCCCCATCACCACAGTGACCAAAAGGTAAGTGCAGTCATGGTAAAAGCTGCAAAAGCCAAACTGCATGGATGATTCCTGGTCACACAACAACAAACACATCAGTGGCATAGTAGTGCTTGTGTCCCATAGCAACATAGATTGGGTGAGGCAAACAGTGCAGTGGCAATGAAACATCGTTTTGGTCATGTGCATACAAACATCACCCATGGGGGCTCACATTGTCAACATTCACAAATAACACAATGACAGAAGTGACTATCATAATGCAGAGCCACATATCTACACCAATGGACACACAAATGTAGATATCCTGTGGAGACTGTAGATGTCAGGTGAACAAATACCATACCATGGCAGCAATGGGACATACAAACCATGATCATTGTGCTGACTGATGACCTAGGAGTCCCAGGGACAGCAGGGGAAAGCCACCAAACAACATACAGCCAATGGCACACTCAATATATGCCAATGCAGTGGTGCAAATGCACAAACACAAACAGGCAGACTCACACTGCATATCAAACACAACAGGTGAAGGGGTGGTGTGCCAGTGTCCCCAGGCAAACACACAACACATGAGGAGGCCTGAATCCCTATTACACAGATGTCAACACAGTGCCACACAAAAGTAACTCATGGATTGGATTCCCCTATGTGGGCAAACAGGCATTGTTAGATGAGAGGGAGCCCAAATTACACATGTCACACAAGCTTGTAGGAACAGCAACTAACACAGCAAGAGACAGACCCACCACAGCTCTACCCCCAGGGACCCCACATTGTGGTGACACTAGCCTGCATGATAATCCCACTGTGATGACAAAGGTAGATGTCATTCACACTGTGAACCACAGCCATGTGTCCTGAGCAACAAACTACCATCACACCTACACAAGCACAAATCAATCAGCACGGCCTGCCAGCCAAGGCCAATATGGAGGTAGGGGTCTAGCCGTGCAACAACTCACATTTGCACACACTCAACACCACACACCTTGATCTACACCAATGTGCAGCAGTGAAGCTCACATGGACTGGTGACATTGCACATGCACCTATGACAATCCCAGGGGTGGTGGGGGGAACTAAGGTGCAGAAATCCATCACACATGGCCAGTCAACAAGACTCGTGAATGTCTGACACACTGCACAGTACGCGGTACATGGGCATGACGTTAAATCTACCCCAATCAATGGGCTCCCGGCCATAGTCACACACCAATGAAGAAGCCAAGGTGACCCACAAAGAACACACGTAGACAACTTCCAACATTGCAACTCTGACCCTGAGGAGTGGCAGCAGTCACACACACAACGTGTCACAATCACTGAAAGCTAACACAAACTGTAAATTACATTTTATTTATTTATTTATTTATAGAGTTTTGTATAGCGCGAACATGACCCATGGGTATCAGAGCGCTTCACAGTTATATGCCGTTAGTCATTTTGAATACAACATGTATAGCAGTAGTAATATACGTATACATATGGTTCCTGAGTGAACCATTTCGTATCAGTTTCAGCAAAACAAGATTAGGTTCATTTTGGAGTACAACAGGTATCACAGTAATATTATACATATGGTTCCGATGTGCACCTTTCGTATTTGTTACAACAAAATCCTGATTAGGGACCATCAATTGTAGGCTAGTACCGCCCAACGTGCCTTCGTAGCTAACTGGTGGGTTTATCCTTACATACATTATTGTCCTGTTGAGGTAACACCTATATCATATCTATATGGCAGAACTCTTATATCTATGTAGATGGCAGTTTTGGTGTCCTTTTGATCTTTCTTGTTTAGGATGTATCCATGTCTGTTTTGATGGTCTTGTGATCTTTCTTGTGTAGGATGTATCCTTCAGGATTATGCAGCACCTAGCAATTAACCATTCTGCAGATGATGATCAATAGCTGTTTAGGGTAGGAATTTGCTCATTAGGAAGATCTTTGCTTCTCTCTTGAAGGTTGACGTGTTTGGAATTTTTCTAATGTTTGGAGGGAGTGAGTTCCAGATTCGGGGGGCAGCTCCGGAGAATGCTCTTTCATACGTTTTCTTCTGCTGAAAGATGGGAGGTTTCAGCAAAAGGTCTCTGGCATTCCGGGATGGTCTGCCTCCACCGGATAACTCAATTTTCTGAGCTAAGTACAATGGCGTTTTGTAGTGGAGCGCTTTGTGGGTAATACATGCCAGTTTAAGTTGAATTCTGGCTTCATATGGTAGCCAGTTTAAAGCCTTCAGGTGAGGGGAAATGTGGTCGTATTTTCTTGAGCCTGTAATGAGTCTTGCGGCTGCATTGAGACAGGCTTTTAGTGGTGCTGTGGAGATTTTAGGTAGACCTGATAATGTTGTACAGCCATATTCAATCCTTGATATGACTAATGATTGAACTGCCACTTTGAGGTCTGACGTAGTAATGAATGGTTTCACTTTTCTAAGGTAGTTCAGGTGAAAACGGGCACTTTTCACCATTGATTTGATGTGAGTTTTCATGTCTAGGTTCTTATCAAGCGTGATTCCTAGCAATTTGGTCGAGTCAACTAGGGTAGGGGTGCAGTTTAGCGCCGTGATCAGTTTGGTCCATTCGTTCACATCTGTGGAGCTTTTTGGAGGGGATATTAATAGGAATTCTGTTTTTTGCGCATTTAATTTCAGGTTATTGCTAGTTAACCAATGTAATGACTTTTTTAAAGCCTCATTCATTGTCTTGATCTCCTCCAGTGACGAGATCTTGACGTAGATCTGAGTGTCATCAGCGTACATGTGATAGGAGATGTTTGCGTGCCGGAGAATTTCTGTGAGGGGTTCGACATATAGGTTGTATAGTGATGGGGATAGTGTGGATCCTTGTGGAACTCCAATCAAATTTGGGCATGGCGGGGATAGCGCCTGGTTGACCAAGAATCTTTGTGTTCTGTTTTGTAGGAAGGATTTAAACCATTTCAGTACATTTCCAGATAATCCCATCCTGTCTTCAAGCCGGGCTAGTAATTTTTCATGATTTACCGTGTCAAATGCAGAAGACAGGTCTAGAAGAACTAGTAGGCATGTTTCATTGTGATCCAGAGCCTGTAGTGCATCATCCACTATATGTAAGATTGCTGTTTCCGTACTGTGGCCTGGTCTGAATCCGGATTGGCAGTCGTCCAACAGGCTGAAATTAGTGATGTGGTGGCTCAGTTGTTTTTGCACGCATTTTTCAAGTAGTTTGGCTAGTACTGGAATATTGGTCACTGAGCGATAGTTGTTTGGGTCTGCCGGGTCCCCTGTAGGTTTTTTAATGATGGGGATGACTTGACCTGTTTTTAGGCATTCTGGTAAGGTGCCTTGAGACAGTGAGGTATTGATTATTTTTGTCCATATGGGAACGACGATGTGGTTGATTTTTTTAGGCATTTTGAGGGGAGAGGGTCATTGTAGTGGTTATTAGGTTTGATATCTAAGAGAGTTTTAGCAATGGCATTTTGGTCATATAACTTAAAGGTCGACCATTGTGCTTTATTTTTCGTCATATCTTGAGCGGTGTGCGTGGTAACATCATTCTGTGAGGATAATGGGCTTGAGAGGTTGTCTGCTGCCATCCTGAGTTCCCTTTCTAGAGAGTTGGCTTTGTCTGTGAAGAAGGTTGAGAATTCCTCGCAGCTCAGTTGGGTTTTTGTTGATTCCTGGGCAGATTTGGCCAATTTATTGGATTGTTGTTTTAAAATCTCGAAGAGTTTCTGTGGTCTGTTTTTAGCATTATCCAGTTCAGATCTAAAAAATTCTTTTTTGGATCTGAGGATGCTTTTGTTGTAGTCGTTTCTAGTTTTCCTGAGAGTTTTTAGCTGGGGGGATGATGGGTGTTGTCTCCATTTTCTTTCTGCTAGTCTCAGCCTCCGCCTTTCTTCATTTAGTGATCCATTGAACCAGGGATTTTTATCCTTCTCTGTAATTCTTTTCCGTCTTAGTGGTATGGTGGAGTTGATTATATTCGTCATTGATGCGTTGTAGTAATCTGTGAGTTCGCTAACGTCCATCAAGTTGTTAGGTGGATTTAGATCCTTCTCACATCGAGCTACTAATTGCTCAATATTAGGGTCTTTGGTGTCCCGACTCCATTGTTTAAGTTTGACAGGTTGCGTGGTCTTATTCTTTTTTATGGTGGATATATAGAAGGTTATGGCATGGTGATCCGACCAATCGCAAGGGACAATTGAGTGAATTGTAGTGGCCTTAACTCTAGAGATTACCCAGTCCAAAGTTGACCCTTTCGAGTGTGTTGGCAGTGTGCAGGCTTGAGTAAGGTTTAGGTCTGCTAAGAAGTCTTTGAGTGCGTTGACCTGTTTGTCATTATTATCGTCCCAGTGTAAATTGAAGTCACCTAGGAATATATCAGTAGTGTGAATGTTATAGTTAGCAGTGATTATCTCCATTAACTGGTCAATGAAGGGGGCATTATTTCCTGGTGGATGGTATAGAGCATGCAAGTTGCATCTTTGATTATCTACAGTTTTTATAGTGAGGCCGAGGTATTCACAGGATTCAAGAGGGTCGGATTGAAGATGGCTTACCGAGAGATCAGAGCGATGTATGCAAGCTATACCACCTCCTGTCTTCTTTAGTCTGTCTAGCCTCACAATGTTATAATGTGGAGGCACCAGTAGATCCATGCAAGGGGACGAAGACTCAGTGAGCCATGTATCTGTTAATATTGTCACGTCGACTGCCTGACTAATGATGAGGGCAGCAATGTCTGACGCATGTCTTACTGCAGAACGACAGTTGAGCAGTAGGCATAGAAGTGGTTTCCCTGAGTTACCAGAGTTCAGCTCTTGAGTACTGGTGGTTAACTGGACTTGTTTTAGGTTATTAATGTTGAGTTTTCTGTTATTAGGCACAGAAATTCTATTTGCATCGATCGGAACTGATCTAATTTCCTCACCTCTACTGATGGATGTAGACTTATATGAGAGAAGTAGGGCTTGAGTTTCATCATCCGATAGGTATTTAAGGGGCCCATTACGATGGCGGGCGGAAGCACTACCGCCGTGCTGGCGGATGCAAAAACCACCAGTTACCGCCGGCACGCAGCAGTCCACACGCCCGCCCAATTATGATGCGAAAAGCAGGCCAAACACCGCCGGCAAGCCAGCAACACCGTCCGCCATCAAAGTGCGCCCGCACACGTAGCGGCGCAGCACAGCTGACACACACCGTCCGACGAAACACGTCCCGCCCGGCGCATAAATTACGATGCCGCAAACAAACGGCTCCCACGGCAAAGAGACACCGCACGTGAAAGAGAGGCGGAAACACGGACGCAGAGCACGGACAACGAAGAAGCGGCACCCCGGGCATGAATCCAGCACTGCAGGCCCTTCCCATGCTTCTGCTGATGCACCACCAAGGACGCAACGTACCGCGGAGACGCAGGTAGGCACACACACAACAAGTGCACGCAAACAGCGCACACAGTGCAAGGGCGGAAAAAGCGGACAACCCCCCACCAGCGCGTGCACACTACACATCCACCATTGCATCCACATATGACACACAGGCCAAATCCTAACATCGCGGAACACATGTGTACACACCACCTGGGACTAGGAACCAACCACCCCGTCACGGCCACAAAGCGCCGATGACGCCGCCACACATGCGCACAACGCAGAGGCCAACCGAAGTACAAGGGATGACCCAGATGTGGAAAGGAAGAGACGTGTCCCGTGTGTACTGCAACTAGTCGCCAATCCAACTACCCCCCCATGTCCGGAATGTAAGCCCGCACCTAGGCCCGCCCATCCGCCACATCGAACATACCACCAGCACGACAACCTTCCCATTCGAAACACTGACTGGGGGTGGCGACCAGTGAACAATCATGTGTAGCCTACCCACGCGTACATGTGGGCCCTCCATGATCCATGTCACCTGCGGCAAAGACATGACATGCGCAATGAGGAAGTGAGGAGAGCTGTCCGCCCCACGCGCAGAAGGTGCATCAGCTCCACAGACCCAGCAGCGAGTCCAGCAGGGGTCACATGTGCAGGGGCAGCTGTGCCTGGTGTGAAGGCACATGCATATAGACAGCACATCGACCAATGTGTAGTCTGCCCACATCCACAGTCCATCATCATGCGGACATAGGAATTGAACACAGGGCAACACATCTTAGCTGGTGCACCCACCGTGACCAACAATGCGCAATCATCGACGTACCCGCCCTGTGCATGCCCCCCCCAACGGAGGCACATCCAGTGCCACCATCCCACACACACAAGCCTTCCACGGAACATGCTGTGTCCAATGGTCAGTACAGAGTCAGCGCCCATCTGGTGGATCCTGAACAGGAGACACATGCACACACATGCCAGCTCCCACTATGTACGACTGCCACCTGGCACGTGCAATGTAACCTCTCACCTGTGACATGTGACTGCAAGCACACAGCCGTCTTGGCATGGGGCTGTCAATGTGGACACCAGTCAATGTTTCGGGAGCTGTGATCCGTACAGTGCTGTACATAGGGTGCAGTGCTGACACCTACTACTGTCTCATATCCCCTCGTGCCACAGGTCCCACTTGTATTGGCCGCTCAGCCCGTGCCCACATCGTCTGTCGTCGTGTGCCATACTCATCCAGCCTCGGAAGCAGTACCATGCTCAGCAGACACTCATGTTGCCGTGGCATTGCCGCTTGACAAATATGCAGTCAGTCCCCATCAGCACGCCCGCAAGTCATTGGGGCCTAGATCCCCATGTGCATGCACATGGCAGTGGTATGTCTCACTTGCCATTGCCATTGTTGGGAGACCTGTGTAAGTGTATTGTGGCCGTGCCGTCCCAGCTTGACAGCTGGGCTGTGGCTCATGTGCTTGCTCAGTCATGTCAGTGATGTGTATGCGAAATTGCTATGTGCCGTGTTGCTTTGACATGTGTCCTCTGCCATTTAACCCAGGCGGAGACCGAACATTGACCGCCCATACCAATTGCTGGCGGACATGGACGATACAGAGGTAATCAGGAAGTTTCGGCTGGACAGGCCAACTCTGCATCGACTGTGTGCCATGTTAGAGCCCCATCTCCGTCCCCGCAGGGTGTATCCGACTGCTGTCATCCCCCACGGCTAAGGTGATGGCCGCCATGCATTTCTTCGCCACTGGGTCATTCCAGCACACAGTGGGCAGTGGAGGAGGGATGTCCCAGCCCATGTTCAGCAAGGTGCTGAGGGATGTACTGGCAGCCATGATGCTGTACCGGAACAGGTACATCAGATTCCCCAGGGCTCGTGAATTGGCGGCAGTGAAGGGTGCATTCTATGCCCTTGGCAGAATCCCACACGTCGTGGGAGCCATTGACTGCACTCATGTTGGCCTTGTTCCACCACAGGCCACTGAGCACCTGTACCGCAACAGGAAGCACACGCACTCCCTGAATGTGCAAGTGGTGTGCCTTGCGGACATGGTGATCACCCACGTGTGTGCAAAGTTTCCAGGCTCGGCCCATGACGCACACATAATGCGCAACAGCATCTTGCCACGACTGATGGCCAATCTGCAACAGGATCGTGGCTGTATTGTCGGTGAGTATGTGGAGTGGTGTAGCGTGCTGGTTGTGCGATGCTGTCCCCTGTCCAGTTGGAATAGCAACGGTTCTCTGTGTCCCTCACACCCAGGTGACTCTGCGTATCCGAATGGGGCATGGCTGCTCAGTCCATTGAGGAATCCTCGCACCCCAGCAGACGATCGATACAATGAGGCACATGGGAGGACCAGACGTGTGGTCGAGCGTACCTTGGCCTCCTCAAGTCCAGGTTCAGGTGCCTGGACCGCACCGAGGAGTGCACTGGCGTACTCCCCACAGAAGGTGTGCCAGATAGTGGTGGCGTGCTGCATGCTGCACAATCTGGCCATTCGGAAGCAGATCCCCCTCATTGTGGATGACGGAGATCAACCAGGGCCCCAGCCCGCAGACCAGGACAGCTCGAGTGAGGTGGACAGCGGAGAGGAGGAAGCTGGGAATGTGCGCCAGCAGCTCATCGCCCGCTACTTCACTTGACGGTGTGTGTCCATGTACGACGGATGATGTGTCTGTATCTATGCAGGTGTGTGTGTGCTGTGTCAGGGTGGCCGTATGTTCACTGCGTGCAGTGTGTCAACGCTCCATGGCCAGGGTAGTATGCCACTGTTGGTGGCTGTGGCATTGTGCCCTATTGCTCTGTGCGATGTGTGTACATTGCTTGTAGTTGTTGACATGTACTGTGTGATGGGTGTGTGACACACTCATTGAATGTGCTCCTGTTCTGTCTCCCACCCCTAGGTCCCTACAGGCCCTCCGGATTCCATTTCCATGCCACGCATCAGGTCCCTTTCCGCCCAAGGTGGCCGTTGTATTCCGTACAATAAAGACACAGGGCACAAACAGCAGTTAGTGAAAAAGGTGCATTTATTACAAACTGTGACATGTGATTGTGTGTAAGGTGATGACAAAAGTGGTGCGTGCAGTGACAATGAGCTGTCGGTCATGGCTGCGTGATGATCAGGGTGTACCCACTGGTTCTATGTCCATAGTCCAACACACACATGCCATCCAGATGGCTGTGTGGAGTGGGATCGTAGAGCAAGTCAATGCAGTGGCTGGTCAAGGAAGGCTGGCGGAAGGCTGGCTGGCTGCCTCACTTGCGACTGGAGCGTGCGAAGTCCTCCCGGGAGATCTGTTTCCTCTTCGGACGGCCCCTTCCACTTTTGGGAGGGGGTGTGTGGTGGCGACCTGCTGGTGGTGGGTGAGGTGTGCTCACTGGCTGTGGATGCAGGGGAAGTGGACACTGCTGCCCGAGCCTGCGCCCTAGCAGGTGGTGGCGGAGGTGGTGTTGCTGGCCTTGCCTGTGACCCCACCGCCACCACCAGCTGGCCCATGAGGTCCACGAGTTGGTCCATACGGGACACGAATTGGCCCATATGGGCGTCCATGGACCTCAGCACCCCCAGCACCTCCCGCGTGTCAGTAGCAGACCTGGCCCATTGTCCTTGGGCCTCTTCATAGGCCCCAAGGACTCTGTCCATTTGAGGCAGGGCATGGCTCCCAGGGGAGGCTGGCGTTTCCCTGACCCTGCTCCTCCTACCAGTCCTGCTGCCACCGGCCTGCCCACTAGCCACATTGCTCACCACGGTCCTCGCTGTGGCTCCCAGGGTGGATCCAGTCGGCCGGGCCACCACCTGCGCTGGGGCTGGTGCCAGCGAAGACGTGGTGGTGGTGGAGGCGGTGGTGGTCGGTGCGGCGATGGTGGCGGTTGCGGCAGTGGTAGTGGCCGCAATGACCGTGGGTGTGGCCGCAACGACAGTGGCAGCAGGGGACTGGGACTGTTCAGCATCCCTGGATGATGGGTTGGTGGGTAGGAGGGGTCCTGGGGAGCGGCTGGGCCCTGCCACGCCAGATGGGCCAGCTTGGTGGTCCGTGTCCGAAGAGGTGGACAGATCCTCCAGATCCGTGTGTCCTCGTTGGGGGCTTGTAGGCTGGCTGTGCTGGCTGCTGTCTCCATCCCCAGCGTCCAGCAGTTCGTCACCTGTGGAGAGAATGAGATTTGTTATTGTGTTGCACCTGGCGAAGTATGTATTAGTCGTCTGACATTGGCAGTTCGTGCAATCTCGTACATGGGTTTCCCGGAGGCGAGTGTGTGGCTGTGGCATCTGTAGGTGTGTGTGCTAGGCAATGGGACTGTGTGCTGTGCACATGTGGCATGGGACGGATTGGCCATGCCGATGGGTGTGTTGCTTTGCCCCTACTCATTGTGACTCTGGTGTATGCGGGCTCCTGGCCCATCCTGGGTCTGGTTTGTACTTTGCTTTTGGAGTTCAAATGGAACGCTTAGGAATGCATATGGCAACATGGGGGCCATGCCCCAGATTCGCATTTGGGAGGGTATATGCTTTTGGGGTACATGCTGTGAGCCATGGGTGCCGAACGTGACATGTGTTGTGGCAGCATGACAGTGCATGGTCTGAGGTGTGTGCATGCCTGACATGCCCTGCATATTTGCTGTCTGTTGTGGTTACTGGACATGGCATTGGACGCATCGTTATGAGTGAGTGATAGTTGTGTGCCAGCCAACGTATTGCAGTTGTCCCATCTCCTTGGTGTGCGTGCTGCCCTGTGCCATGTGCATCACTGCAGTGCTCGGGGGGTGTGGCCCATGTTGTGTGTTGTTGCTCACAGTGTGTCGTGCGCTTAATTGACTTCTGGCACATGGTTGGTCATGGGCATGTGTCTTAGCGTGACTGCTGTATGTGTGGCAGCTGTGCGGATGACATGCCTTTCATGAGACTGGGGCTGACGGATGGGATGGATGGTATGTTGTATGTGCATGGTGTGTCTGTGTGTTTGATGGGTTCAGTGGTGTTCGTGTGCATTTCTGTTGTTCCGCTCTGTTGCGTCTAGTGTTGTTTGTCTTACATAGGCGTAGTTGTGGGGTGTGTGGTTGACAGGCAGTAGGGGCTACATGGACAGGACTTCAATGGTGTTTCGGTTGTGTGTGATGAGTTGCACAGTGGCTGCCGTGTGGGACTATATTCAGTGTGGCTTGTGCATGCAGACGTGGCTCCTTGGGTGTTGCTATGTCTGTGATGGGTCATATGGGGTGTGAGTCTGCTGTTCATGTCCGTGTGCACATTGTTCACTTGTTCGTGACGGTGGGCGGTGCTGCGTGTCCGTGTGCTACGTGACATGTCCCATGTGTTGGTGGTGTTATGGTCCTCATGCCTCCAGTAATCCAGCCCTGTCCAGTTTCCCACCTGCAAGTTGTTCGTGCGTGCACTGTACTGGATGCCACATGGCTCTTAGCGAGGGTGCTCCATGTTGCAGGTCTGTGGGGGTGGGGGGTGTAGTGGGTCGTGGGGGTGGCTGTACACCCACTGACACCGATTGCTGTGGACCGTGATGTCTGCCTTTCGGCTGTCGTTGTGCACTGCGGTGGCTGACACGTGGGTGTGGGGTGTGGGGGATGCTCCTCCTTGCTGTGCTGTGGGACTGGGGCCTGGTGTGTGTTGTACTTGGGCTGTCCACCGTCCCACCCACTGCACTTTGTGTTCCTGCCACTTACCTGTTACTTGTCGGTTAGTGCAGCTGTGCCTGACACATGGGTGTGGGGAGTGCTCCACCTTGCTGGTCTGTGGGAGTGGGGGCCTGGTGGGTGTTGTACTTCAGCTGTCCACCGTCCCACCCACTGCACTTTGTGTTCCTGCCACTTACCTGTTACTTGTCGGTTAGTGCAGCTGTGGCGGACACATGGGTGTGGTGGGTGCTCGTTGTGGCGCTTCTGGCATATTTGGGGACCTGTTGGTGGTTACGTGGCTGGCTTAGTGTACACATGTCCCCACGCATCTTACAGTTGTTCGGTTTGGCCTGTGTGTGGTAGTGTCTGTTGCATGTGCGTGTGATGTGTTGTGTATTGTGTGCTGGACATGGGGGTGTTTGTCCCTGGGAGCTGTGGCATGGTGGTTGTGCATGTGTGTACATAGCGGTGTGCTGGTATACATTAGTTTGTACTTACCAGCCTCCACTCCCCTGCTAATCCGGCGAGGATCTCCGGATGGATTACGACTCGCACCTTCTCCTCCCACGCTTTGAAGGTCTTAAAGAGCGCGGGATTCCCTCCGCCAGTGACGGCAGCCAGCTCTCTGTTTTTGCCCTCCTTCTTCTTGACCAGGCTCTTTACGTCATTCCAACGTTTGTTTATCTCGGTTCTGTTCCTGGGCAGGGTCCCGACTGCATTGACCTGGTCTACGATCCGGTTCCACATTCTGTTTCTGGTGGCTAGTGGTGTGTGCTGGACCATGTTCCCATAGATTTGTGGGTACACCTTGATGATCTCGTCGACCATGACCGTCAGCTCCATGGGCGTGAACTTGGGCATCCTTTGTGGTGCCATGGTGTTTGTGGTGCTGGTGCGGTGTGTGTTGTGTAATGTGCAGGGGTTTGTGGTGCCGGTGTTTGGTGGTGGTGGTGGTGGTGGTGGTTGTGATGTGTGCGTTTCTGTGGTGTGCTGCTGTCCTTGCTGTGTCACTGTGTCCTCTCCTCTCCTCTCTGGTTTGCAATGTAGCAAGGGGTTGTGGTCTGTGGGAGTGCTGCTTTTGTACTCACCTATGTGGGTGTGTCCTCATGGTCTGTTGTTTTCAGGTGTGTTGTGTCTGGGGTTCTGGCCTTTGTATTTTTTGTTTGTCCGGGGGGTGTTTTCGGGATGTGTACTGTGCTTGTGTATTTGTGTGTGCCTTGCTGTGTGGACTTGTTGGCCATGTTGTGTGCTATTGGTTTTGTGTGCGGATGGTTTCTGTGCAGGTACGTGGGCGCCATGGCTTCTGCCGTGTCGATTCTCATCGGCGTTGTTTGCGCTGGCGGGCGGTATTTTTGTTGTTTTTCGCGCTCATGGCGGTGCGATCGTAATTTCACGTGCGGTGTGTCGGCCGTGAGGGCGGGCGGTTTTGTGTTGTCGTGCGTGTTTCCGTCCGTGGCGGGCGGTTTGACTCCGACTCGGACGATGGCGGGCGGTATTTTGTATGATTTTTCCGCCGATGGCGGTTTTCAGTTTGTGTACTCATAATGGCGTGGTCGGTGTTCAGGCGGTGTGTGAGGGCGGATTTTTGCCGCTTCCATGCATGGCGGATTTTTTTACGCCGGGTATCGTAATGGGCCCCTAAGATTTTTCTCTGGCCGATTATTTCTATTTGATACTGGCATGGCTATCCATTTACTCTTTCCTTGAAGTTCATGCAGTGATTCTTGCAAGAGCTTGACTTTGGAGTAAGTACTTACTGTGACTTTTAATATTTTCTTCAGAGCTTGTATTGCATTTATAATATCCAGCGATATATTGTCTGCTTGTTTTTTAAGATTTTCAAGTTCCGTTTGTGTAGGAGGAGATATACTAGAGGCTAGCCCCTGCCTATTTCGTATTTTGCTTTTGTCCCTGAGATTCAGATCAATGTTCCTATTTTTCTCACTAGGTATAGTGTTTGTGCCTCTCCCTTGTATTATATGTGATGATCTCCATTTGTCCTGTGATCTCGTTTTCGAGCAGGGAGGATACGAGTTTTGTATGGCAGCAGATGCTATTGGTACTGTCGTAGTGAGTGGTTAGGAAGGAGGGTTAGCTTTCCTGCTCTTTATTGCTGGATGGGGGTTCTCACTAAGTGGCCTATGTGTGGGGGTAATCATATCCTGTGGGAGATGTACTGACCTTTCCCGATGTAATGGTGTGGGGGCAATATTAGCATGTTGTAGTGATTCTTCTCCTAGATTTGTATAGATAATGTCAAGGGTGTCTCTTGAAATAGTTGTAGGTTGTGGCAGTTGGGGGTCTCCTGATATTATGATGTCTATGGTGGTTGCGTTGGTGGTAGATTGGGCGACTGCTTGTGTGACTAGGTGTTGTTGGGAGCTTATGTTATCTACACAATATTTTAAAGTTGCAAAAAAGTTGTCAAACGTTTCCAACTCGTTGTTGGCTGCCTGTATAAGCACAATACAGTTCTTGTAGATAGTTATGCATAGTTCAGCTTTTAGTGTTACGGAAGGGACGATCACTATTTTTGTACCATGTGGGATATTATTTATATTTTTTATGTTGAGCATCTTTGTTATGGCTGTGCGCCATTTAGCAGTTTTTCTGGTGAAAAATATCAGGTCATTTACAATAATGCCTTTTTTTATATTGAAGGAAGGGTCAGAGATCAGCGTATCTGGGTTTTTTCTAATCAAATTATGTTTAAATTGTTTGGCTGCGTTCTTAGTTAGGTTAGGTGGGTACATTATGATGTAGGAGTTTCTGCCTGCTGATTTTAAATTGATTCCGGCCATAATTCGCGATAGCTATATACAACACTCCGGGATGGTCCTGGTGTGGCTACCCCACTTTGATGTAACCTATAGCCCACTGTCTTTCTCTAAGCATCAACGAGTCTTATTGTATTCCCTGCTGGTGTCTTTACTATCCTTGATTTCCTTATGATCGTGACCATTAGGATAGTATCCTCTGAGGAATAGATATAAAGAATTGGCTAGAGGGTATGTTAAAAATAATTCCCTGTACTTATTGCAAATCCAGCAAGTCTTTCATTGACGATTATAGATGGCCAGAGCCATTCCAAGATGGCTGCCACCTTATCGAGCCTGGTTCAGATTGCAGCTGTAGTCCTTTGTTTGTCTTCTTAGCACAGTCCTCTTTCCATTGCCATTGCCAGTTGCAACCATTTTCTTTTTGTAGGGTATAGATATAAAGAATTGGCTAGAGGGTATGTTAAAAATAATTATCTGTACTTATTGCACATCCAGCAAGTCATTCATTGACTATTATGTATGGCCAGAGCCATTCCAAGATGGCTGCTCCCTTATCGAGCCTGGTTCAGATTGCAGCTGTAGTCCTTTGTTTGTCTTCTTAGCGCAGTCCTCTTTCCATTGCCATTTGCAACCATTTTCTTTTTGTAGGGAGTAGAATCGAGGCAATAATGAGGAGGAGTAGCCCTGTTTCCAAAATGGCTGGGGCCATAAAACATTTTTTTTTTCTATGACCACTGTACCCAACTGTACTGTACAGCTATATGCTTCCCTATTCAACTGGCTCCCGCAGTCTGGATAGCGAGGGGCTTATCAGGGTTGTTGCATACATTGCGATGCTCTCCCTGATGGCTTATCAGGGCTGTTGTATGCGTTGTGAAGCTCTCCCTCAAAGCAGAAACTGGGCATCGATCTCTCCGAATGAGCTCTGGGGGCTCCGCAGATGGTCAGGGGACGCGCACGGCTGCTCCCGGTGTGGGATGCCTCTCCTACGCAGGTCCGATGGATTTAATTGGATCCTGTGAAGCTCGCCTAGCTGCAGCACAGCCCCGTGTAAGCCTTTGGTGGGAGGAGCGCTATCGCTCCCGGCACGTTCCCGCAGCGGCGACAGCTGCCCATGGGCTCGGATGGAGCCGGGTGCCGCAGCCGCTACCTGGAGTCTCCTGTCAGTTTCCGGCGGGCCGCAGGCGTGGTGTCCCAGGGTGTTGATTGAGTGGCCTGCAGCGGGGGGCACAGGTGCCGGGTCTCAGGGTGGCGCGTGGCCTGCAGCGGGGGGGGACTCACCAATGTCTCATTTCCTGGAAGAACCGATCCAGCAGCCCCGTCCGAGGTGGATTTTCAGTCCCTCCGCCGATGTCAGTCGGACCCAAGGAGCAGCAGAAGTGAGGCATCTGATGACTCACCCAGCGGCTAGTTCATCCGATCAATGGCCGACGGTCCCAAGTGAGGTGAGAGGGGTCCTTGTACGAGTAGACGGTGCGGTGGGGCCTCGATTGCTGCGTGCTGATGGTTGAGGGCAGCAGGGCGATGGAGGGCGATGGATGGCGGGGTTGTACAGGGATATCGGCCGATTTGGTGATCCCTAGCCCAGGAGCTCAGTGGAGGAGCTCTCGCCCGGTGGCCATCTTGCCTTGCCTTTTCCATGACTTGTGTAACCAACCAGTGCCAAGAGGAATCCTGACTGTGTCCCATCTGCGTTTGCCCACATCCCCAGCCCTGACAACAAAGACAACTTGGGATGACAACCTGATGAACATTAGTTTGCCATGCACCCACATCCTGGAGAAACCAGGTCCAAGATGCTGGATGAACACAGCACAACTCAGCAAGCATCACAAACAGGAACATCCGTAGGGGCACAGCCTGTGTAGGAAAAGGGAAGGGAACACGCTCAGACATGCTTACACAACACACAACACGGGCCCAGGCAATGTCACGGGATTACACACTGCCATGAGGCAACTCCACTCCTGTGGAAGGTCCGCTGTGCCAAACCTTGTCTGTGCACGACTCAAACATGTCAGCAGAACACTTGGTCAGTGAGTCAACAACTACAACACACCGAAGGCTCTGCTCACATCAGCCTGGGTACGGGAGTGTCACGTCAGTCATCTGCATACACCCAAAACACGTGTCAAGCAAGTTGCACTGTATACACAGATGAGTCCTTCAACATTGATGTGCTAAACTGCATGTCCAGTGGAGATGGGCACACAGTCAGGGAAATAGAAACATTGAACAGTGGTAAGCCCACCAGATGTGCATCAGTGTAAGACAAAGATGTTAATTTACAAATGCAAAACGTACATCCCTGTGTCAAATGCTGAACATTACACCCTCAGACTGCAGCAAAGGATGCTATAGATCCAGACTACATCAGGACAGATATCCCATGGACCACATGGAGTCCATCACAGCAACACTTCATTTTCCTGATCTGAACACTATTACAACTGCAAATGCATGATGATACTCATCTACATCATGTACATCAAAAGAAAAACCACAAGTAAACAAAAAGAGGCTTTTTTCAGCAAATGTCAAACAAAATTTTTAACTCCAAAAGAAACTAAGGCCAATGGCCAGTCCAAATACACAGTCCCAACAGGGTGATGTGTGACAACTCGTCAGCCATTGCTTGCCTGCACTGGTACGGACAGGGGACATCCCCCTTGGAGGGGCATATGAGGGGCAGGCCAGGCACCGCAGGGACAGGATCAGGGGATGCTAGAAGGAGGCAGTGAAGGGGTGGTGGGTGCAGGAGTGTCACCGGCAACTGCAGTGGAGGTGTCTGACTCAGGGGGGGCCGGCACCACTGTAGGGCACAAGTCAGATGGGGTGGTTTATTTATTTTATTTATTTATTTATATAGCGCCTGAATCGACCCCGAAGGAGTATCTCTGCGCTTCGGGCGTGCAACGTGAAGTGGTACAGCTATACCTGAATCAGAAGTGGAAAAGGGTGGTTTTTAGCAGTTTCCTAAACTGAAGATGGTCTGGACATTGTCTTAGAGGAAGGGGAGCTCATTCCAGTACTTAGGGCCTAGATAGGAGAGGGCTTTTCCCCCGATCTGGTCTTCATGACGCGGGGCACCATCAGGAGATGGACTCCACTGCAGTGCATGACTCCAAGGGAGTGGAAGGGGGGGCAGATGAGGTGGGCAGGACAGAGGGGGGGACACGGTCTCCACACCAGTGGCACAAACAGGCAGAGCGTCTGGTTTGGGGGTGGAAGAGCAAGTGGCAGGGGGGGAGGGCCTAAGCAGTTTGGGGATGCGGTATCGGTGTGTTGGGGAACCTGGGGCAGGGTGTGGCGGTGGAACCTGTGGAGTGGTGGCCTGGGGGATGGAGGAGAGAGACTGGGTGGTGGAGTTACGTGGTGGTGGTGGTGGGATCTTGCCCTTCCTGGTCCGGGTGGACTTCCGAATGGGGTCCTCAGTCTGCCTGCGCCTGGGGGAGGGTGTCCGGGGGCGAGGGGCACTCACCTCTGTGTGGGTGGACTTCCTTCTCCCCCGGTATGCTGGATCAGCAGGATCAGAGGGGAAGAGGCCGAGGTCACAGAGGAAGAGCTGCTGTGTAGGTGGGGTTGCAGGTGAGGCAAGGGAAGGGGTCTTGGAGGGAGAGGATTTGGAGGACTGCGGAGTGATTGTGGATGCCTGTGTGTGTGTCTGTTCCCCATCCCCTGTGTGTGTGGTATCAGTCCCCTGAGGATGCTTGTGTGCACGTCTTGCCTTTCTTTTGGGTGTGTCTGTGCTGCTCGTGTCTGTGTGTTTGGGTGATTGTGCAGGTGTGCATGTGCTTTGGACAGGTAGGGTGCCAGGATGGGGCAGAGGTAGGAGGGGTGAGGGACTGTTGGAGGAGGGACACTGCTGCCGTCAGGGAGGAGTCCATGGACTTATTGCTCCTCTGTAGGGCAGACATACCCGTCGAGATGCCCTCCATGAACGACACCAGCTGTGTCAACAGAGTGGTGTGTGCATGGAGGACACTCAGCATTGCTGTCTGCCCTACATGGAGCTGCCGAAGTAGGTACACAGACTCCTCACTCAGGGCAGCAGGGGACACAAGGGCAGGGGGTGCGGTGCCTGGCACAAAGGAGACACGCTCCCGAACATGGGAGCCTCCACGGACCTCTGGAATGGAAGCCAATGGGAGGGCGGTGGTGGTGGTGGCGGGCCCAGACAGACTAGCTGGGGTTTGGTGGCTGCTGAGACCCGCCTCCACAAGGGAGTCATCCTCCGAGCTGCTGTGGTCCTCACGGTGTGGCTCCCCTCGCCCTCCGTGCCACTAGGTCCCTCCGACCACTCGTCGGCTGTTGACCCAGTCTGGCTCTGCAGCTCCTCCCGGTCCTTGGAGCTGTCCCCTCCTGTGGCCGTGGATGTATCTGCAAACAATCCGTGAAACAGACAAACATCAGTCACCTGCATTGACCGCACACACCACAGTAAGTACAGCACATTACAGAGCAAGCCCTGGCATCCTCAGTTGAACATTGCCAAAAGTCCTCACCCAGATTCTGAGAAAGCCAATTGTCAGTCTGATGGTCAACCATGGAACTCACACCCCTCCTGCCCTTGCACCCATCTGTCTGGTGCCTGTCTGATGGTAATACCCCAGTGTGGACACATGCACCACCTACACAGTTGTTGGACATTGCAGAGAACAAAGTGAAGTATGTGAACATGCACACATCACATCTCTTGCCACTGAGTCAGTGCAGGTGTCCGGATAAAGGGATGGCCAGAGTCTAAATAGGAATGCATGTGATGCATACCAGCACCAGACACCATGATGCACCCATGTCCGGATAGTCAATGCCACAATGGGGTGCATGTTGCACATGTCACTCCCCTGCAGGATCACTCTTAGGGAGTGTAATGCCATGACACAGGTATGCGTGCAAAGTCATACATCACTGTCTCCAGTCACATGGCCATGGCAGCCAGACAACAACAGTCTGCACTGTGTCACAATCCTAGGACATGGGGAATCCAAGTAATGTAAGTGACAAGTGCACATGTCCATCCCCCACAAACCACATCATCTGTACTCGTATTTGTCCACGTCATACTAATTGGACATATGGGAGACATGAAACACAACTCTCAGAACCTGAGCACCTCACAGTGTGCTGTGAATGAAAAACAGCTGCCTGAAAGCCACAGTCGCATACACCTGTGTGCACAGTCAAGTGATCAAACACCTATAAGTCACAGAAGTATTGTCTCTCATGGGCACATCTCAGATGGCATGCTGAGCCCTAACCGATAAACATACCAGTAGTCCGGACAACGAAGCCACAGCACAATGACACAGAGGCAGACACCTGAGGGAACATATCACTGAGCACAACATGTCAGCTGATACACGGGAGTGGGAGTACAGAGTGTGTTGTATGCCCTGGAGTAGGCATGACTGTCCAGCTCCACCTGTAAGAGGGATGAGCCCTGGACAGTAGGCAGGTGGCTAAGCATGTGTGACACACATGACATACATACTCCTGAGGCCCAAACATTGTTCCCACCCGCAGCATGGGGGTGTGCCAAATACCCCAGGGACATGTGGTGATTCAGATCAGCAAGTGGACCACATATCAAAGTTACACCCAGATTACATTTCACGACTTAGGCATTGTGTGAGCAATCGACCCACCCATGAAGCCCACCACAAAGTCACAGGAACAAAAGCTGTCCCCCACCTTGAGTAAAGCAAAATGCAAGGACCCTGTACCCAAGTGACACAATTTCCTGACCGTAAAGACCACACCTGCGTATCAGATGAGGAGTGGGCGTGTCACAATTGAGGGACATGGGTCCTGGACCACAAGACTGATGTACTGTGGAAGTTTAACCAGGCCAGAGGAAGGGCACATAGCATGTCAGACAGAGTTCACAGTGCAGTCATGGACTCACCCCTCCTTGCTGCTGTCTGTCCTTCAGCTGCCCATCCAGGTCAGGGAAGACCACCGCCAGGATCCGGAGCATGTGGGGGGTCAGGGTCCGGTGTCCGCCCCTCCTACGAGGAGGCGACAGCTTCAGCTGGACCCTTGCGATCCTCCGGGTCCAGCCACGAAGGTCCTGCCACCTCTTCTGGCAGTTGCGGATCCGGCGCTTGTAGACCCCCACGGATCTTACTGCCCGGGCGATGGTCAGCCAGATTTCCTGCTTCTGGTGGGCATCAACCTGTGAGGATGACAAAGTGAAAAGGCCATTACTACACATGCAACATATCCGTGCATCACACAGTCGGATATACATGTCTCAATCACAGGGGCATATGATGTACACAGGCAGTGCAACAATGGCTATGAACAGTTTGCCAGCAGTTACTACATGGTATCATTGCATGGGAAGTAAACCTTGTTGGAATGCACTGTTACTGCACTGTACCTGTTCAGTGCATGTGACTACACACTTTGGGGCCGATTCCGATTCAGGCCGGAAATCTCCCCGACCGAGCCGGACCCGGAGAGATTTCCGACCGAATCGGACCCTAGCAGTCCGACTGAACGAGTATGATGCGCACGTATGCTATCGGACTCGATTCGGTCGGACTCCCATTGAAGTCAATGGGAGCCAGTCGTACGACGCGTACACGGGCTCCCATTGACTCAATGGGCACAACGCGAACAAGGGCACCCCTACAGCGTGTTCGTGTCGATGCGGGTCGCACCGTACATGCACGTGTAGGGGGGACCCATGGGTCCCCCCTGTGTGCGACTCGCACGCCTACGCTTCCAGGGGGGTCGGACACGGACCCCCAAAGTGCAGCTCCGACAGCTCCTTGGAGCCGGACTGCACGAGTCGGTCGGAGCGGTCGAGGTGCGCATCGTACTTACCCGGCCGGGGAGCATCTCCATTGCGAGGTGCACGTCGTCCCCGTGCGAGTCGGTCGGAGCGGTCGGGTCCTGCGAACAAGTCGGTCGGAGATTTCGCGAGCGCACGCATCGTACTCACTCGCCCGGACGCACGTACGACTCGGTCGGGAAATAGGGCTCCGAATCGGATCCGGTTAAGCCGAATCCGATTCGGTGCCCTACCGGCCAAGATCGGAATCGGCCCCTTAGTTGGGTGAGAACTACTCAGTGAGCATGCTAGCCAGTGGTGTGCACACTGTAAGTCTTGCTAGTCAGACAACATGCACAATTAGTAAGGCAGTGGACAGCACACTCACCTGCTCCCCTGGTGTCCCATACAGCTTGCTGTACTGTGGAAGGAGGTTGTCCAGCAGGGCCTGGTTCTCCTCAAGGCTGAAGGCTGGGGCTCGCTCCACAGTACGTGCTATTGCAGTAGCCAGAGGATGCAGAGACAGCAGCAGTGTTGGTGGCAGATGTCGTCCTGGAGCATGTAGTGCAGGCAAGTGAGCCCTCAGGGGAACAGCCAGCATTATATGTGTGCTGCAGAGGCAGATACTGTCCCATGTGTCCAAAGTGATAGGTCCAAGTCATTTGCATCTTCTGAATCTGACCAATCCATGGAATAGCAGCACTAATACACGCCCACAGCATCCTTCAAAACTTCAACTTCATGACACCCATGAATTTGCAACATTGTTGTGGCTGGCCAACTGAATTCACTGCATCAGACTCGCTGGAAGCTTGAAAACGCGTCCGTTGCCATGCCAGGACCCAGCCAATGCGTGCGCACCGTTCGGTCCATTGCTGTACAACGCGTACTCCGGGATACAACAGATGCAATGGGCCGTGCGGGCACACCGATTGGTCCATTGCTGTACAACGCGTATTCCGGGATACAACGCATACCCGCTCACAACAGATGCAATGGGCCGTAAGGGCACACCGATCGGTCCATTGCTGTACAACGCGTATTCCGGGATACAACGCGTACCCGCTCACAACAGATGCAATGGGCCGTGCGGGCACACCGTTCGGTCCATTGCTGTACAACACGTACCCGCTCACAACAGATGCAATGGGCAGTGCGGGCACACCGATCGGTCCATTGCTCTACAACGCGTATTCCGGGATACAACAGATGCAATGGGCCGTGCGGGCACACCGATCGGTCCATTGCTGTACAACGCGTATTCCGGGATACAACAGATGCAATGGGCCATGCGGGCACACCCATCGGTCCATTGCTGTACAACGCGTATTCCGGGATACAACGCGTACCCACTCACAACAGATGCAATGGGCCGTGCGGGCACACCGATCGGTCCATTGCTGTACAACGCGTATTCTGGGATACAACGCGTACCCGCTCACAACAGATGCAATGGGCCGTGCGGGCACACCGATCGGTCCATTGCTGTACAACGCGTATTCCGGGATACAACAGATGCAATGGGCCATGCGGGCACACCGATCTGTCCATTGCTGTACAACGCGTACCCGCTCACAACAGATGCAATGGGCCGTGCGGGCACACCGATCGGTCCATTGCTGTACAACACGTATTCTGGGATACAACGCGTACCCGCTCACAACAGATGCAATGGGCCGTGCGGGCACACCGATCGGTCCATTGCTGTACAACGCGTATTCCGGGATACAACAGATGCAATGGGCCGTGCGGGCACACCGATCTGTCCATTGCTGTACAATGCGTACCCGCTCACAACAGATGCAATGGGCCGTGCGGGCACACCGATCGGTCCATTGCTGTACAACGCGTACCCGCTCACAACAGATGCAATGGGCCGTGCGGGCACACCGATCGGTCCATTGCTGTACAACGCGTATTCCGGGATACAACAGATGCAATGGGCCGTGCGGGCACACCGATCGGTCCATTGCTGTACAACAGCGTATTCCGGGATACAACAGATGCAATGGGCCGTGCGGGCACACCGGTCGGTCCATTGCTGTACAACAGCGTATTCCGGGATACAACACGTACCCGCTCACAACAGATGCAATGGGCCGTGCGGGCACACCGATCGTTCCATTGCTATACAACGCGTATTCCGGGATACAACGCGTACCCGCTCACAACAGATGCAATGGGCCGTGTGGGCACACCGATCGGTCCATTGCTGTACAACGCGTATTCCGGGATACAACAGATGCAATGGGCCGTGCGGGCACACCAATCGGTCCATTGCTGTACAACGTGTATTCCGGGATACAACGCAAACCCGCTCACAACAGATGCAATGGGCCGTGCGGGCACACCGATCGGTCCATTGCTGTACAACGCGTCCCTGTACAGGTCACACGCATATGTCACCATGCTTGTCACTGGTGAACCTATGCCAGCCACATAAACTTTCCAGGGACTCAGGGGCACACCTACAACACCACTCCCAGTCCACACTGTATCTAAGGCATGTAAGGCTGCATTACCTTTTCTGTGTATGGGGGTAAACATGTGGTTTTTGGGGTGGCACTTGGGGGCAGCCACACCCAGGCTGTGCACGTGTTCATGGGGACAGGATCCTTTGTGTGTTGTGCACCTGACCACTGTGATGGGCAACTGTTCATTTTGGAGCATGTGGCATGGTCACATTTCCAGGTTGGGTATGTGTATGACATGTCACATACCCCAGGCTCACATGTGGGAAGGCATGTACGTCACAGGGTGACCCATTGCCACAATAGTGATGGCCCTCCACAGTCTGTGTGCATGTTGTGTTTCCGATGTCTCTGACTCCATGTGCACAATGGGAGACAGTCTCCACATCCACGTTGTTTGTGCATGGACTTTGATGTTGTGTGTGTGTGTGTCACAGACGTCCATGTCTGTCCTGCAAAGGCAACAGGGGCCACTACCTGTGGGAGCCATGTTTGTTTTTCTGACGTGTACATGATACGCCATGTCATGCCAGTGTCCATGTGGCAAGACAGGGTCCCTGGGAATCTACCTGTCAATGTGCTGTGATGCCTGTGGCGCATCTGTCCAGACATGTCAATGTGGTGTGTGTGTGGAACGTGACAGCAGTAAATGGGTACCGTGACAAAGCCTAATGGTTTCCCATAGCACACCCTGGAACCTGTTGTCAACACTTGTTGAACAGAGATGTTAGATGATGTCCATGTAGGTGCCATATATGTCCAAACAGAACGGCACACACATCAAGTACTTGTGTCTCGTAATGAAGTATCATGTGAAATTGAGTATGGTGGACGGCACATATGTGGGGTGACTGACAATCTTGCTTTCTTCACGTATGCACTGCAGGGCTCCAGCTGTCCATAGACCATTCCCTGACCTGGCAACGATGGTAGAACGTGACAGCATCCGATGGTACCGCTTCACCAGGCAGCTGATTGAGGATTTGGCAGTGCACTTGGCCCCACATTTGCAACCTGGCCGGCCGTACCCTACAGCGCTGACCCCCAAGGTGAAGGTGATGGCAGCCCTACACTTCTTTGCCACCGGTACCTTTCCACACACTGTGGCGACTGCTGGTGGGATGTCACAGACTATGTTCAGCCGTGTGCTACGCGATGTTTTGGGGGCAATGTTGAGATGCCTGAACCAGTACATCTATTTCCCAACACGTCAACAACTCACTGACGTCAAGAGTGACTTCTATGCCCTGGGGAGGATGCCACATGTCATTGGCTCCATTGATGGGACACATGTTGCTTTGGTACCACCACAGGCACATGAGCAGGCATACCGGAACCGTAAACATTACCATTCGATCAATGCTCTGGTGGTATGTCTTGCAGATATGACCATCACACATGTGTGTGCCCGTTTCCCGGTTCGGCACACGATGCCTACGTGATGAGGAGTAGTCGCATCCCGAGGATGATGTCACAGATGCAGAACCAGCGTGCCTGGCTTGTCGGTGTGTACTGACTTTATACCATTGTGTGTGTTCTGCGATGTTGTATTCCGCCCACTTTTCCAACTCAGCTAATGTGCAATTGTCTGTCTGTAGGTGACTCGGGATACCCCAACATGCTGTGGTTGCTGACACCCCTCAGGAACCCTGTGACACCAGCCCAGATGCGCTACAATGAGGCACATGGTCGGACAAAGAGAGTGATCGAGCGGACCTTTGGTCTGCTGAAGAGCCACTTCCGCTGACTGGACAAGACAGGAGGGGCCCTCCCATATGCCCCAGCAAAGGTGTGCAAGATTGTCATCGTCTGCTGCATGCTACACAACCTGGCAGTGCGGAAGGAGTTGCCTCTCATCCTGGATGACGATGACCAACGTCCGCCACCTGGCGAGGATCCTGGCCTGGGCGACGATGCCAGTGATGATGATGATGATGGTGATGTCCGCACACAGCTCATGACCAACTTCTTCAGCTGAATGTGAGTATCCAGAGAGTTGTCATGTCAACGATTTGAGTTTGCATGATATGTGTGGGTGGTGCTCTGGTGCTGTTTGAGTGTGGCCATGTGCTACTTGACTGGATGCGTGCAGCGATGTGTCCTTGCAGGTAGTCTGTACTGCCCAACAGTGTTGACATGCTAACTTGGGTTTGTGTAGTTATCTTGTGACATGTATTGGGCATGAGTATTACAGTTCTGTGCTGTTCTTCAGTGGTTTTGACTGTGTGTCATGTCTGTCCTTCACAGGGTGCTTACAGAGTTGTTTGGTCAACTTGGATCCCCCGAATCCATGATTCAGCTTTCAGGGTGGCAGCAGTCGTTTCCCTACAGGTGATGTGCCACGCACCCCTGGACTTTCTATGTTCTGCACTTTTTGACTTTGTGGCCACATCCACGTGGGATTACCTTGCATTTGTAGTGGAAACAACATGTTGCAAATGTGTAATAAACCTGTGCTTCACTTTGGGATGTGTGTTGTCTGTGGTCACACATCTGACTGACATTTGCTTACTGCACCTGTGGGCTAGTTGACACAGACTCAGAATAGTTGTGGTGTCTGTGCATTCCACTGTATTTCCTTCCAACATCAGTGTAGGCAATGAGTCTGATGGCCCTGGTGTGTATGTGTTGTGTAGCCCTAGTGGTGTGTCTCCCTCATATGTGCCACGTCGCCATGACTCACATGACGGTGTTGGACTTGCTGTAGCAGTTAGCATGCACAGTGTCATTTATCAGATCACCATCTCCATGACAGAAACCACGTTGGAATCACAACAGAGGCAAGTATGGTGTATTAGTGAGTTTATTTACATACATGTGTGAGGATAGTGCACAGGATGGTGGGTGCTGTACATTGGTATTGGAATCCAAAGTTCCCATGTGAGTTGGAAGTCTTGGTAGCAGAAATGTCCTGAGTAAAGTCCACAGTCATCTGATACATTGGGCCAACTTAAGCTCCCCATGTCATGTGGGAGAGTTGGGTTGCATTCGACAGGGCGTGCAGTTTGCACACAGAGGAAAAGTTCCAGAAAAGGTGTTGGGTTCCTGGGGGATGTACACGCCCATCAGCCTCTCAGTTTTCCTTCCTCGGACGGCCCCTCTTCTTTGGGGGGGACCCTCAGGTGCAGGCTGCTGCGGTGCAGAGGACTCTCCGCCAGAGTCAGCCTCCCTCCCTGTGGCATTTGCAGTTGTTGCATGTGAGAAGTTGGCCTGGTATATGCTGTTCACTAATTAAAGTGGACACCTTGCACCAGAACAATTCGACTCTTATGGTAGATAGGTTTAAGACAACCTTTATAGAAAGCTATCCTAGTGGTAGCTGTGGAGAGCAGCCTTCAGGCTAAGTCTTGAAGGAATGTAAAGCAGCTTGTTTTACCACACAATCTCTTGAATCACCAAATGAAAAGACACCACACAGGTATATATATCAAATATATATGTATTTATTAATAAACACTCTCTACTAATCTCTTTATGAGATTAGAGGATAGGAACATATGTACAAGTCAAATATTATCAGGATAAGTTTAGCACAATTGAATATTACAATCTTAGTTTGCTAGACCTAGGTCTAGGGCATCTAGAATCGAGGGACCCCCAAGAACCACCCCAGGTAGTTGTAGGAGACCCACAGGGGACCGACGTGGTGACCTGGCACCGATGCGAATCCTGTACGAGTCTATGCGGCTCAGACGCGATTGAGATATCAATGTTCAAGGTCCCTTGCGTGTTCGAGGCGAACACACCGATCGGACTC
>CAWUFW010009376.1:600000-790291 GCA_963921515.1 Calotriton arnoldi
AAACCACCGGCCTCATGACCACGATGTCTGCAGCTAAAATTGTCCTCATCCTGAAACCTGGTAGAGATCAGATTCTTTGTTCTTCCTTTCGCTCAATAGCGCTCCAAAACACAGATGCAAAAATCTACACAAAAATGCTAGCCAACCGTCTCGAGGCACTACTGCCCGGCCTGATAGACCCAGAGCAGGTTGGCTTGATTAAACATAGACAGGGCCCGGACAACATTGGTCGGCTCGCACATTTGGTCGAGAAGGCACACAGGCATGATATTCCAACTCTCCTATTGTTCCTAGATGCTGAGAAGACTTTCGACAGGGTGAGCTGGAAGTTCCTAAGAGCGATCCTGCACAAACTTGGACTAGGCCTCAACATGATGAATAAGATAATGGCCTCTTACACAGGGCCAACAGCGACCATTAGGCTAAACGGCCAGTCGACGCGGCCCTTCCCTGTCGCTCGAGGCACTCGGCAGGGTTCTCCCCTGTCCCCCTTACTTTTTACCCTGGTCATTGAGCCTCTAGCCATCCTTCTCCAGCAAAACAGCTTTATTACGTCCATCCCAATGGCGGGCAGGATCACAAAGTCCTATTGTCCACCGCCGATTTACTCCTCACCTTGTCTAAGCTCGAGTCCTCACTTCCTGCAGTACGGGCACTTCCGGTCTTTGAATCGGTATCGGGTTATAAAGTCAATAGGTCAAAATCCCAGGCACTCAACCTCACAGTCCTGCAGGACTGTCTCCCACACCTCCAGACCCTCGTCCCATTCCAGTGGACCACACACTCCATCCAATACCTAGGCCTTACCATTACTAGCACCCTTAACACGTGGACAAAGGCCAATTGGCCCCACTGTCGCAGGGCAATACTTAAAGACATCCAATGGTGGCACCCCCTCCACATTTCCTGGCTAGGACGCATCAATGTGGTTAAGATGAATATTCTTCCTGGGCTCTTATAACTATTTCTGTCCCTACCCACATCCATCCCCACAGAAGATATTAAGGCATTACAAGGGGACCTGCACACCTTTATTTGGAGGGGTAGACAACCTTGCTTCTCCAATGCCCTTCTTATGCTCCCCAGACACCGGGGCAGCTTGGCGTGTCTGAACCTCCAAGACTATTTTTGGGTCGCCCGCCATCGCTTTATTTCAGAATGGGTGATGAGGGAGAGTAGGTGCATATGGGCAGATCGGTAGCGTGTAGACTACTTTGGGACCTGGCCTGGCTCCCAAAACACTTGTGCCCATGGAGTGCATATATTGCTACTCCAACGATAACGGTCTCGGAGGTGTGGAACAGACTTGCACTTCGAAGGTACCTCCCTACTTTTCCCTCTCCAAATATCCCCATCACACACAATCCAGATTTTACACCCATGCTCCCCTGAGATTCCTTCTCAGCATGGATTAAGGGTGAATGCAGAATACTGCAAGATCTTTTTCATGAGAATCCATCAAATCTTTTGAGCCTTGCAGGACTGAGTTCCGTCTCCCTGACGCAAATAGACACCAATACTACCAGTTATGTCACTGGGCCCTACCCCCCCCCCCCCAAAGCTTTAGCAGCTGAGTGCCCCCTCACTCCTTTAGAATCCCCTGTCCACAATTTCAAGGGCACCCGCAGGCTAGTGTCCAAGACCTATGCAGTGCTACAACAGTCCAGTCTCTTACCTAACCATTTATATCAACGGATGTGGGAATCAGGCTGCACCCAAGACATTACGGGTAAACAGTGGGAAACCTTATGGTATGATATTCCAATGATTTATAGAAGCGTCCCCCAGCAAGAAACGCTGTATAAGGTCTTCTTTGGAGGGCAACATCTCAACATCCTCCTCCTAGTCTCTTAGGCAGTACACATCAACGCACAACTTGTTTTTGCTTTGCAGACCACAAATCATGTTTCATGATAATGCCATTGATTCTTACGCTGAATATTTCTCTGGTTTTTTATTTCACCTGCTTTGACTGCAATATGAACCCTTGCAATGTATTTTTATGTTCTTATAATACTTTATGAAAAACTCAATAAAACAGATTTTGGTTTAAAAAAGCTGTCATATCTTTATTTTCAAACTTTTGTTATGTTCCATGGAAATAAACAGTGAGCTTGGATGTCAGATCAATTAACTAAATGATGTTTTGTTTTTGAAGGACGACTGATAACTGACTTAGACATCAACATTTTCCTCATGCATTCAGTCGTAGGTGCTCACTCAGTTTAAACAGCAGAACTTTCAAATTTCTAGCAAGATGGTGTACAATGGTGATGTGGCAGGTTGACTTCCAAAGGCTAATGGGGGATTTGCAAAAGAGCAGAACTGAGATACCTTAACCTAATCTTGAAACACATACATTTATAATCAGGTGAAAGTGGCACCTTCTTTTTGGAAAATAACAAATGATTTCCTCCTTGAAAATGACTCGGGTCTTACAGAGAGTGACATTGCTACGACAAGTGGATTTGAATAGAACTAATTAACAGGAACCAAAATAAGCTGAGCATGAAGAATGAGGTTGAATCTGTGGTTGCTAACAAGATATTTAAATCGGATGTAGAAAACTGTTATAAGTGCAAAAGATGGAGACTGTCGGGATTAACAACTGCAATGAAAATAGAATATTATTTCCAGTCATTAAATGAAATAGTAATATTCTAATCAAATTTAAAATTGGATTTATACATTTATAGATATGGAGAAGGCCTATTAGGAGAGAAATACAGCTATGGCATCTACACAACTGTGAAATCTATAGACGTGATCCACAAAGTGTTCATGTGTTCTAGGTTAACTAATGTGGGATGGTTTTGTTAGAGATATTTAGGAGCAACAAAATTAGTTGAATTAATGAAGCAGTAAATTTTCAATAGTAAAGCAAAGAGTATGGGTATTTATTGTGAACTGCATAATTTAGGGTTTTTAAACAAAAACAGTTTGCTTTTATCTATTACAGTGTTTTACAGGCAAGCCCTCCTGGGAAGCCTAGAAACAAATTATAACAAGCCGTGAGTACGAAAGAGAGCATTAGACTGTACGTGCTTGAGGTTTGATCTCAAATCATTGCTTTATAATTTTCATTTCCTCAGATTAAATGAAGCGCTTCAAACTCTGCTTAATTAACGGAGATGCACTGTAGACAAGGGCATGAGCAACTAACTTGAGTAGACCTTGCCACAGTACTCACAAGAATTAGATACTACCATATGTATCTGTTTTGTAATTACATCTTCGCATCAGTTTCATCTGTTCAACAAATTTATTGGTATCAGATGAGTGATACCTAGTTGTCCAGCTAATTTAGAGACTTATCAAAGAAGGTACTTCTTCGCAATGTTCCAGTGTCTCTTTAAATGAGGGATGCAAAATATCCTGAGAAGATCTCTGATAGGAAACGTACTTGCGCATATAGTCAATGAAATATATTATAACGATAACCTCTCCTACCAGCTCTCCAACGGAAGAATCAACAAAAGTCATTTGGTTCTAGATACATTTAACAAAGTTAAATATCATGGCTATTGAAACTAATTGATTCATCAGAAGGGATCATACTGTTAAATACAATAAATGAATGGAACGCTGGATACTAGCAGTATGCCATAAATTCCATTAAATGTACCCAAGTTCGATCAAACTCTGAAATCCTTACCTCGACAGACAGTGCCGTTCTCCACAGCTTCATGACCTGCTCGACACATGCAGCGCCCGATCGGTACCAACCATTCCCCATCACCATTGCAGTACAGCTTAATAGGAACATCCACCTCCTCTGCATTTTGGATGCAACTCCCCCTCGCAGCCACCAAAGAGGTACTCTCTGCCCCAGAGAGAGTCTCTTGAAATACAGCCCCATTCTGGATCACTCGAGGGCACTTGCGGTAGAACACCCTGACAGCGATGAGAGACATGCATCCGCCATAATCTTGGAAAGCCAAGTAGAAGCCATTTTTGGAAACAGGACCAAAGCTGCGTACTTCTGTGTTGATCTTCATCACCCGACCACCAAGATCCACCTGGGAAAAGCTTTCATCAGCTGCTATCGTGTCCACCTTTACCCAGGGGTTCTCCATCCAGTTTGGGGAGGTCTTGGTGGCTGAGTCAATGTCAGACTCATAGTAATATAGGTTAAAAGTCTCCTTGCAAGATCCAGGGACATTGGGGATGCTGCTACAGTCACGCACCGAAAATTTCATCTCCACATGGACACGGTGAGCCCCTCTTCTCCGGATGTACTTGGTCCGAAGCCAGTTGTTTTGACTAGAAGCGAAGACATTGCATACTTGGTATGTCCGGATGGTGTTCATGTTTTCATCATATCCACTTACTTCTTCCCACTGCAGAGGGAAAACAGACAGGCACTTTAAAGAGGTGGCACTTCATCAGCCAAAATATGAATATATACATTTCCATTATATATATATATCATGCATATGTACTCTTATGAAAGAAAGCCAGTGGCTATGTGATAATGTGAAACTGATCCAATGTGTCAATATGTAAGTGATGACCGATATGTCAAATATACATATATATATATATATATATATATATATATATATTCACTGAAAAAACCATAGGTTTCAGACACGTTATAGTTAGAAATTAGCATTTAAAAAACCTTTGAAATTCACTGAAAAAAACCATAGGTTTTAGGGACAGTTATAGTTAGTTGGACATTTCACTCGTACAAAACCATAGAAATTCCCCGTTATAGTTAGTTCAGCTAACTATAACTCGCGCCCGCAATGCACTGCTGATGACGTCACATATTACATCACTCATGACATGGTCAGTGACATCACTGATGACATCACTGATGACATCTCAAATGACATCACTGATGACATCATCCAGTGACTGTGTGTTTCTGTAAAGTTTAAATATGTTTAATATATATAGGGAAAGGCGTATTGAAGAATGAGTGGGTGTATAAGTGTCTGAATGGATGATTTAGTACGTGAGTGACTGACTCTACAAGTGAGTGATTAAATGTATCTTACTGAATGCATGGGTTAGTGACTAAACTGTGTGAATGTCTGTATCCGTCTGTCTGTTGGTTTGTAAGCGGCTGCATGGCTTTCTGAATAGCTACATGAGTGTCTACATGGGTTATTGATTGATTGTCTGAGTATCTGTATGGGTGCCTGAGTGTTTGTGTGGGTGGGGTGTGTGTGACTCTGTGCATAGATGTGTGAGTTGGTGATTCACTGGGTGCATGGTTTCAAGAGTGCATCTGTGATGGACTGTATGGGTGGGTGAGTGTGTGTGTGTATGGGTGTGTTAGTGATTGAATGTATATCTCAGTGGTACATGTGTGAGTCACTACATATGTGAAAGGCAGTATATATGTGTGTTGGAGTATATAAATGGCTATAAGTGAGAGAGTGTGATTGTGAGAGTGGCTGTATGGATGAGTGTGTACTTGTATCAGTGATTGTATAAGAGTGTAAGAATGTGCTAGTATTTGTATGAGTAAGTGAGCTGGTGTGTGTATAACTGTGTAGGTGAGTAAATGGGTGTGTGATTAAGTTTTTGCATGACTGACTAGGTGTGTGAGTACCTCTATGGATGAGTGGCGGTGTGTGAGTGTTTATATAGGTGTATGAGTGCATATGATAGTCCTGTACTGAGTGACTAAGTATGAGTGACTGTACGGGTGAGTGAGTGGATGTGTGTGTAGACCTAAGAATCAGTGAGTGGGTATGTAGTTTTTGGTGTTGGAGTGTCTATGGTTTTGAGAATGGCAGTCTGTAATTTAGAGTGGGTGTATCAAAAGTTATATTAGGGTGTGAGAAGATGCATGAAATTATCACATGGATGATGTCATCAGTGATGTCATTTGAGATGTCATCAGTGATGTCATCAGTGATGTCACTGACCATGTCATGAGTGATGTAATATGTGACGTCATCAGCAGTGCATTGCGGGGCGCGAGTTATAGTTAGCTGAACTAACTATAACGGGGAATTTCTATGGTTTTGTACGAGTGAAATGTCCAACTAACTATAACTGTCCCTAAAACCTATGGTTTTTTCAGTGAATTTCAAAGGTTTTTTAAATGCTAATTTCTAACTATAACGTGTCTGAAACCTATGGTTTTTTCAGTGAATTTCAAAGGTTTTTTAAATGCTAATTTCTAACTATAACGTGCCTGAAACCTATGATTTTTTAAGTGAATTTCAAAGGTTTTTTTAAATGCTAGTTTCTAACTATGCCTACAGAGGTAGGACATGTGAAGAAAGAAGAAAAAACGCACAGAAAGAAGCAAAAGATGTGCAGAAAGAACCAACAGAGGAGCAGAAAGAGGCCTTGTTGCAAAATCATCCTGTGCCCACAACTTTTTCAGACAGGTACTGGTGGTAACTGACTCTGACTAACCAGAGCCAGTGCTATGCTAAAAGACACTTAGAATACAGTGAAAACACCTACATACACTAGGGAACACTATGCGTTGGGGTACCCCTGTGATTAGCATGACCTCCTCTGCAAGTCCCTAGTACATAATAGGACAGGGGATTAAAACTACCTCTTAAAACGCGCTACAGGGCGCGTTTGCACAGTGGTGAAGGGAGGGGGCCTGAGGTGACATGTGTGCAAACGCACCCCGTGGCGCGTTTTAAGTTGCGGGATTAAGTCCCCTTGAATTCTGAGGGTCCCTGGGGCCCAACTAGCCCCCAGGTACCTACAGTTAGGACCACAGAGCTGAGTTGCAGAGAGGCGTTCCGAGGCCACGCACCTTTTTCACCTCTCTGCAACGCAACTCTGTTGTGCTTACTGAAGGTACCTGGTGGGCTAGTTGGCCCCCAGGGTCCCTCAGGATTCAAAGGGAATTAATTCCCCAACTTAAAACGCACCACAGGGCGTGTTTGCGCACATGTCACCTGAGGCCCGCCCCTCCCTTCACCACTGTGCAAACGCGCCCCGTGGTGCGTTTTAAGTTGGGGGATTAGGTCACCTTGAATCCTGAGGGTCCCTGGGGCCCAACTAGCCCACTAGGTACTTCCAGTAAGCACCACAGGCCTGCGTTGCAACGCCTGTAACAAATTGTGCAGTTGTGTTTAGGTAGTGAAGAGGGTCGTGCTGGGGGTAGTGTTTTAGGGTTTAGGGTAGTGCAGTGGTGTTTGTGTAGTGTAGGGGGTCATGCTGGGGGTGAGGTTTAGGGTAGTGCAGTGGTGTTTGGGTAGTGTAGGGAGTCGTGCTGGGGGAGTGTTTTAGGGTTTAGGGTAGTGCAGTGGTGTTTGGATAGTGTAGGGGGTCGTGCTGGGGGTAGTGTTTTAGGGTTTAGGGTAGTGCAGTGGTGTTTGGGTAGTGTAGGGGTCGTGCTGGGGGTAGTGATTTAGGGTAGTGCAGTGGTGTTTGGGTAGTGTAGGGGTACTGCTGGGGGTAGTGTTTTAGGGTTTAGGTTAGTGCAGTGGTGTTTGGGTAGTGTAGGGGTACTGCTGGGGGTAGTGTTTTAGGGTTTAGGGTAGTGCAGTGGTGTTTGTGTAGTGTAGGGGTAGTGTTTTAGGGTTTAGGGTAGTGCAGTGGTGTTTGTGTAGTGTAGGAGGTCGTGTTTTAGGGTTTAGGTAGTGCAGTGGTCTTTGGGTAGTGTAGGGGGTCATGCGGGTGGTAGTGTTTTAGGGATTAGGGTAGTGCATTGGTGTTTGGGTAGTGTAGGGGGTCATGCGGGGGTAGTGTTTTAGGGTTTAGGGCAGTGCAGTGGTGTTTGGGTAGTGTAGGGGGTCGTTCTGGGGGAGTGTTTTAGGGTTTAGGGCCGTGCAGTGGTGTTCGGGTAGTGTAGGGGGTCGTGCTGGGGGAGTGTTTTAGGGTTTAGGGCAGTGCAGTGGTGTTTGGGTAGTGTAGGGGGTCGTGCTGGGGGAGTGTTTGAGGGTTTAGGGCAGTGCTGTCGTGTTCGGGTAGTGTAGGGGGTTGTGCTGGGGGTAGTATTTTAGGGTTTAGGGTAGTGCAGTGGTGTTCGGGTAGTGTAGGGGGTCATGCTGGGGGTAGTGTTCTAGGGTTTAGGGCAGTACAGTGGTGTTTGGGCAGTGTAGGGGGTAATGCTGGGGGTGGTGTTTTAGGGTTTAGGACAGTGAAGTGGTGTTCGGGCAGTGTAGGGGGTCGTGCTGGGGGTGGTGTTTCAGGGTTTAGGGCAGTGCAGTGGTGTTCTGGCAGTGTAGGGGGTGGTGTTTCAGGGTTTAGGGCAGTGCAGTGGTGTTCGGGCAGTGTAGGGGGTCGTGCAGGGGGTGGTGTTTCTGGGTTTAGGGCAGTGGTGTTCGGGCAGTGTAGGGGGTCGTGCTGGGGGTGGTGTTTCAGGGTTTGGGGCAGTGCAGTGGTGTTCGAGCAGTAAAGGGGTCGTGCTGGGGGTGGTGTTTCAGGGTTTAGGGCAGTGCAGTGGTGTTCGGGCAGTGTAGGGGCGGTGCAGGGGGTGGTGTTTCAGGGTTTAGGGCAGTGCAGTGGTGTTCGGGCAGTGTAGGGGGTGCTGCAGGGGGTGGTGTTTCAGGGTTTAGGGCAGTGCAGTGGTGTTCGGGCAGTGTAGGGGGTCATGCAGGGGGTGGTGTTTCAGGGTTTAGGGCAGTGCAGTGGTGTTCGGGCAGTGTAGGGGGTCGTGCTGGGGCTGGTGTTTCAGGGTTTAGGGCAGTACAGTGGTGTTCGGGCAGTGTAGGGGGTCGTGCTGGGGCTGGTGTTTCAGGGTTTAGGGCAGTGCAGTGGTGTTCGGGCAGTGTAGGGGGTTGTGCTGTGGCTGGTGTTTCAGGGTTTAGGGCAGTGCAGTGGTGTTCGGGCAGTGTAGGTGGTCGTGCTGGGGCTGGTGTTTCAGGGTTTAGGGCAGTGCAGTGGTGTTCGGGCAGTGTAGGGGGTAATGCTGGGGCTAGTGTTTCAGGGTTTAGGGCAGTGCAGTGGTGTTCGGGCAGTGTAGGGGGTCTTGCTGGGGCTGGTGTTTCAGAGTCTAGGGCAGTGCAGTGGTGATCGGGCAGTGTAGGGGGTCTTGCTGGGGCTGGTGTTTCAGGGTTTAGGGCAGTGCAGTGGTGTTCGGGCAGTGTAGGGGGTCGTGCTGGGGGTGGTGTTTCAGGGTTTAGGGCAGTGCAGTGGTGTTGGGGCAGTGTAGGGGGTCATGCTGGGGCTAGTGTTTCAGGATTTAGGGCAGAGCAATGGTGTTCAGGCAGTGTAGGGGGTTTTGCTGGAGGTGGTGTTTCAGGGTTTAGGGCAGTGCAGTGGTGTTCGTGCAGTGTAGGGGGTGGTGTTTCAGGGTTTAGGGCAGTGGTGTTCAGGCAGTGTAGGGGGTCGTGCTGGGGGTGGTGTTTCAGGGTTTAGGGCAGTGCAGTGGTGTTCGGGCAGTGTAGGGGGTCGTGCTGGGGGTGGTGTTTCAGGGTTTAGGTCAGTGCAGTGGTGTTCGGGCAGTGTAGGGGGTCATGCTGGGGGTGGTGTTTCAGGGTTTAGGGCAGTGCAGTGGTGTTCGGGCAGTGTAGGGGGTCTTGCTGGGGGTAGTGTTTCAGGGTTTAGGGCAGTGCAGTGGTGTTCATGCAGTGTAGGGGGTCTTGCTGGGGGTAGTGTTTCAGGGTTTAGGGCAGTGCAGTGGTGTTCGTGGCAGTGTAGGGGGTCGTGCTGGGGATGGTGTTTCAGGGTTTAGGGCAGTGCAGTAGTGTTCGGGCAGGGTAGGGGGTCGTGCAGGGGTGGTGTTTCAGGGTTTAGGGCAGTGCAGTGGTGTTCGGGCAGTGTAGGGGGTCGTGCTGGGGGTGGTGTTTCAGGGTTTAGGGCAGTGCAGTGGTGTTCGGGCAGTGTAGGGGGTCGTGCTGGGGGTGGTGTTTCAGGGTTTAGGGCAGTGGTGTTCGGGCAGTGTAGGGGGTCTTGCTGGGGGTAGTGTTTCAGGGTTTAGGGCAGTGCAGTGGTGTTCGGGCAGTGTAGGGGTCATGCTGGGGGTGGTGTTTCAGGGTTTAGGGCAGTGCAGTGGTGTTCGGGCAGTGTAGGGGTCGTGAAGGGGTGGTGTTTCAGGGTTTAGGGCAGTGCAGTGGTGTTCGGGCAGTGTAGGGGGTCGTGCTAGGGTATGTGTTTCAGGGTTTAGGGCAGTGCAGTGGTGTTCGGGCAGTGTAGGGGGTCGTGCTGGGGGTAGTGTTTTAGGGTTTAAGGTAGTGCAGTGGTGTTTGTGTAGTGTAGGGGGTCGTGCTGGGGGCAGTGTTTTAGGGTTTAGGGTAGTGCAGTGGTGCTTGTGTAGTGTAGGGGGTCGTGCTGGGGATAGTGTTTTAGGGTTTAGGGTAGTGCAGTGGTGTTTGTGTAGTGTAGGGGGTCATGTTTTAGGGTAGTGCAGTGGTGTTTGGGTAGTGTAGGGGGTCGTGCTGGGGGTAGTGTTTTAGGATTTAGGTTAGTGCAGTGGTGTTGGGGTAGTGTTTTAGGGTTTAGGGTAGTGCAGTGGTGTTTGTGTAGTGTAGGGGTCATGCTGGGGGTAGTGTTTTAGGGTTTAGGATAGTGCAGTGGTGCTTGTGTAGTGTAGGGGGTCGTGCTGGGGTAGTGTTTTAGGGTTTAGGGTCGTGCAGTGGTGTTTCTGTAGTGTAGGGGGGTCATGTTTTAAGATGCAACGCTCCAATACCTGACCAGTCTACACTACATAAAACTGCAAAAAAACTTTAAAAAAAAAGTGTTTTGCACACTTTTGTCATTGGGCTATTTGTGGGCTACATCTGGGTAATATTTGTGCTACATTTGGGCTCTTTTTTCACTGGTGGCCATCTTGGAAGACTTCTTTGTTATGAAGTTTCCTAATTTCCTCATTTACTGCAGTCTCCTCAGTAGGAAATGCTTTCAGTTTTTTACTTTGATTCCATCAAGAAGGCATTCAGATGTGTCACACATTTGCCATAAATTCAGAATGTTATTACTCTAGTTGTTCATTAGATCACTGTAGTAAAGCTACTGCTCACCAAGGAGTTAACTGGAAGTCTACTGCTGGTATTGAAAGTGATTGTTTCAGTCTGCAAGTCAGAATTTTCTAATGAAATAGAAGAGGATTTGAGATCTCACTTAAAACATGCACTAAATTTTCTTTTTGCAGCACTAACCATAATTTCTATGGCAAAATGAACCCCCTCATTTTGTTCCTTTTTAAATTAAATGTTTTAAGTGTTACCAGTTTATTCCAATCAAGATGGCTTCAGGTGTGCCATACTTTTGTCATAAGTAAGGCTGTTAGCACTCTAGTTGTTCTTTAGAACACTCTGGGAAGCTGCAGTAGAACACAAAGGCATCAACTGACAGGCTGCTCCTGTTGAAATATAACAGGAAGATATTTGAGATCTCACTTAAAACATGTCCTAATTTTTCTTTCTACAGCACTAACCATAATTTCTATGGCAAAATGAACCCCCTCATTTTGTTCCTTTTTAAATTAAATGTTTTAAGTGTTACCAGTTTATTCCAATCAAGATGGCTTCAGGTGTGCCATACTTTTGTCATAAGTAAGACTGTTAGCGCTCTAGTTGTTCTTTAGAACACTCTGGGAAGCTGCAGTAGAACACAAAGGCATCAACTGACAGGCTGCTCCTGTTGAAATATAACAGGAAGATATTTGAGATCACACTTGAAACGTCCTAATTTTTCTTTCTACAGCACTAACCATAATTTCTATGGCAAAATGAACCCCATCATTTTGTTCCTTTTAAATTAAATGTTTTAAGTTTTACCAGTTTATTCCAATCAAGATGGCTTCAGGTGTGCCATACTTTTGTCATAAGTAAGACTGTTAGCGCTCTAGTTGTTCTTTAGAACACTCTGGGAAGCTGCAGTAGAACACAAAGGCATCAACTGACAGGCTGCTCCTGTTGAAATATAACAGGAAGATATTTGAGATCACACTTGAAACATGTCCTAATTTTCTTTCTACAGCACTAACCATAATTTCTATGACAAAATGAACCCCATCATTTTGTTCCTTTTTAAATTAAATGTTTTAAGTGTTACCAGTTTATTCCAATCAAGATGGCTTCAGGTGTGCCATACTTTTGTCATAAGTAAGACTGTTAGCGCTCTAGTTGTTCTTTAGAACACTCTGGGAAGCTGCAGTAGAACACAAAGGCATCAACTGACAGGCTGCTCCTGTTGAAATATAACAGGAAGATATTTGAGATCACCCTTGAAACATGTCCTAATTTTTCTTTCCAGAGCACTAACCATAATTTCTATGACAAGATGAACCCCATCATTTTGTTCCTTTTTAAATTAAATGTTTTAAGTGTTACCAGGTTATTCCAATCAAGATGGCTTCAGGTGTGCCATACTTTTGTCATAAGTAAGGTTGTTAGCGCTCTAGTTGTTCTTTAGAACACTCTGGGAAGCTGCAGTAGAACACAAAGGAATCAACTGACAGTCTCTGCCCTTGTTGGATGTACATGTTTTACTGAGAATGTCAGACTTCATTCTCACATGACTGAGAAAGATAATGTGAATTTACAGAAAATATGCTCTCATTTTAGCTTCTGGGGCACCTTCCAAAACTGTATGGGACAAGCATGTGAAAATAGTTTTCTCTCAAACATGATTCATGATATCCCAGCAGAAGGTTTTTCACAGGGTAAAATCACCTTAGAACACACCACAATTCCTGAAATTAGTATGGTACCATCAACAAATGAATTCTAATGTAACTAAAGTCTGTTATCACCCTTTATAGTTCTCCTTTTGGTAACCCTCAAAATCTTCGATTCACTACAATGCATTTCAATGGGGTACTATCATTTATATTGGTCCCAAGATGGCTGCCAGCAATTCCAGGATGAAGTGCTGACAGCCAATCAGATCTCACGATGACATGTGTGGTTAGGCTCCGCCCAGATATATATGTGTTTTTACTTTTGATTTTCTCAGCAACTACTGAACGGATTTACACCATTTAACAAAAGGGTTCTTTTTGAACCAAGAACTACCTCTTTGCCAAATTTGGTGTAATTCCGTTCAGCAGTTCGGGCTGTAGCCTTGCATAAAATTTCCTATGGGAAATTGATTTTTTGACTCTTATTTTTTAATTTCTCCGCAACTACTGAACGGATTTACACCATTTAACAAAAAGGGTTCTTTCTGAACCAAGAACTACCTCTTTGCCAAATTTGGTGTAATTCCGTTCAGCAGTTCGGGCTGTAGCCGTGTCTAAAGTTTCCGATGGGAAAATGAATGGGGAAAACACGTTTTGGGACCCCCCTTTTTTCTCGGCCCCCGCTTGACGAATCACCCTGAGACTTTCAGGGTAGGAGCGGACCGGAGCGGGCCATAAAGTTTGAAAATTTCGCGAAGATTCGTCAACCGACGCTAGAGTTATTTCAAATAGAATGTCGCGGATTTCCTATGGAAAATAGGTCCTAACTATAACTATCTACTGGCGACCGCCAGTAGATAATATATATATATATATATTCACTGAAAAAACCATAGGTTTCAGGGACGTTATAGTTAGAAATTCACTGAAAAAACCATAGGTTTCAGGGCTGTTATAGTTAGTTGGACATTTCACTCGTACAAAACCAGAGAAATTCGGCCGTTATAGTTAGTTGAGCTAACTATAACTCGCGCCCACGTAATGCACTGCTGACGTCACATATTACATCATTCATGACATGGTCAGTGACATCACTGATGACATCTCAAATGACATCACTGATGACATCATCTAGTGACTGTGTGTTTTTGTAAAGTTTAAATATGTTTTATATATATATATATGCCAAGGTGTATTGAAGTATGAGTGGGTGTATGAGTGTCTGAATAGATGATTTAGTAGGTGCGTGACTGACTGTATAAGTGAGTGATTAAATGTGTCTTACTGAATGCATGGGTTAGTAAGTAAACTGTGTAAATGCCTGTATCAGTCTGTCAGTTGGTGTGTAAGTGGCTGCATGGGTTGGTGAGTAGCTACATGAGTGTCTATATGGCTTATTGATTGGTTGTCTGAGTATCTGTGTGGGTGTCTGTGTGGGTGGGTGGGGGGTGTGTGACTCTGTGCATAGATGTGTGAGTGGGTAATTCACTGGGTGTATGCGTTCAAGAGTGCATCTGTGAAGGGCTGTATGGTTGGGTGAGTGTGTGTATGGGTGTGTTGGTGAGTGAATGGATGTCTCAGTGGTACATGTGTGAGTTATTACATATGTGAAAGGCAGTATATGTGAGTGTTGGAGTATATAAAGCACTATATATGAGAGTGAGTGATTGTGAGAGTGGCTGTATGGATGAGTGTGTGCTTATATCAGTGATTGTATAAGAGAGTAAGTATGTGTTAGTATCTGTATGAATAAGTGAGGTGGTGTGTGTATAACTCTATAGGTGAGTAAATGGGAGTGTGAATGATTCTTTGCATGATTGACTAAGTATGTGAGTAACTCTATGGATGAGTGGCGATGTGTGAGTGTCTGTATAGGTGTATGAGTGCAAATGATAGTGCTGCATTGATAAGTGACTGCATGTATGAGTGACTGTATGGGTGAATGAGTGGACGTGTGTGTAGACCTAGGAATCAGTGAGTGGGTATGTAGTAACTGGTATTGGTGTGTCTATGGTTTCGAAAATGGTAGTCTGTATTTTAGAGTGGGTGTATCAAAGCTTATATTAGGGTGTAAGGAGGTGCATCAGATTATCATGTGGACGATGTCATCAGTGATGTCACTGACCATGTCATGAATGATGTAATATGTGACGTCATCAGCAGTGCATTGCGGGGGCGTGAGTTATAGTTAGCTCAGCTAACTATAACGGCCGAATTTCTCTGGTTTTGTACGAGTGAAATGTCCAACTAACTATAACGTCCCTGAAACCTATGGTTTTCTCAGTGAATTTCTATGGTTTTTTTAAATGATCATTTCTAACTATAACGTCCCTTAAACCTATGCAGAGTGGTGGAGAAAGGGGGGCTGTGCCTCCAACCAGCGCTCAGACATTCCGCTGCGTAGGATTTACAGGAGGTACCAGAAGGGCTTCTTGGCCCCCAAAGTCCCTCTGGAGAAAAGTGGACTTCATCCCCCATCCCATAGTCTGCCAGGAGGCGCGTTTGCAGAGTGGTGGAAAAAGGGGGCATGGCCTCCGAAGATGTCTTAGCAATTCTACTGTGTGGGACTTACTGGAGGTAACAAGAGGGGTACTTGGCCCCCAAGGACATCCTTGGGAGCCAACTACCCCTCCTATTACCTCCAGTAAGTACCACACAGCAGGATTGCCAAGTTCTCATAACAGGCCACGCCCCCTTTGCCCACCACTCTGCAAACGCGCTCCCTGGCGCGCTCTTGGATGGGGATTGAAGTCCCCTTCGCTGCTGGGGGTCCTTTGGGGAACAAATAGCCTACCTCTTACCTCCAGTAAGCCCCACACAGTGGGATTGCTGAGAGGTGGACACAGGCTACGCCCCCTTTCTCCACCACTCTACAAACGCGCCCCCTGGCGCGTTCTAAGTTGGGGGATTAAGTCCCCTTGAATACTGAGGGTCCCTGGGGGCCAACCAGCCCACCAGGTACCTCCAGTAAGCTTCACACTGCTGGATTGCAGAGAGGTGGTCCGAGGCCACGCCCCCTTTTTACACCACTCTGCAAACGCGCCTCTTGGCGCACTGCTGCTCGGGGGATGAAGTCCACTTGTGTCCTGAGATCCTCAGGACACAAGAGGACCTCATCGCCCCACCACCAGTGCGCCAAGAGGCGCGTTTGCAGAGTGGTGTAAAAAGGGGCATGGCCTCGGACCACCTCTCTGCAATACAGCTCTGTGGTGCTTACTGAAGTTACCTGGTGGGCTAGTTGGCCCCCAGGGACCCTCAGTATTCATGGTGACTTAATTTCCCAACTTAAAACACGCCAAAGGCGCGTTTGCAGAATGGTGCAGGGAGGGGGCGGGCCTCTGGCAAGATGCTGGCTTTTTTTTGTTTTTTTTTTTAGAAGGGGGGGCTGTGTGGCACCCCTTCTTTTACTATTTTTGGGGCCCTGGGGACCTTGTCCCCCAGGGCCTGACCCCTGTTTTTAAAAAAAACGGGACGGGAGCCCCTCCCAAGGCCGATTTCAGCCCCGGGGACCCCATCCCCGGGGCATGGCCTCCTTTTTTAAATGTATTAATTGGGAAGGGGGGCCGCGTGGCCCCCCTTCCCTAGGCCACTATAGGCCCCGGGGACCCCATCCCCCAGGGCCGGCCTGCCGTTTTTTTTTCTGTTTTTTTTTATTCGCGCGAGGGGGGCCGGGACGACGGGAGACAAGACCAGGTTTACAGCGGGTTACGCTCTGAGCTCAAAGTCTGATTGAGGAGCGAACTCCTCCCGAGCCCCGATCAGCTGTTATTTCTCAGCCATACTGTTCTTTCTCAAAAGTGTCCGTAAATACGTAGACACTCAGTCCACACACCTTAGCGCATGTGTAGGTACTATTAAAAGAATTTTTTCACCTTTTTCACGTGGCACTATACACTTTGCCACTCACCACTTCTCACGGTCCTGACGAAAGCCCCTCCCACTTTCTTTTGCGGGCTGAAACATGTAGACCCATCACATAGACAACTATAAGATAATTAATTCTTTTTTAGTTGCTACACACATACTTTTTAACCATATCCTGAGCCGCCGCTAATAAATACACAGGCAAGGATTCTCAGAGGTATTTTTAACCCACATCACATCACACACTTGCACCATACCAGCTCCACTGTAACCAGGCGTCGTAGCACAACCGGGGGGCATTCGGCCACCCGGTTGGGACCCCAATGATGTAGCATGACACCAACTAGGTTGGTGTGTGAGGGGTCTTTTAACACACCTAGTGGATTCCAAACACTGCCTTTTAGTGATTATATCCATTGGGTTCGTCCATCAGTCAGATATACTAGTCATATATATGAAATTTTCGTAACAGGATTCGGTTTTGTTGATAATGTAATTGCTGTCTCCCCGACAGAACCATTGTAGCTTTACATAACTCACATTGCATGCTGTACTCAATTCACCACATTGCCAGTGGCACAGTAAAAGATCCGACCCGCAATTGCAAAAATTGGTGGGCAGCAAAACGAGGTGTCGTGGGGACACAGATTTAGTGTGTTATACACATTTTAAGTGGCAAATTTCTGGGATTTTCTTGGTTTCCATTTCCTGAACCACAGCTAACTTTTAACTGTGTTTTTTCAGTGAACATATATATTTATGTATTTATGTACCCAATATATAGCTAATGAAACAGGGAATTGAATGCAAAACCTTATGGCAAAACATCATTCATTGCATCATACTTGTGAGAGTACAGTTTCAGTGTCACACTCTGCACACAAGACTACCCCTTTGCGTGATACAATGGTTGGTTGTAGAAACAATATCTTATATCTTCACATATGCAAGCACACTGAGTAGCCAATGGATGTCAGTGAACAGTCGATCAATTAATTTGTTGGTGTTACATGGATTTCTGGTCCCCAATTTTCAATCTTAAAAAGCCCTGCTTGAATTAAAAAACTGGTTATGGACCCTAACAATTATGTCAATCCTTTCCATGAGAGCTCAAGATCCACTTTTTCTTAATGAGCTCATGTCCAATCTACCACAGCAACACAATATTGTTCAATCCTGAGAGGGACCCAATGCCCAATCTCCGAAGCCAAAGGCCCAGTGTGCGTCAACAAATCAAGACCAACCCCGCCTCTGCGAAGCAAAATCTAATCCACGAATACAGATAAAGGCTCAACCACCCATAACTCAAATTAAACTAATCAAGG
Source organism: Calotriton arnoldi (assembly GCA_963921515.1). Classification (NCBI taxonomy): domain Eukaryota; kingdom Metazoa; phylum Chordata; class Amphibia; order Caudata; family Salamandridae; genus Calotriton; species Calotriton arnoldi. The sequence goes on from CAWUFW010009376.1 coordinate 617,689, forward strand.
CCTTCTAAAAACCTAGGGCAATCCTAACCTGGATACTACTACTATCCAATACCCCATTACAAATCAAGACCCATTCTTAATTGAAGACTCAGCACCCAAACCTCACCTAGAACTCGAGACCCTATTCTTCTCAAGCACTAAGCAATGGCCTACTTCTTTCAAGTTCAGTGTTAACTCTTTCTTCACAAGCACTGACTCAAGACATAATTTTCTTTAAGTGCTACAACATCTGATCCCCTTTCACAGTGATTCAAGGTCCAATCCTCACTAGGGCCAAAATACAATCTTTTGCTTAGAGAAAGTATGGTCAGATGTAAACAACCTAGCATTCAGGTGACAATCTGCTCTTCATGTTACCATTCTCGCATGGTCTCGTATGTCTGATAAGGCTGTGACTTTACTATGGTTGGTGCAACTGATTATAGCCGTTGTGTATGTTAAGTACATTTTAGATGAACCCCAGTGGGGAGACTACCTACTAGCTTTCCCAGGCAAATTCATGTTGTACCTGAGAGTGCTTGGGTACTTAAGAGGTTGGGTGGCCTTGTAAGGAGTCCCTCCTGAATGTATGTCACCCCAAAGTTCGTATTGTGCACCAACATTAGTGGTAACTGCAGCGGCGGAGGAGCGTTGCCCCACTGCTTTTCAGCAGTGCAAAAAAAGAAAAAGAAAATGATAATAACACGTTGTTATTATCATTTTATTCTCTGCGTTGAAGTCTGTTTTGGGGCGGGGCTTGGCTGTCGTCACAGCCAGCAGGGAGAGGAGGAAATATGTGCACTTAAGTGCGCATGACGGTTTGGCCGGCCATCTTGGGCCAGCTAAACAGTCATGCGCACTTAGCATGTTCTCCACCGGGCTGTAATGCACAGCCTGGGTGGAGAACATGCACAGGCTTCCAGTCCCCATTTGAGCGCTGAACCACAGCACTCACACCAATCTCAACACTGCTGTGATGATGGTGACAGAAGCGTAGTGATTGGCTTAGTGGAGCCTGTGTGCTTCCTGCTTCCGTGAGGAGACGACGGACGAGAGATGGCGGCGTGCAGAGGTGTTTTTTTTTTTCACCCCCCCCCCGGCCACCCGTCCCGCACCAGCCACCAATGGGTAACTGGTATTGATGTCCCATCTTCTCCTTGTATGTCCCTCACAGTCTTCCTCCAATTCACCCGTCCAGAAGAATTAATTGGGAGGCCAAGTTGGGGGCTTGAAGGCACATCCAATAAATGAAGCAGGATGGGTCCTTTGTTGCTCACTGGGTAAGGATCAAGCCAATATCAGCAGGTCAGCCTGTGGCCTAACAAGAAAACTTGAAAAATTAAGTGGCCAAAAAGTATGCTCAAGTGTGCATCCCTAATACAAAGAAAATGGGCTGGCTGCTGCTCACACCATGCAAGTCGTTTTGGAGAGAGAGAAAACGCCAGCACTTGATTGGCAATAGAGATGCCTGACAACAAAAACACCGATCTGAGTGACTGCTCACCAGGGGCAGCCTCGCAGTCGTTGTACACCTGAAAAGAAAATGCACTTTATCAGCCTTGGTTCCCCACTAAAGTTTGGGGTTCATTTTGAATCCGACTGGACACTTGGTTTCAAGCCAAATGCCCAAAGACTCGATAACAGCTGACCTCTCTGGTGCGTCTCACACCTGAGAAGAGGAAGACTTAAACCAGAAGCAAAATCATTATGAAGGGTATGGGCCATGCCCCAGTACAATCTGAACTAAAAGGGAGGGAAACTACTTTGCATGTAAATAAATATCTTGGCTCATTCAAGCCTTGAGTTTTGCCTCTCGAGAATGGAGGCTAGTGTCGACTCCAATCCCGAACCAAAGAGTTCCCGTACAGACAGAAGCAAAGTTCTGAGTTAAGCGAAAAACCAGAATCTGTGAATGCAATTGGTGCAGTGAGAGAAGTGCTGTTGGAGCCATATGTTCATGATCTTCCCACCACTAGGCATTGTACAGCAGCATGTACGCTGCAGCCCCGTCAGCAACCTGTGAATCCCGACAGTCCCTGAAGTCCTCCATGATGCAGTGACCTCCACCATTTGCAGTAGATGCCGGGCAGCAACTACACTCCTGCGAGCTGGTCTCCGCAAAGCAAGACCAGGCATGTGCTGGCATTCCAGGAGTCGCCCTCTCTCTGACGCTGTGTTCCAGCCTCCGTAGATGCCCAACAGTGTCTTGGACAGTTGCGAAGTCACAGGAGCACTCAAAGTATGTTTGATCAGTGCAGCTACATCCTTGAAATGGACTCGAATGAACCTTCTAAGCATGATGTGTAAGTCGACTCCTGTATCCTAGAGATAAGTATCTGTCTGCACTAAACAATTTAAGTATGACTGAGTCGTGGCCCTTGGGTACTTGTGAATTATCCTATGCTTTACTTATCTAGAGGCAAACCTAGTCACATTTTTTTGTTCCTCTATCTACACGCATTACTACTTTCTACTAAACTAGGCATACAATCCTCAGAATGTGCTGGTTTGCTAAAGAAAACCCTAGGACTAGATGTGTTGATGAGATGGGGGGGGTCGTCTGGTAACATTAAAGTCCTACCTTCCAATCAAAGAGGCTACTTGCCATAGCCAGAAGGATCAGTGGAAATGTGATACTGCACAGAGGTGAACTCATGCACCCACGCGCACCTTAATTATGTCATATATTTCCAGGTGTGCCATCTTGAAAACATACCGCTGGTTCAGTGGGTTAGAGTGTATGGGTGACAAGGCACACCACATCACCAGCTAAAACCCTGATTCACCTGGAAACTCATTTACAAAACGTTTTTAGAAAATGAAGCCCTGAAATAAAGCCATTAACTCCTAAATATTAATGGAGTCTTAATGTGAGTCCCGGACAAAAAGAGGGCATCTTTAAAATAGACCCACCCAGCGCTCGCGCCATCTTTCCCAGTCAGGGAACATCACGTCATGGGCTAAGAGTAAGCCTTGGGGCATCCGAGCTGCTCGGTCTCACTTTGCATTACTTAAAGCCTGAGGAATGCTCGAGGCGGACTCCCATCAGCAAGGCTTCCCACAAGGGACATCTCCGCGCCTCGAATCATCAGGCCGGAGGTGAAGAGGCTAAAAAGCCTCTTCACCCCACAAAGATTTCATTCAGCAGCGCCCTGTGATTTAATATGATGTTTTGGCTCGCAAACAAAGGCAACAAGGAGGTTGGTTGGCTGCCCAGAAAGAAAGTGTATTCAGATAACAGGTTACAGTAACTCGCCCTGCACGTCCCTGTGCATCTCAATGGCTGTCAACGTGTGCGAAAACAAAATCAAAGGTTTCCTGTGTGTGGTTCTTCTTTCGTTAAAGGCTGAGATAAGGCGACATTTTAAAACTGAACTGTAAAACAATGTAGCTCTGGTTGTTTCAGTTCATGTACAATTCCAACTCGGTACAAATAGCTCGGAAAACAACACCGCCACTGTGCTGCAAGCAGATGAAAGCAACCGCAAGCATTGGCAAATGGAATAGGTCTGGCTTACATGTGCTAACTGTCCAAACACGGGCGTGCACACAGTGTTTGCATGCACTAGCACACTGAGGCCAAAGCTTATTTTAAATATATGCACTGTAGCTTCACCGTGGGTGACTTCTGAATGGTTTAGTCTACCCCATTCATCCCCAGTGTAACAAATAACATATGTCTTTATAAAACACACATTCACCCTGAGGGGAGCCTGGTGCTGTATGACAGATGTTTATTGTTACCGCCCACTGGTCTCACTTTTATCAATCTCCGGAGGATGCAAGGCTGGGAAGGCCTCTAGGATTCAAACCCATGACCATGGGTTCAGATAGGGATCCCTGGAGTAGACACACTACTTCACTGAGCCAAGTCGAGGTTGGTCTCTTCCCGTGCTGCTTCCAGAGGAACATGGCTACAAACGAGACCAGCTCTGTTTACCTGCTCCAGAATTTTCCATTGTACCAGGCAGACCGAACTGTTGCTAACTTTAAGAGAGCACAGCTGTACGTTCTATGTTCAACACTGGGAACCTGGGGAGTTTACCTGCTCCCGGAGAACTTCGCCTCCTGATTGGACCATCCAGAGGGAGTTGGCGGCCGGAGCTTCCAGAACCTTCTATTGTGTGTTTCTTAGAGTCGTTCAGCAGATCCTGTCCGGACTTCGATAAGGAGAAGACCTTTCTCAACTCTGCAGACTCCCCCTGCCCAGGATGTTGAACTTTATGCTTGAATGCCCGTTTTTTCCCCTAGAACCTTAATTTGGTTGTTGTGATGCCGACACCTTCCCCTTTGAAATTCCCCTTGCCACTTTCAAAGCTTTACTTAGATCAGGGAAGCACCTTAATGGAACCTTTCTACTTCATATTTTGAGGTTTGTATCTTGTTATATTTTGGCATTGTCGTCTTTATAATAAACAAATTCAGACCGCACAATTATATGGATATGCACTGCTTTTGGATACATTGATTTTGCTAAATGATGGTTGTTTGTAAACTGACTAAATTTTGATAATAAACCTTCATGGTTTGGACACCATCCTCCTCTTTGTTGTTATTGTGGAGCCAAATCGGTTTCACTGTTATTGAAATGTATAGCTGATACTAGCTCCTTCCTTACGCTTTCAGTCGACAATCAAAGGGCCTTACGACCAGTGGAGGATCCGGGAGGTAGGGGGCGGGGCAGGAGGGGGGGAAGGACGCAGGGGGAAACTGGAATACAAAAAATAAAATAAAAACGTACCTTCTCGCCGCTACCTTGCCTCCTTAGTCCTCCCTCGCCCTTACCGACAGCACACCCAGGCGACCAGTCAGCCAATCACAACGCTGCCTTAGCAGCATTGTGATTGATCTAAGCGCAGTGTTTCGGCGCTCAGACGCTAACTAGGGACCTGGGCATGTTCTCCACGTAGGCTGTAATTGCAGCCTGCATGGAGAACATGAGAAGTGCGCAAGACTGTTTTGGGGAGTCCGAGAGGGCCGGCCAAGCAGTCACTGCGCACTTTAGGAGGGTGCTACCACTCCTCCCCTGCCCCCGAACGCAAAGCCAGCGGAAGTAGGATAATAATGCAAGTTATCATTTTATTTTCCCTTTGTGTCACTGCAAAAAAGCAGTGGGACGACGGAGGAGCCGCCACTGGATCCTGTACGACGACCACACAAGACTATTTAGGTACAGGAAAATGCACCCTACCACAGCGTGGCGGATGTAACGTACAGGGAAGGGCAGGTTAGTATGCTGGCTGGCGATGGCCTAAAGAAACACCAAGGATTCCTTACAGATGTGAATCTATGATGGAAAGCAGCTTCGGAGCATACCATTCTGTACTACGGGGAGGTTCTGCTTTGGAAAGGGCAAAGAACATATGGTGTTTGTTACCTGCCAAGGCCATTAGAGTGAAGCAAATAACATAACGAGAGCTGCGGACGGGCCCACGGCTGAGAAGGGCTGCAGGAGGCAGCGAGAACGGGGGGAGATGAGGTAACGCGAGTCCAACCAGAAATGAAAGGTGGGCGCTGTTTATGAGGTACTAAATGTCTCCAGGCCAAAACAAACACGGAGAGAAAAGCGAGAGGCGGTGCATCGAGTTAATAACGAACATGAATTACGGCAATAAAAAGAGAATCTGAAAACAAAACCTAATGAACGGCAAAAGGCTGGTAACTGCCAGCCGCGTCTGGAGATGGGAAATGGGCAGGGAAACACGCCATAACGACTGCAGCGCGAGGCTGGAGGCGGGCGGGAGATACCGGAGCTGTGAACCGCGATAGCTGTACGCCCATCAATCCACTTTTATATAAACCACACTCATTATTGCTCTTAAGGTCCGACAGGAGTTCGTATTTTTATAGAGTACACCTCTGTGAGGGCCACCGGGGCGCTTTGCATTATGTGGGGGATTGGGAAACGCCTAAATCGTCTACAATACGTGGGAATTAATTAAAATTCACACATTTACGTTCCACATTTTTTTTTCAGTCACAGGCAGATTACGTTATTTTCCCAGAATCACGCAGTATTACGTCAAGCGCAGAGGCTGGGATTTGACCCTAGACCCCCAGGTTTCCAGTTTGGCAGCTGTAACCACAAGGTTACACCTCCTTCCCATGTAGGAAAAGGCAAATAAGGTCACCCGTGTTTTGGCAGAACTTGAGAAGTAGATTTATAATGCACGTATTGTTTAGAAGAGACACCGATGGCAGAGGTGGAGTCTGCAGGGGTGTTGATGATGTCAGCTCCACTCATAATCCACTCTTCAGGCAATCTTGGAGGCAACAGTTGACGGAGGTGGCTGCGTTCAAGATAATGCACAAGGACTTGGAACGCATGGTGCGCCAGTCTGCGGCTGGGCCATACTAGTTCTTGCAGCTCCTCAAGCCCTACGTGACATCCAAGGCTCCATTCCATAGGATGGTACTCCCTGTATCATGGACAGACTGACTGGTGATACTACACAAGAGAACCACCGCAGACTTTTGCTGAGTCTAGAAATACCACGGTCACCTGAAACAGGTCTAGGTCCAAAGGAAGACGTGAACTGTTCTTTAACCCTGGATCATGCTGAGATTCTGCTTCAGTTTGGCTCCGTGGTCATGGTATGAGGCTGTATTTAGGACACCTCGCCCTTTCTTGGCACAGAACCGCACTCTCATGCCAGTCACTGAATGTAATCCATTATTGTTTTGAATCAGGCCAACACGGCTGCCAAAAAGCCTTCAGGACTTGGTTCAGTCAATAGGAGTTCTACGAAATGGAGGGACTGGCATGGGTGTTCAATATATACTGATAGTCACAGGTTAGATGCGCTACGGTAAGCTTCTAACCACACAAATCACTGTGCACCAAGACGCGCTTGCAACTCTTAGATTCAATGTGAAGGCAGCTGCCATAAAGTGAGCCAAGACTGCCACACACCTTGCCCCTGGTGTCCAAGAAGGTGGAAGTCCACTAGGGCCGGTCCCGGTTTTTAAAGGTTAACCAGTGCTGGGCAGGAACCAATGAATGATGACGATTGTACGACACCACGGTACTAACAGCGGCGGGCTCGGCCTGCTCTATTTGCAACTGCTTGGTCATCACAAAGGGGCTTGCAGAAGGGCAGTAATCATTTTGAGAGTGCAACACCAGGTACTTTGCACAGAACTGATGTGCAGGGCTGTGTACATATGGCGTGGGTCTCTTAACGATGTAACCTCAATGTAGGAGGTGTCTTTTCATTGGTTGAGTCATTTATTTGTAGTTGGGAAACAAACGAATCGTACATGTGAAGCAACATATTGTTCATCTATTTTAACAGCCTAGTTATCATTTTATCTCAAAAGCATTTGACATGTGTATGTGAAATAAAGATTATAATGTCAAAAAAGATTATAATGTACCTTCCAATGGGGGACTCAGGAAGAGCAGTAAAATTGGAAGTGACATTCCACACTACATGGATAAGAGGGAACCTCATTAATATAAAATTAAATATGCCTCATACCTCGGAGGAGACTAGAAGTGACAAATATTTATGTAATATTAGTTTGATTACCTCCTGCTATGCTGATAAGAACAGGTGGGTTCTTCTGCAGAAGTAGTGTTAACGAATTTTAAAGTAAGGGGGTATGTCATGTCATAGAAATGGTTTCTGGTCAGTTACAGCACAGGGCCGCAGTTCTGAGACGCAGCTGAAGAAATCCATAACTTATTAGATAATATTCACCATCACTCCAGCTCCAAGCACCCTTTCAACTTCTATTTGACTTACACTTTTTCCATCTTCTTTTCTTTGTTTTTATCCTTGTTCACATTCTGCCTCACCTTCTCCCAAATTTGTGTCTCACTTCCTTCTCCTTCCATCTGTCTTATAAGCTTGCTCCTCTTGTCTCTCACAATGACCCTCCTTCATTTTCTGTCTTTTGCTCTTAGATTCTCTCTCTTGCTTTCAATCACAGAGATTCGACAGAGACAGGAAAAACGTGATGCAGAGAACTTGGTCTGAGGCTTCTTAATCACTGTGAATACCATATTCTTTTAGATCGTCTATGCAAAAAATAGGAGATGTTTCTCTTGCCTGTGACGAAAGGGGAAAAGTTTAAGAATGCCCAGGACACCAAAGGAAACCCAACAGAAGCACACCGGTTGTGCAAATGCACAAGTCAACGCTTCTAGGCCTTCAGCCCTCACAGTCAGTCTGTAGGAAATCTGACCGTTCTGCGTGGTCACTCTGTATTTTTCGCCCTTTGCTCAACTGTATATTTTTGCTGATATTAGAACTCTGTGCACTTTACGCTTGCTAACCAGCAGTTGAATGCCCCTTTCAACATGGTTGAATTGGCACGTACCTAATTGGTATATTTAATTTACATATCAGTCCCTAATATCTGGTATAAAATGTACCCAGGGCTGTAAGTTAAATGTCACTAGTACAACTAGAGCACCAATTGCGCTATCCACTTCAGTAACAGTGTAGCACATGGCTGAAGGACTACCATTGCACCCTGACTGTTACAGTGTAAAGACTGCAATTCGACCTTTCAAAACAAATCTTTTTTGACACGTCAAAACCACCCTTTTAAATATTAATAGATCTTCCCTATGTATGCCTTGTCATCCACAAGTATTTAAAAGGAGAACATGTATACATTTAATGTTAGCATGTCCTAACTTGCCCATGTCCTATTTTGTACTATGGCAGGCCTAGCTGTCCTATGTAGAAAACCAGAGTGCAGATAAACAAAATCCTAATACTGTTATGTTATGCAGATTTGCAGAGTGCACTATCACCCAGGAGCGTATCCTGGCACTCAGCAGGTGTGAGTTTAGCCACAGCTAGGGACTAGTGGGACTACTCGAAAAGCCAAGTCTTCAGCTTCTAGCAGAATTCAAGAAGTGAGGAAGAGGCTCTTATGTGTAGCAGCAGGTCTTTCCACACTTTAGGACCGATGTAGGAGAAGGGTCGACTGACGTATCTGGTTTTCCTTATGTGTGAGATTTGTGCAAGTAGGAATCCGGACGTGCGGAGGTGTCTGGGAGGTTTGTGAAAGCAGATGCAATTGTTGAGGTATGCTTGCCAGTGTTATGTAGTGCCTTGAGAGTGTGGGTGAGGTGTTTGAGTTGTGCTCGTTTGTGAATGGGGTGCCAGTGGGTCTCCTTCAGGTGTGTTCTGAATGCAGTGTGGGATGTTGAGAGTGAATAACAGAAGTATTCCACGTGTTAATAAGGCAGCTGAAATTCTTTCTCCTTACCATTGCCATTTCCTCTGCATTTTTGGGCAGGTGTATATTTACATTCTGTCCTGAAGCTAGATACCATCTCTATAGGCTGGGCAAGAGTTCTGTAGCCATCTTCCCTTTAGTACAAAGGCTTGCATAATGGAACTCTTTATTTGGCAGAGAAAAAAATATAATAGGTATTTATGATGGGGGTATACATTTCAATACAGAACCAAGGACAAAAATGCCACACTGAAAATCAAAATTGTTAGGACTCAAATGTAAAATCGTGCTTCATACTGTATGATTATGAGAAGTGGGCAGCAACTTCAGCAGTTTAGGATGAATTTTACTAGGTCAATAAATGTACTTTGTCTCAATGCAAGTGGTTCCAACCTTCATTCTTATAATTATTGAAGATCAGATCAGTACAAACTCCACCTCCTTCACTTAGCAATTTGCCCTATGACAATTAGCAGGAACCCTAAACTATTTTTGACTCTCATACTTGGCCCCATTGAGTCATGACTCTCTTACCTCCAATATTGCTCCGAAAGACTAAAAGCATCTGAGCTGAGAAAACCATCTCCCATATGTTATGTTAATCATCTCTGAATAGCGCTGATCACCATTTCTTAATTTGCGGCTCCTTTTGCAGGGAACTGGAAATACCAACAACCAACTGTAACTGCGAACATTATTGAAAATATGTGGCCATTGCATCTATCACCTTCCTTATCATGATGCGCTGTTAGGCGTTTGTGAGCAAACATACAGGCACTAAGTGATGCTTGAAAAGAAACAAAAAGAGAAACAGGTCGGATGTAGATATGCTGTGTCAGATATACGCGCTAGCAATCCTGTGAGCTACTTCTAGCTGCAGATTCCACCCTCTGATTTATTCCATATGGAAGTTATGGCGCTATGCTGCTGCTTGAATCTTTTTTCCATTTTCGGTCTCGCCTACAGACAGCTGTCTGTTGTCGAAAGACTTCTTGTGAATCAAAACTCACATGGGTTTGATCCAGGTCATTGTTTACTATTGGTTGGCTTGATTGTCAGTCTCATTTGCTTGCATCTTATGCAGTGGTTTTCCCTCCTCTTCGTATGTTTGTCCCTCCCCTGGAGAACAGTTTCTTTACCATCCTTTTCACTGGATGACTTGTATCCTACCCCTGCTCACATTCAGGGAACTACTTTTTTCTTTTCCTTTCAGTATGCCATGAGAGTGCATGTGTCTTCTTGGTCCCTACCTCGTGTGCTTCTTCCCTTCCCAAATTCCGGGCCAGCCCCCCATCTTTGATCGATGTGTTGCGCCCTCCTCCTCACAAACACCATTAATCCGTGCTTTTGCACACCCTGCATTTTTTTGTTTTACATCATCAGGTCAAAAAGGTGAGAGCTATTGGCTTTGCCAAAGCTTGTTCGTAATATTTTCTAAAGCATCAAAACTCTCAAGCTCATAAATTCAATTGTTGGAAAGCATTTTTCTCTTTGCATATTACAGCTCTGTTCTCCCTCCAAACTAGTTGTTTATATCAGAGCCGACGGAATGTTGGCCACTGCCTGAAGAAGTTTGAAGCTGATTTGGCTCGCGTTGCCCAACAAATGAATCTACAGTGGCAGTCAGATTAAGAAATTGTACATGATGTTGCAAACTTCTCGATCAACTTTAGTAAAACTGTAGTAAAGCACATAGCAGCAGGTTAAGTTGTTAAAGTAAAAATCTGCTTTCATTTTTGTAAGGCTCACAACTGTACTGGGCATCCAAAAGGCCCCATTACATGTGTGGTGGTGGGAGAACTTGTGCTTGGTTGGAACCGTGTTGTACTTGCTGTGAGCCTATAAGGACGCGTTTTTGTGTAGGGCGTGAGTGACCAAAGTAGCGCTCATAGCTCATCTAAGGTTGTGGTGCTTTTGCATATATGTTGAGTATCTGTGGGAGGTAGAGCACACTCAGGTTATATTACCACCAAGTTGTTGTGATTAACTCTGCACTTCAAATATGAATTTTCCTGTGCTTCCTAAAAGATTGTCATGACTTCTTTTTGGTCAAAAATCCCCATGTAGATTGTCTATTTTTAAAGTCTTCTTGGTCTGTGGAGGAGAGGGGTAGGTCAGATGCAGCAATTAGTGGGGTGCAGTAGGACCCTTGTACCCCTGCACTTTAGTGCTGCTATGGCAGGGTGGCCAAGTTGTTTTCTTCGCAAAACTTCCAAATTTTGTTGCAGCTCTTTCCGAAAGCCGGAAGCCCAATTTATTTGGAACTCATATGACCATTTATATCTTTAAACATGTTTTCAAGGTGGCGTAAATGCTCACCGCTGACATCTGCTGTGATTTGCTGTGAGCCTGAATCCTACCAGGGCCAGCTCAGTCTCCCATCTTTTATTTACTTATTTATTTAGGAGTTCTTTCCTTGATACTACCCAAAACAAACTTCCCAGCGCTAATTTTCCGAGGTCAATGAATAAAGCGCCATAAAAGTGGGTAATTGGAACCTTGCTGCCTTTTCCTACCCAAATGCCGGGCAGAGGCCCATTTTGCATATATTCGTGCACATGCTTTCCTGGATACCCCACTGCCAAACATGGTGGAAACAGCTGGAGCAAAGTCAATTTGATGGCTGCTTCGGGGGTCCCCCTGGTGGAATGTCAGCCCCACGCCTCTCCAGGATGTGAGCGACTCACTTTAAGGACACCGGGGCCTGGCCGAAATGGAGCAAGTGTGACTGCTCTGCACATACGCTGAATGCACACGCAGGTATTATTTTTCCTCCAGGAAGTAGAAACTAATTATCGCCACATGCTGGCTGGTGGGTTTGAATGGACGGCCCACAGAAGAGAGCCAAAAACAATCTCCAGTGGAGGCTAATAAATCGGGGGTGCATATGAATTTTAAATGAAGAGGAGAACTCCATGACACAGAACCCCTTTTTTTGTTACTTCTGGTTGGTTACATCTGGGGGAATGGTTATGCAGGAAGCTTTACCGAGGCGTGCCAGGCCTACACAAGAGAGACTGCATAATTCAGGGGCTGGAGACCCCTCACACCGGGGTAAGGCTGCCTTTATGTACCAGGATATTCCTTGTTTACTTTTTTACATTTGACAAATTACAAAGTTATCCTAAGAAGCAACCAGAAAGATGGCGAAAAATGATTCTTGCTAGAGAAGTATAAGATTAAGCAGTTGTGCTGATCTTGGATTTCTGGATTCAAATCTGGTACAGTGCTTTTATCTAACCACAGGTATATGGTACTGACGTTCTTATAATTAACCCTGGGCGGAGTTCGCGTAGTCGCGCTACGCGGACTTCCGCGAAGTGGTAAAAAAACTCTGCGAGCTACGCGGAATTCCGCGAGCATGCGGAGTTGCTTGTTCCGCCCGTTCGCGATGCGTTTTTCCTGTTCGGGAACGCGTATTGCGTGTTCGGGGGGAAATATCTTGCGAACTTGCCCATGCGGTCGCCAATGGGCGCGGCCATCTTGTTTTTCACTTGTCCCGCCCGTTCGCGATGCATATTTCCGCCGGATGTCAGATGGCGTGTCCGAATGACGTGTTCGCGACCGCACACTCTCGCGGGATCGCGCAGCCGGCTACCAAAATGTCGTTGCGGACGCGAACGGAAAGGAAAACTCGTCGGTGAACGCAGGGATCCCGGTAAGTCGCTGCCGCGCGCGCGAAAACGCATTTTGAAAGCGCAAACAAGGGAAAAACTCCGCTACGCCGCGGATCGCGGAGTTTTCGGTAACTCCGCGTTCTACGCGGAACGCGGAGTTGCCAAAAATCCGCAAACTTCGCGAGCGGAGCGGATTTACCGCCTAGGCTTACTTATAATCAGGGTCACTGGAATTAAGCGGCATGGGAGGACCAAATTATGTGGCAGTTTTGATTAAATTATGCAGCAAGAAAAGGCAAATTATTCGGCAGAATAATGCAAGTTTTTTGAATCTCTAGGCTGAGTTTAGTAAAATGGGGCAAGGAAAAGCCCAGTCACCGAGTTAAGAATTTTATATCCACCGGTGGGGTGGAGCGACAAACGGAACACGATTGACTAACCAGTCTCATAATTCATAAAACCTGCATAGGTTCAATCCTTGTATCTGTTGACATTAGTACCCACCCTTTTTTCCTCCACCCTGTTGAAAGAGGCATGAGTTGTTTTTTGCCCCTTATACTGTGTTGGTCTATCTTTGCACTGGTATCATGGTGGAGGGATTGCCTTTACTTGTGGTACTGTCTAATATAAACTTCATTTTTCGGCTAGAAGCTATCCACTTAACACTAACTTGTATGCAATTACGTCTGTTCATACTTGTGTTTGCAAAATACGTTTTTAAAAATCAGCAGTAGCAAGGCAGAGATGGCTGTTTTTTGCAAATATTCAAAGATTTCTGCATGGTTGATTTCTGGTCTTGTTACTTGGGATCAGCCTTGGACTTAATCACCTCAAACGAAATTTGGAAATAAAGCTATTCTATTATTTTAATAAATACGTTTTTAAAGTGTGAACCTAGGCCGGTGGCCAATGAGGAACCTAATGCAGGTGTTTTACCTATGTTTAATGCTCTGATAGATATGATTGTCAGTCCTAGCGTAATGAAAATAAAGTACAAACTGTTACTAGGTTATGAGTGGGTCAGAACTGTTTGCGCCCTAGTGACACTGCCTCTCGTGATCCACCACCAAGCCTTTTTTTCCCCCCGAGTTTTATATAGCGCAAACTTGGCCCGAAGGTATCAGAGCCCTTTACATGAGCACCAGTTGCATTACAGATGGACACATTCATTTTGTTAGGTACTGAGAGATTAAGTGATTTGCTCCGAATCACAGGATATTGAGCATCCCTGCCGAGACTCCATACCGGTTCCCCAACTTTGAGGTCAACCGCTCTCGCCGTTAGGCCACAACCTCTCCTCTAAGCCGACAACAACACTAAGGCAGATAGAGCTATGGGTTAGCAAGAGGGCTGAACCTTAAAATGTTAAGAGCGCACCGTCTGGCACAATACAAGTAGATTTACTTCAGGAACCTTTCGAGAACTGAGCTGTTCAAATTGACCTACGACTGAGGAGTTGTTAGGTCTCGTCTGCACAGCGCTTGTGAAGAGTATTGTTTACAATAAAGGGCTTGGAGACCGCCCGATGCATACCATTTGTTGGCTTCGTTGCCACTCTTCTACGCTACCTCATAATTGGCCAGCACACACCAGGCGGCACATCCTTTTCTTTCTGTGAAGCATGGACCAAGCACTGATAGATTCAACTTAATTAGTGTCCGTCCACAGATCGCACTCTGATTTAGGTATTGTTTCTTTCACTGCTGCCACCTGGCTCCATTTCCTTCATCCCCAACTGGTACGATATATGTTGCTCACTCACCCACATGCCCCTCCCAGTCTAAAACACATTTATTTGTAAACGAACCTGTTCTTGCAGAAGCTTGTACATACTAACAAGCTTCTGCATTGGATCAAAGGCATCAGATGTTTACATAGATTGTAATAATTTGTAACCTATTGTATTGTATTATAATTAAATTTATATAGCACTTACTAGCCCTGACCAGGCTTTGAAGCACAATAGGGCCATTTGGTGGCAACTCAGGCAACTTTCCATACCACACAATGCCACTCCACTCCACACCATGCCACACAATGGCACTCCACTCCACCTCACGAAACACAGTGTCACTCCACACCACATAATACCACTTCACTCCACACAATGCCACTCCACATCACACAATGCCACTCCTCTCAACACCATACAATGCCCTTCCTCTAAGTCACTCTATACCACTCCACGCCACACTAAGCCACTCCACTCTACGCCACTCTACTCCACTCTGTGTCACTCTATACCACTTCACTATACACCACTCTTCTCTACTATACCCTACTGCACTCTATGCCACTCCACTCTACTCTACCTCACTCCACGCCCCACTATGCCACTCCACTCTACAGCACTCTATGCCACTCTACCTATGTCACTGTAATCTATGCCACTCTACACCACTCTACGTCACTCCTCTCTATGCCACGCTACACCACTCTACACCATCCCTCCACTCTACGCCACTCCACTCCACTCTAGGCCACTCTGCTTTACTCCATGCTACTCTACTCTAAGCCACTCCGCTCTTCTCTACCCCACTCCTATACTTTATGCATCTATGTTTAATTATGCAACTGTAACTAACTTAATTATGCAAAAATGTTATTCTTGTTATTCCTGACCGCGGAAACCTGAGCAACATGGCTGATGCCCGGTGGAGCTGCTAGTCAGCTATAGAGGAGATCGGCCCTGGTTCACCCCCTCGGCCTTCACCTACCCAGCCGGACATTGGGCACAGTTCTCCTCATCTCCCCGCTATGCCTCCTTTCTTCCCCCTCCCTCCAATGAACTACCGTAACATTGTTTTTTCTTTGTCCTGTGTGTTTACTTGCTCTTGTAACTGATGTAATTTGTAACTGTTAACGTAACGATCCTCATGTAAAGCGCTCTGATACCTCCGGGTCTAGCCAGCACTATATAAAACTCGCCAAATAAAAATAAATAAAATGCCATGCCATACACTTCCTCACTCTACTCTACGCCATGCCATTCTGCTCTACGCCACTCTACTCTACGACACTCTGTGCCAGTATGCCACTCTATGGCACTCTACGCCACTCCATGCCACTCCACGTCACTCTACTCTTCACAACTCCATTCAATGCCACTGTACTCTAATTCACTCCACCTCACTCCACTCTATGTCACTTTAGTCTATGCCACTCTGCACCACTCCACACCACTCCACTCTATGCTATTCCACTGTACTCTACGCCACTCCACTCTGCTCTATGCCACTCAACTCCACTCTATACCACTCCAATCTATTCTATGCCATTCCACACCACTCTATTCTACGCCACTTTACTCCACTCCACGCTACTCTACTACACGCCACTAAACTCCTCTCCACACTCCCCACCACGCCGCTCTACACCACTCTGCTCCATGCCACTCACTCTAAGCACTCTACTCTCCACCACTCTTCTCTACTCTACGCCACTCTATTCTGAGCCACTTCTCTCCACTCTATGCCACTCCATTCTACGCCACTCCACTGTATGCTACGCCACCCTATTCTACACCATTCTACTCTATGCCACTCCACTCTAACCGCTCTACACCACTCCACTCTACGCCACTCTACGCCACTCTACGCCACTCTAAGCCACTACAATCTACGCCACTCCACTCCACACCACACCACTCCACACCACTCTACGCCACTCAAAGCCACTCAAAGCTCTTCCACTTTAGGCCACTTCACTGTACGTCAATCCACTCAATGCCAAGCAATGCTACTCCACCTCACTCCATCCCACAGTATGCCACGCCACTCCACTCTACTGTATGCCACTTCATTCTACCCTATGCCCCTCCATGCAACGCTACGTCACTTTACATAAACTTCACTGTACAGCAATCCACTCTACGCCACTCCATCAATGCCACTGTAATCTAAGCCTCTTAATTCTACGCCACTCTACTCTACTCTAAGCCACTCTACACCACTCTGCTCTGCTCTACCATGCTGTACGCCACTCCCCTCAATGCCCTTCCACTCTACACCATGCCCCTCCACGCCTATCCACTCTACTCTAAGCCAATCTACTCTACTCTATGTCACTCCACTTTATGCCACTCCACTCCACGCCACTTCATCTATGCCACTCCACTTTATGCCACCCTAGTCATTCTACTCTATGCCACTCTACTCTTTACCAAACTACTCTATGCCACTCCACTCTATGCCACTCTACTTCACTCTATACCATGCCACTCTACTCTACCCCACTTCATACCACTCCTCTCTACTCCACTCTCCTCTACCCCATCCTACTCTACAACACTCTATTCTACGCTGCGCCACACCACTAACTTTTAGCCATGCTGAACAGCAACCACACTTCTGTACAACATGGCTAAAGGACATTGGCAAAGCCAATACCTTTCACTTAGGAAAGACCTATTGAATTTGCCAATTATTATTATGTTAAGGGGAGCAACTGAGGAATGTTGGATAAGGATCAGCTGGCAAAGCCAGGCTGGATTCTGAAACGTTCACAGCCTTAATCTTTTATTGTAATCTATAGTTCAATCAACGATTTTAAATTGCCACAAAGTGTTGTGTGGCAATGTACATAGGTCACATAAACTTGCTAGATAACAACTGAAAGGCATTGTAAGAGCTTGCCTATGGTTTATGCTGCAGCTACAACTATCAGGCCTTGTAACTAGCCAGTGTCTGACCTACAGCCTTTCTACTGAGTCATTTCAAAGACCCATCTCCTGCATAATATAATCTGCCTTTTACGGTGTTGTGCACTGGTTCTGTCACAGCTTCGGCCTGGGACTCCCAGGACAAGCCACACACTGCCACATCAGATCTTTGAAAAGCACTGCCTTTCGAGCATCAGTCCCCAGACAGCTCAGAGGCTCTTACTGCGGAAGAAAAAACATGAAAAGTAGACTGGTTATTGACAGGCAACAAAGGGACAGCTGCGCCTTACAGGACAACGGTGAGGCTAACACTGTCCAACCAGCAACGAGGTTCTGTTGTCCATGGGGAGTTGGCCAGTCAACGAGTTAATGCTCAGAGCAACAAAAATAGTTGAAAAAGCTACAGTTTTCCCCTGTGAAATCATATATGTGAGACATCCGCTGGCCAGCTCTGCAGGATCAAGCACTCAGAGGCTGCGGATTAGCTCAGGCGCTCTCAAAGGTAAAAGTGTAGAGAGAAGAGAGACAGGACTCAGAGACATTTGAAGGTCCTCCAACACGCTGAGCTAAGCTTCATGCTGTGGGAAAATGTTTTGGTCAAATTAAAAAGAGTGGCTCTAAGAAGAATGTCACTGCACACAACTAAGTACCTTTGGAATACCTGGTCCAGCTAGCCTGTGCCCCTTAACCATTCCATGCGGTTACATTCTACTTACATGAAGAATGTCTTCGTTAGGACTACATGAGAAAACCCGTTTGAACGCCTGAAGAAAAAAACAAGTAGGCATTGGACGAAAGAGTTGTGCTCACAAAAAACCATGGTTGGCGTTCTAACAAAGTATCGCGTTTTAAGTATTCTCGTACAAACATTTCGTAGCCAGATCATCCACTACCACAAGTTTGTGAAGGTACGTATAGGTAAGTACATGCTTATTATTCTTAATTCCACATATGTGTATCTTGAAAAAAATATCTATATATAAAATAGAAGTGAACTGCCAAGATTGATGCTCAAGACATTTTGCCACTTTTTGTAATGTTGGTTTGAGTAGGCCAAGTTAGGGGCGGGTTGTCCCAACATTGAGTGTTCGCTCGCTGTGCCAAGAGGCTGGAGCGTCACTTCACTGATGAATCCCAATCAGGCTTCAAGGTGTCTTGGTTTGTTATCTGGTATCAGAATGAAATGGGCTGGTGCTCCTACTGTTGGAGAAGCTTAATACTTATTTGTATGCATTGATCCACTTCTGCAACTACAGGAAAAAATCTATTCCACTGTCACGGCCTAACGCTAATAGTCTCAGTAGCACAAATTGTTAGCCCCCAAAACATGACTCAAACAGCTAACAAACACATGTGCCAAATGCAAATATGTCAGCTACACTGCTCTCCTCCAAGGACCAAAAATTCAAGTGTCCTAATTTTTCTGGGTGAAATGTATTTTGCATTTAAGGCTGGGTTGGTTGCCAAAGTTTGATTACAGGAGAGAGTGGTCTTTTTGGATGTTTTATTTCCAGACTCCTGGGACTACAATGGGGCAAACCCAAACCAATGTGCACTTAGGAGAGGGAAGGCAGTGCGAAGCACTCAAACCCCAACCTTAAACCCTAACCATCAGCTCCCCAGGCTAACACCCCACATGGGCTTATTATCCGAGTCCTTCATACTTGCTCCACTAGTACTGTTATCCTGTGAGGGCTCGAGTTGTTGGAGGAGTCCGAATGTTGGGATTTTTTGATAAAGCTTCCCAGAAATGAGCTCTAGCATTGTAAAAGGGGGCATGCACCCTGAACAGGGCCGGACTGGGAAGCCAAAGCAGTCCTGGTAATTTTCTCGGATCAGCCTCAGCCTGGCCGTGGGAGGCTGGAAACGGTTGCTTGCTGCTTTTGTTACTGGGGGTCCATACTGCTGCAAATCCGGCCCCAGTAACAATAAGGCCAAGTGTGCACTGCTACTGTTAGTGGGGGCCGATATTGCAGCACCGCTCCAAAACTGGTCCCCAGTAACAAAAGCAGCCCCCACCACTAAAAAACCAGCCCCCACCCTTCCAGCCTCCCGGGAAAACGCCCGATGCCCGCTATGACCCGTCTGGCCCTGCCCCCACTGCTGCAGAACCTGCCCCCAACCCTCCAGCCTCCCGGGGAAATGCCCGATGCACGATCCGGCCAGTCCGGCCCTGACCCTGGATATCGACCCAAAAATATCCATAGGACACAATATCGAGAACAAAATATCGAAAAATAAATATGGAGAAAATATTTTTTTTAAATACTGACAGGTGAGTCTAGATTTTTTATACCTAACTCCTATGTGTTACATATATCCTCAAGGTACATAGATGTGGAGTCACGAATAGTAAATCTATACTTCCCTACATGCACTTTACCTTTTGATATTTTGTCCCTCGATATTCTGCCCTCGATATACTTGTATCGCGATATTCTGGGGGTCAATATTCAGTAGTACAACAGTGCAAGGGGGATCGAGGTGAAGAGCATTATGAAAGAAAAGGTAGATCGGGACCCCATAAGCTTCCAGTTTTATGTGAAACAACATTTTAATTTGAACCAAATGATTGAAAAAAATGCCCATTCAAACTAGTTTTGAGTCAAACTAAGTACTTTGAACTAATTAGAATAATTCATAGAACCAGGTCAGTTATTTGACTTTGAGATCCACAGTAGTGGGAGAAGGGCTGTGTCCTGGCAGGTGAACCTGCTTCTGCACTTTCCTCTACCGTGGTCTCTGGGGTATGGGACTTGCCTCAGAAAGACTACATTAGGATTTTGATTTACTTTATTTTTCATGTTTTCTGGACTTCTCAAATCCCTGGCATGTCCTTTACAGCGAATCGATGACTGCCTATGATTTCCAGGCATACGCCTGACTCCCCACCTCTTGATCTTCAGATTGGCCACTTTGCAGACAATCCATGGTCACCAAGTTATAATTTGAAGAATGTGTACCTCCTTCACATTTTCTCCCATTATGGTGTCCAAATGGAAGGAAACATTTTGGGCAACTTATCCCACTAACTGCGCCCCTTAGACCTATTTTTTATATGTAAACTTGAAGCGCAGTTAGCATAGAAAAGGCAGTGCAGGTATTTCAGAATATCAACAAAGGTACAACTGTGTGGGCTTTCCCAATACTTACAGTGGCCAGACCACCGACACCTCCATGCTGAGGGGTATAATCCTCCCCTTGTGAGTCACTTAAAACAGCAGGGACTTCAGTCAAGTCGCAGATTTGCCAGAGAGGATAGAGCAATCTGATGACCTGTGCTGACTCAGCGCAATGCCCAGTGCTTGTTTATATGTGCTGGCAGTGTGAAAAGTAAATTCATTTAACACAATGAGGTATATTTATAAGGAAATGGCGCACCGCGACGCGGCGCTGCAAGCAATTTTGCAGCGCTGCATCATTTAAAAAACGCAGGGGTGCACTTTATTGACAAGAATACGGCACACCCTTGTGTTTTCCCCTCCGCTGGCGCTAAAAAAGGCTGCCTAGCGCCAACACAGACACCCTTGCGCCATAGTGCAAGGGTGCCTGCATTGCAGGGATAATTCCCTGCAATGCAGGCAACCTTGCACCATGGTGCAAAGGTGTCTGTGTTACGGGGATGATTTTATGTGCAGTAAGTGACACTTTACTGCACATAATCAATCTTTAAAGGTGATTTGCTCTTTCTATGTGTGCTGCAGAATGCAGCAGACAGACCGATTGTTGTGTCAATCTAACGCCTGCTTTTCAGTGGCATTAGTTTTTGGTGCTGCCTCAGATCCTTGTAATGCTGGGGCAGCATCAAAAAGCAATGGGGGTTGCAGTGGATCACCCACAGCAGACACCATTGCATGCCCCTTTCACGCAGATACCTGCGTAAAAGGGGACGACATTTACGAAGCGGCACTAAGCCACAAAAAGAGGCTCAACACCACTTTGTAAACATGGAGCAGGGCATTGCGCCACCGGAACGTCGAAAAAAGTGATATGCCCCAATAGTTCTCCGAGTTAGTATTTTACTTTGGACAACATAGTTCAGAAGCAGAAGGAGGAAAACCCTACTCACTGTTTTCTAGCAGTACTGTCTGAAAATCAAGGCCTAACAAAGAGAAATATCAGGTTAAATGAATTAACTTTACAGACTGCAGACGCATAAAACAGGCGCTCGGCTCTGCGCTGAGCCAGCGCAGCTCTTCATGATACGGTGCCCATAGCTCTTGCTTGGCTGAAATAACAGCAGTCATTTGCGAGTGCAGATCACGGCTTTTGTACAGCTGCTTAGGTGAGGTCATTTTTTAAGACTCACCCCCAACTCTGGGAACTGTGATCCTAAAACGACAACATAAACACTGTGCATTATTGCATCTCTGCATTATTAAAAGCCACAGCTCTTCCTAAGGTCATAGAAGGCGGCACAGGAACTAGGCGAGATGTACCGGCATGTAGCATCGTACAGAGAAGACTTGGCACCGACTTGCTCCTTCATCTATTCATCGGCTGATTTCCATGCTAATGCAACCCTTGGCAGCACTATAAGGCCTGCAAATTAGTAGACATTGTGCTGCTGTTTTTACTGTAGATCTTGGTTCTCCATCCTTAATGCAACCACTTCAAAGCCAGAGAAACCTCGGAGGGACAGCAGAGCGAGAAGGAAGCACGCCACTTGCTTGGTAACTGAGGGTAGACGCTGGTTAAGTGGATACGCAGGCAAGAGTGAGATTACCGACACGAGTTCCAAACTGAGAATAGCTGAAGCTTTTGTGTTTCATGAATGGTGAGGTACTGAAAGCCCAACGAAACAAGGCCTGCATCTATTCCCCTACCAGGAGTGCCGACGAAAACAGATGTAGATGTTATTACGGGTTCCAAAGATGTGGCACGGCGAGGGAGAGGTGTGGCACAGCGGGCGACTGACTTCAGAGCACGTGGCTCACGGTTCGATCCCCGGCACCAGCAGCAGCTCAGCCCAGCACCATGTGACTCTGGGCAATAGCTCGCTTAATCTCCCCGACGGCCCCCAGCACCTTGAGACCCTTTGGGGTGATTAGTTTGCGCTTTACAAATACCGGGTTATTATAAAGGTCGGCTCTGCTCTAGTGGAGACCGGAGGGCCCATTCAAGCCTGGATCTGCGTCTACGGCTTCATCCAGTGGTGGTAGGGCTATCCCATTTGCTCCAATACCAAAGCTCGCAAAGACTGACCCCTGTTTACAACTACTTCATCCATAACTGTCTACAGACATAAAACACTACCCAACAGCAGACCCAAAAAATTAGCTAGGGTTCAACACCTGCCATCTTGGATCAGGTCTCAGGAACAATAGCATATCTATCACCTAGCGCCAAGAGCTGGGCACTTCTACAGGACCAGAAAATGATGTCCTTGGTTTTTAGAACCTTAGAAAGGGATCTAAATGTATGTAAATGCCAAAGTGGCTGTTGAATGGGGTTGACGTACGACTAGAAGTGATGTGTCAGCAGATGGAAAGCTTGGCTTCAAAACTGTTTTTCAATCCCTCCTAACTCCTAGGCAGTTTGGATATTGACGATTGTTTTGGGCACATTGCTCAAGAGTTTTGCACTTTAACCCTTTGTGGCTCTTCCCCCAGGTATCTTCTGCCTCACCTTCCAATGATGGATCTGGGTGGAGGGCCTTCATATTGAATTCTTGTTGGGTTGGTAGCAGGGACTAGGATCTGAAGGTACCCTGGGCCTTTTCACCACCATGATCCTGTGAATGGCAACAGGATCCTGAAATCAACAGTTTTCTACAGTGAAAGTGAGTCGAGGGTGTTGTGACCCTGCTTCTTGATATTCAACTACAGCTTGGCCGCCTAGTGAACGAAATGGGTTTACGTTTCTTCATTTATATATATGTATATATATAAATTCACTGAAAAAACCATAGGTTTCAGGGACGTTATAGTTAGTTGGACATTTCACTCGTACAAAACCATAGAAATTCTGCCGTTATAGTTAGTTCAGCTAACTATAACTCGCGCCCGCAATGCACTGCTGATGACGTCACATATTACATCATTCATGACATGGTCAGTGACATCACTGATGACATCACTGATGACATCTCAAATGACATCACTGATGACATCATCCAGTAACTGTGTGTTTCTGTAAAGTTTAAATATGTTTTATATATATGCCAGGGTGTATTGAAGAATGAGTGGGTGTATAAGTGTCTGGATGGAGGATTTAGTAGGTGCGTGACTGACTGTATAAGTGAGTGATTAAATGTGTCTTACTGAATGCATGGGTTAGTGACTAAACTGTGCGAATGTCTGTATCAGTCTGTCTGTTGTTGTGTAAGCTGCTGCATGGGTTGGTCAGTAGCTACATGAGTGTCTATATGGGTTATTGATTGGTTGCCTGAGTATTTGTATGGGAGACTGAGTGTGTGTGTGGGTGGGTGGGAGGTGTGTGACTCTGCGCATAGATGTGTGAGTGGTTGATTCACTGGGTGTATGGGTTCAAGAGTGCATGTGGAAACAGCTGTATGGGTGGGTGAGTGTGTGTATGGGTGTGTTGGTGAGTGAATGGATGTCTCAGTGGTACATGTCCAAGTAACTACATATGTAAAAGGCAGTGTATGTGAGTGTTGGAGTATATAAATGACTATACGTGAGAGTCAGTGATTGTGAGAGTGGCTGTATGGATGAGTGTGTACTTGTATCTGTGATTGTATAAGAGAGTAAGTATGCGTTAGTATCTTATGAATAAGTGAGGTGGTGTGTGTATAACTGTATAGGTGAGTAAATGGGAGTGTGATTGATTCTTTGCATGACTGACTAGGTGTGTGAGTAACTCCATGGATGAGTGGCGGTGTGTGAGTGTCTGTATAGGTGTATGAGTGCATATGATAGTGTTGTATTGATGAGTGACTGTATGTATGAGTGAATGTATGGGAGAATGAGTGGATGAGTGTGTAGACCTGGGAATCAGTGAGTGAGTATGTAGTAACTGGTATTGGTGTGTCGATGGTTTCGAAGATGGTAGTCTGTATTTTACAGTGGGCGTATCAAAGGTTATATTAGAGTTGAGGAGGTGCATCAGATTTCCACGTGGATGATGTCATCAGTGATGTCATCAGTGATGTCATTTGAGATGTCATCAGTGATGCAATCAGTGATGTCACTGACCATGTCATGAATGATGTAATATGTGACGTCATCAGCAGTGCATTGCGGGGGCGCGAGTTATAGTTAGCTGAACTAACTATAACGGCAGAATTTCTATGGTTTTGTACGAGTGAAATGTCCAACTAACTATAACGTCCCTGAAACCTATGGTTTTTTCAGTGAATTTCTAAGGTTTTTTAAATGCTAATTTCTAACTATAACGTGCCTGAAACCTATGGTTTTTTCAGTGAATTTCAATGGTTTTTTAAATGCTAATTTCTGACTATAACGTCCCTGAAACCTATGGTTTTTTCAGTGAACTTCAATGGTTTTTTAAACGAAAATTTCTAATTATAATGTGCCTCAATCCTATGTTTCTTTTAGTTAATTTCTAAGGTTTTATAAATGCTACTTTCTAACTATAACATCCCTATTAAGTCCCCTTGAATCCTGAAGGTCCCTGGTGGCCAAGTAGCCCACCAGGTACCTCCAGTAAGTGCCACAGAGCTGCGTTGCAGAGAGGTGTTCCTAGGCCATGCCCCTTTTTACACCACGCTGCAAACGCGGCTTCTGGAGCACTGCTGCTCGGACGATGAAGTCCACTTGTGTCCTGAGGTCCTCAGGACACAAGAGGACCTCATCGCCCCACCAGCAGTGCACCAGAAGCCGCGTTTGCAGCGTGGTGTAAAAAGGGGCGTGGCCTAGGAACACCTCTCTGCAACGCAGCTCTGTGGTGCTTACTGGAGGTACGCCCTCTGGCACGTTGTAAGTTGGCGGATTAAGTCCCCTTGAATCCTGAGGGTCCCTGGGGGCCAACTAGCCCACCAGGTACCTCCAGTAAGCGCCACAGAGCTGCGTTGCAGAGAGGTGTAAAAAGGGGCGTGGCCTCGGACCACCTCTCTGAAACGCAGCTCTGTGGCGCTTACTGGAGGTACCTGTTGGGCTAGTTGGCCCCCAGGGACCCTCAGGATTCAAGGGGAATTAATCCCCCAACTTAAAACCCGCCACGGGGCGCATTTGCACAGTGGTGCAGGGAGGGGGCGGGGCCTGATGTGACAAGTGTGCAGATGTGACAAGTGTGCAAACACGCCCTGTGGCGTGTTTTAAGTTGGGGATTAAGTCCCCTTGAATCTTGAGGGTCCCTGGGGGCCAACTATCCCACCAGGTACCTCTAGTAAGCGCCAAAGAGCTGCGTTGCAGAGAGGTGGTCCGAGGCCACGCCCATTTTTACACCTCTCTGCAACGCAACTCTGTGGCGCTTACTGGACGTACCTGGTGGGCTAGTTGGGCCCCAGGGACCCTCAGGATTCAAGGGGACTTAATCCCCCAACTTAAAACGCGCCACAGGGCGCGTTTGCACAGTAGCGGCCCGTGGTGGGAGTGCTGCCGGGCGCTGACGTGGGGCCGGGGAGGGGCAGGGTGAAGGTAGTAAACTGCGGATTACGGCCGATTAGAGTTAAGTAAACATATAAATAAATAAAACGAATTTCGTTGCGCGCGCTGCATCGCATTTGGCTCCCGCCCTGCCATAGCAAACAGCGGTGTCCCGGGGGTGGGCACCCCGGGACACTGCAGGAGCCGGCCCTCGGGGGTGGCGGTCCCCAGGGCCAGCAAGGGCTCCCTTTGTCAAAATAGCCCCGGGGAGGTGGTGGTCCCCGGGGAGTGTGGGGGGGCTCTCGCCCCACCACACATCTATTTTGTTTTAAAAATCAAGAGCCTCGGGGAGGTGGCGGTCCCCGGGGCTGCGGGGGGGCTGCGTGCACCCCGCATCCAATAACAATGCCCCGGGGAGGTGGCGGTCCCAGGGGCAGCGTGGGGGGGGGACCCCCCCACGCATTATATCTTCAATAAGCCCCAGGGAGGTGGCGGTCCCCGGGGCTGCAGAGGGGCCGCGTGCCCCCGCACATAATCTGCATAACCACGGGGAGGTGGCGGACCCCGGGGCTGCGGGGACTCCCGCGGGCCCCCGCTATTATTTTTATACAATGCCCCCGGGACCTGGCCAACTTGGGGGCCTCATTAAAATGAAGCGCGGGAGCCTGCGCTTCTTTTTTTTTGTAATTTCGGCGGGATTCGCGACCCCAACGCGAATTCCGCCGAAATTACAAAAAAATAAATGCTTTTTTTGGCCCTGGGGGTCCTTGTGGGATCCCCTGAGCAGGCCTAGGGGGTCAGGGTGTTTCTACCCTGCCCCCTTTTCTTGTTTTTTAACCTTTATTTTACTGTTTTCTTGTGACTCGGTTCTACCGAGTCACAAGATGGCTGCCAACACTTCCTGGTTTGGAGTGTTGGCAGCCAATCAGAGTGAAGCTCGTGCCCGGGAGGGTTCGCGAACCCACCGCGGCCACAGATAACGAAACTTTTTCTTTTTCTAATTTCTCAGGAACTACTGAACGGATTTACACCATTTAAAAAAAAGGTTGCTTTCTGAACCAAGCGCTACCTTTTTGCCAAATTTGGTGTAATTCCGTTCAGCAGTTCGGGCTGTAGCTTTGTCTAAAGTTTCCTATGGAAATTAACATGGGGAAAACGCATTTTGGGACCCCCCTTTTTTCTCGGCCCTCGCTTGACGATTCACCCCGAAACTTTCAAGACAGGAGCTGACCGGAGCGCCCCACTAGTTTTGAAAATTTCGCGAAGATTCGTCAACCGGCGCCAAAGTTACTGGCAAATCAAAAAACGCTTTTCATATGGAAACTAGGTCCTAACTATAACTACCTACTGGCGACCGCCAGTAGGCAATATATGTATATATATATCACGTTTTAGGCAAAGTTGTGGTAATCTACTACCGAAGTAGGTAAAAACAAGACCTGGTTCCTACCATTATTACTTGATATTTCTTGGTGGCTCTAAGTCACAGCGTTGTTTCTCCAAGCCCAGGCGGTCATCGGAAACGTGGAAAGCCTGGAACTGACGCATTCTTTCAACCAAACTACCAGCATATGTAACTGAAAACCGTCAACCAGTCAACAACTTCAACTGACGTTCCCCGGGATGGGCCCTCTGGGGAATGACAGCAATGCAAGAGGAGGGCCACCTGCTTCCCAGACTCAGGCTTAATGCACTGAAAGTAGCTGTCCACCACTGAAAGCCCCTCTGGGAGGGGAGCACTTACAGCGTTGTGTCTGCTAAAGGATTTCAACTTAAGAACTCACTCTTCCAGCTGAGAACAAGCATTGGCAAAGCCAATAGGTCTGGCTTTCATTTTAGGCCCTTACTAATACTTTATCACTTAAGCCTGATGCAGAAAAAAAGATGTTTACTTAGGTATACAATGCATCCATGAGATAAACAAATGAATGCATGACGATTCAAAGTACTTTTGAGACGTAATATAGCCCCTGATGCATTGCAATACAAGCGCTTGATAGGAGGTAGATTCGCCTCCTGCTATAGGTTGTTTTGTGTGAAGAGAAATACTCCTTTGTCCGAGTGACTGTCTATTGGTTTAATAAATAAACCCATATTTGTAGAGCGCGAAAATATCACCCCTTAAGGTTTCAAGGCATTGGGGGCCGTCAGGGAGATTAAGCGAGCTATTGCCCAGAGTCACATGGTGCTGAGCTCAGCTGCCGCTGGCACCGGAGTTCGAACCGTGAGCCCCGCGCTCCGGAATCAGCTGCTCTGGCCGCTGCGCCACACCCCTGCTGTGTGCACAAATTGTGACTATTTAGCAGCACGAGAACATAAACATTCACACTTATGCACTAAGCAGAGAAATAAAAGCAACCCCCATATTCAACTTCAACCAAATTTGCATGCTTTGACATAACCAGTCCCCTCATTAGCTTCAGATTATAAATTGTGAAACAACTGGAAGTCAGGGAAACTTCTAATTTTACTCTTGCCACTATCTCCGAACATCCACTGATGTAAAATGCCAGAGTAACAGATAAACGTACACACCATAATCTATAGCGACACAAGGCACCCTAGTTAACCACACAGCTGGCAAACGTTTTCTCACTCAATACTAATCTGCTTTGGTCTGGCCTAGAGGTGAATGTAGTTGTTTCTCTAGTGTAATAAAAAAAAATCAAAATATGTCTATTGTGTCATTGGCTTCGGATAGATAGATAGATAGATGGATGGATGGATAGATAGATAGATAGATAGATAGATAGATAGATAGATAGATCATGCTACACCATACTGGAGGACCACCCAGGCAAAATGTTCTAAGTTCAACGAAGCCAAAGATGAAGCGCTTACTCAGTAGGTCTCCCAAACAGAATTTTTATTGACAGCTCATCATGCGTTTTGGCTACCACGCAGAGTTGATCACATATCTGTATTTACATTAATCACTGAACTGAGGGATGAAAATGCCCTTTATTCAAGAGTATACATTGACAAGTAAGAAAAGAAATACTACAAAAAGTCTGAAATTGCTCTTCGAACTTTGCGGAATTCTGACCATATGTGTTTAAAAGTAGGCTGGATGTGGGGTGGGTCTGTAAGGAGAAAATGATAAAGGAGTTAAAACTTAGAGACGAAGCAGAGACTTGAAGCGGGAATGAGTGGTAACTAATTTTCTGCAAAAACACTGATGAACTGTGAATGAGGGTCATTTACAGCACACACGAGTCCAGGAAGGGGCAGAAAATGTTGGGTTCAGCAAATTCTAAAATAAATTGAGAATCAGTTATTGAAGTATTAAAATGTGAAAATGTAGGTGCACGTTTTTAAATTCCGTTTATTTTGGTACTTTAGCCTATACAAGCACCTAGAAGGTTCCCAGTTTGTGGTATGTCCTCTACAACCGTCATTATCATTCTCACCTTTGCCAAAATGACTCCAGCAAAACACGTTCAATTTATTCTTTTCACATATTTCTTCTGTTAAAGCTGAGCGGCCGACTAAAGCTGAACACGGACAAGACGGAGGTCCTCATCCTCGGCTCCAACCCTTCAGCCTGGGACGACTCCTGGTGGCCCATGACACTGGGGGCACCCCCGACACCCACCGACCACGCACGCAACCTGGGAGTCATCCTCGACTCAACGCTCTCCATGACCAAGCAAGTCAACGCAGTCTCCTCCTCCTGCTTCAACACCCTCCGCATGCTCCGCAAGATCTACAGGTGGATCCCGACAGACACAAGAAGAACAGTCACCCAGGCCCTCGTGAGTAGCAGACTCGACTATGGAAACGCCCTCACGCGGGAGCCCCGACCAAGCTCATCAAACGACTGCAACGAATCCAAAACGCCTCTGCACGCCTGATCCTCGACGTTCCACGCCACAGCCACATCACCCCCACCTGAGAAACCTGCACTGGCTCCCCGTCGACAGGAGAATCTCCTTCAAACTCCTCATCCACGCACACAAGGCACTCCACAAGACCGGCCCAGCCTACCTCAACAGACGACTCTCCTTCTACGTCCCCAACCGCCAGATCCGCTCCGCCGACCTCTCCCTGGCCACCGTCCCGCGCATCCGAAGAACTACCACCGGCGGCAGATCCTTCTCCCACCTCGCCGCCAAGACCTGGAACACCCTTCCACTCAGCCTACGACAGACCCAAGACCTGCTGACCTTCAGGAGGCTACTCAAGACCTGGCTGTTCGACCAGTAGCGGCTCCCCCCCCCTTCCTTTTCTTCCCCAGCGCCTTGAGACCCTCGCGGGTAAGTAGTGCGCTCTACAAATTCTGTGATTGATTGATTGATTGTGATTGAGCGGGTACCATCCTTTCCTGTTACAGACATACCGTAAGCAGATATAAATCATCAACAAGCATTGGTAATGCTTCGGTTTCGCCTACGTAATGAATAAAGACCTGTTTGCATCAGTCATCGTCCGGGAGAAGGAAAGAGCTCCCTGGCAGATAACACAGGAATGGAGAGGATGTGGCGTAGCGGGCAGAACTGCTGACTCGAGAGCTGGGAATCCCGGTTCAAGTCTCGCACTGCGCCGCACTAAATTCTGTGATTCTATTTAAATCAGTTAATCTCTCCGGGTGATAAATTGTTATATAAATATGCTGCAAGCGTAACAGGCAAAACTTTACGAAAATATAGTTCCACCAAAGTGGATGTTAACAGTATTTCGGCGGCAGGAAACTGATAAGAGAAGCAGAGGAGGAACAAGCATTGGTAAATGCCGGAAAATATGCTACAGCCAATATAAATGGAGGAAAGGTGAGTGGCACGCACAGGAACCAATGAGAAGCCAGGAAAGAGAGGAGGCAGGATGTAAGTCCCTTTTAAGTTTATATTAAAAACAAATGATTTCTCAAGTGAAACCTAAAAATGCATGTTCTTTAAATACAAATTCTTCTCTTAGCCATTCTGTTCAAGAGTGAATTAAAATTTACTAAGGGCAATATTTAAAGGCTGGGGAAAAGAACATGTTCAAAAACTCCAGCATTCATACAATATTTGTGGCAGCTGCTTTTTCAAGTTTTTCATCCTCTTTTCTAGAGGCCCAGGCACAACTTTCATTACACGACTTAAACTTGCATAATTTCTGGCATTTTGCATTACGCCATTTCCGAAATTATTCCATTATGGCACGTTGTGTAATTTCAAGTCCTTTAGGGTCCAAATTCTATAGCGGGAGCATGGGAATAACGTGAACAAACAAAATGCCAGTGGCTGTTGTTTGTGTTTTTTGTGCTAATTTTAGTACGAAATGGAAGAAAAGCATTTCACATAATTTTGCATAATTTTAATATTTTTTGCATAGTTACACAAAAGAAAATTGCATGAATTTCACACACCCCTACATTTACATTGCCGTAAACAAAAAAGGGCAACAAACGTCTATCAGTATTTTCACTGTTTCAGATGTTATTTCCCCATTGTTCTAAGTTTGTGTTCACGCATACCATTACAAACTGCTGGTAAAAGCAAGCACAAGCCATGAGCAAGTGTTATTCATGTTCAGCTCTCGGTGCTAGAATTAGCACCTCACAGCTTTTGTATAAGTCATATCCCAAGAGCTTTAGGCGGAATGGGCAAGTCAATGGACTAGAGTCCCTGCGCATTTCTACTTACAATATATGAAAAGCATGTCAATCCAGGACGGGGTGATTCATTCGGCCTCAGACTCCCCTGTGTGTGATTTTGGCCACAGATCCATACATGATGAGAAGGACAGGCGGAGGTGGGCAATGCTTTTTTGGTACAGAGGCCTGTTGCCCCTTGCAGGAAATGAGGGCCTGTTTCCCCTTGGAGCTAAGGCCCAACAGGAAGGCAGTATTGAGACTGAATTTACATCCAAGAGTGTTTCGTGTGACCAGTTCTTTTTTAAGGTCAAGCCTGCGACCGATTGGGCTAGCGCATGCGTCTCGTTTGCAAGACACTCTTGTATACAGAAAAGGAGCCCACCCGTTGATTACAATTTGTTGGCTTGTGTAGCACTCTCCTTTACAGCCTTGTAATTCGTCAAGGCAGGCCTAACATCACGTCCGTTCCTCTCTGTGGAGCAGGGACCAAGCACTGATTGATTCAACTTAATCAGTACCCGTCTGCTGCTACTGACATGACAGGTACTATTTTGTTCTTTTTAACTTTTAGTTCCCTGCAAACAGAAGGCTGTGACAGGCAAAAACGTGCCCAGTAGGACAAACAACATTGTAAAGATTTATTTTCTATAGTTAACTGTCCTTAATTTTGTTAAGTCTTCTTTACTCATGTTGCACTCATGTTTTCTTTTGTTTTTGATTGTGGGAACTGTTCTCAAAAGATAAGGATTATGTTATTGCAAAGTGACATTTTTTTTCTTATGTGTAATTTCTAAAATGATGCTTGAACACATACTAGTGCAGTACACCCAATCCACCCCACTCCAATCTGCCCCACTCCAATCCACTGCAATCCACCCCAACTCACCACACACCAATCCACCCCACTCAACCTAATGCGCCCCACTCAACCCAAACAACCCCACTCCAATCCAAACCACTCACCCCCAACCACTCCAATACACCACACTCCAATCCTCCCAACCCACCCCACTCTAAATCGCCGCACTCCAATCCAAAACAATCTGCCCCACTCCAATCCAAAACAATCTGCCCCATTCCAAATCAATCTGCCCCACTCCAATATGCCCCACTCCAATCAAAACAATCTGACCCACTCCAATCTGCCCCATTATAATCTAAAACAATCTGCCCCACTCCAATCTGCCCACTCCAATCCAAAACAGTACTCTCATCCAATGTGCCCCACTCCAGTCCAAAACAATCTGCCCCACTCCAATCTTCCGAACTCCAATGTACCCCACTCCAGTCCAAAACAATCTGCCCCACTCCAATCCAAAACAATCTGCCCACTCAATCCAAAACAATCTGCCTCACTCCAAGCCGCCCCACTTCAATTAAAAAAAATCTGCCCCACTCCAATTCAAAAGATTCTGCCCCACTCCAATCCACCCCACTTCAATACAAAACAATCTGCCCACCCCACTCCAATCTGCCCCACTCCAGTCCAAAACAATCTGCCCCACTCCAATCCACCACCCCCATTTCGCCCCACTCCAATCCGCGCCCACTCCAATCCAATCCACCTCACCCCAATCCATTAACTCCATCCCAATTCACCCCATTCCAATACACCACAATCCACCCCACCCGACTCCAATCCACCCCAATCCAATCGACTCTCTCCCCAATCCACCCCACTACAATTTAATCCACCCTACTCCAATCGAATCAACCTCACCCCAATGCAATCCACCCACTCCAATTCAATCCAATCCATCCCACACCAATCCAATCCACCCCATTCCAGCCAAATCCAATCCACCCGACTCCAATCCACCTCACCCCACTCCAATCCACCACATTGCAAGCCAATCTACTCCACTCAATCCAATCCACCCCACTCCCATTCACCCCACTCTATTCCACCCCATTCCGGTCCACCCCACTCCAGTCCACCCTACTAAATCCAACCCACTCCATAACACCCCACCCACTCCAATCCAATACACCCCATCCAGTCCACCCCACTCCACTGTAGTCCAATCCACCCCACCGTACTCCAGTTCACCCCACTCTGCCCCAATCCAATCCACCCCACCACAGTTCAGTCCACCCCACCCAATCCAATCCATCCAAACCACCACACTGAAATCCAACCCACTCAAATCCAGTCCACCCCACTCCAGTCCTATCAACCTCACTCCAATCCAGACCAATCCACACCCCTACACTCCAATCTAATTCACTCCACTCAAAACCAACCTACTCTAATCCAATCCACCCCACCCCTATCCAATCCACCCCAAACCAAATGTGGTCCACCCCAATCCAATTCACCTCACCCCACCACACTCCAATCCAATCCACCCCATCCAGTCCACTCACTCCATCCACCCCACTCAATCCAACCTACTCTACCCCAATCCAGTCCTCCCCTATCTACTCCAGTCCAATCCACCCCTCTACCTCAATCCACTTCAACCACTTCACCCTATTCCACACCACTCCACTTTACGCCAGTGCACTCTATAACACCGCACTCTACAACACTCTATGCCACTGAACCACTGAACTCTACTCCCTTCTACTCAACTATATGGCACTCTACTCCCTCTACCACATTCTACTCCAGCAGATTTAGTTTATGACACGCTTATCCCCCACACTCCACTCTAAGACACTCCACACCACTCAACTTTCAGCCATGCTGAACAGCAGCCACATTGGTGTACAACATGACAAAACCACATTGCCAAAGCCAATGGCTCTTGTATAGGCGAGACCTATTGGCTTTGGCCTGTACTTTTTAGGTGTTGGTCCGATCATATATGTATACATGTCACAATGTCCCCACAAAATCTATCAACCTAGACTGAATATGGGACAAGTTTCTGCTCATGAAGTCAAATATATACTGCATAGTTTATGCCACGCATTTCCTTGCTTCTCGAAAATGACTCCATCTTCACATTCTCAATTTCTCAAAGAACTTTTGAATTAGTTTTTAGGTATGTTTTCCTATAAATATGTATGCATCTGGTGCACTGATTATATTTTTGTTTTGATGTCAGTTGTGCTCAGGGGAATGGAATTTCAAAGACCCCTTCTTCCCATCCCAAGATGGTGGATTTCCCAGTGGGGTGCGGTAGCTGTAAATTTGGCGCCTTCAAGCACAGGTAGACGCGGCGCCTGGGTTCCCTCTTACAACGGAGCATTGCAGAGTCAGGGGACCGGCAGAGACAGTTGGAGGTCGAGAGCTTTGCAAGGTGAGGCTTTCATGCCGCTGCCTGGTGTTCCAATCCCAGAAGACATTCACAAGAGCACTTTAATCACCTAGAGGCCCATCCTATAAAGTCTTCACAATAATTATCAGTGTTGTTTCTAGACCTTTTGTGTCTGTAAATTCTTACAGAATTGTAGCTTTGCTTGTTATTAGAGGTTCATTAATATGTTATGATTATTTTTGTGTGCGGAAAAAGACTTTCATATGAAGGGGATTACTAATTTATCATTGGTTTCAAAAAGCCACAGAATATTTTTTAAAGAACAGACAGCTTCTTTAAGACACCATTGGTCACATCAAGGGCATACCCA
The DNA here is from genome assembly GCA_963921515.1 of Calotriton arnoldi. Lineage (NCBI taxonomy): Eukaryota > Metazoa > Chordata > Amphibia > Caudata > Salamandridae > Calotriton > Calotriton arnoldi. The sequence goes on from CAWUFW010009376.1 coordinate 652,807, forward strand.
TCTAGGTACAAATGCATTTGCATTAGTGTTCCAGCACGAGATCTACAGGGCAGGGATTGGAATGGGGAATAATGTGCGGAAGGGGTTCATCACCTTTTGAAAAAATGATTACACTTAATGCGGTGGTCTGCTTGGGCAATTATCAGCCGGTGGCCCCTGATGGTTCTTGGTAGCACAAAATAGACCGTGTTTGTTTACAAAAACCTTTGAAAATCCCAAACAAAAAAACAGCTAAAAGTGATTTTATGGTTTCAGAGCAAAACCTAAAAAAACACTGAATTATTAAGTTATGGTAACTTACAAAAATCATAATTCACTCGTACGTTATGCACTTCTCATGCCCTTGCACATAACATCACTGGAAATATGTCACATTACAACCTTGTGTTATGGTTTGTGCATCTTACTATAACTGGAAAGACTGTGTTTATAAGGGACATATATCTATATATCTCTCTCTCTCTATTATCTACTGGCGGTCGCCAGTAGATAGTTATAGTTAGGACCTATTTTCCATAGGAAATCCGCGACATTCTATTTGAAATAACTCTCTTGCCGGTTGACGAATCCTTGCGAAATTTTCAAACTTTATGGCCCGTTCCGGTCCGCTCCTACCCTGAAAGTCTCAGGGTGATTCGTCAAGCGGGGGCCGAGAAAAAAGGGGGGTCCCAAAACGTGTTTTCCCCATTCATTTTCCCATAGGAAACTTTAGACACGGCTACAGCCCGAACTGCTGAACGGAATTACACCAAATTTGGCAAAGAGGTAGTTCTTGGTTCAGAAAGAACCCTTTTTGTTAAATGGTGTAAATCCGTTCAGTAGTTCCTGTGAAAATCAAAATGAAAATCACATATATATCTATGGCCGCGTCGGATTCGCGCACCCTCCCGATCACGAGCTGCATGCTAATTGGCTGTCAACACTCCAAATCAGGAAGTGTTGGCAGCCATTTTGTCCTCGGTAGAACCGAGGGACAGAAACAAGTGCGCAAAGCGCAAAAGGGGGCAGGGTAGAAACACCCTGACCCCCTAGGTCTGCTCAGGGGTGGGCAGAAAAAGCATTTTTTTTTTAAATCGGCGGGATGCGCTTAGGGTGCGCGAATCCCGCCGAGAAAAATAAAAATTGCAAGTGTGCAAACGCACAAAGGGGCAGGGTAGAAACACCCTGACGCCCTAGGTCTGCTCAGGGGTCCCACAAGGACCCCTGGGCAGAAAAAGCATTTTTAAAAAAAAATAATCGGCAGGATGCGCTCAGGGTGCGCGGATTCTGCCGAGAAAAATAATCGAAGCGCGGTCTCCGCGCTTCAATGTTATTTGCCCCGGGTGGGCCAAGTCCCGGGGGCATGGTGAGGGGGTTTAGATTTAATGTGGGGGCCTCTAAGGCCCCCAAGCCCTGGGGACCGCCACCCCCGGGGCTTTAGAAAATAATGGTGCGGGAGGGCTCTTTGCCCTCCCGCAGCCCCGGGGACCGCCACTCCCCGGGGCTTCTTTTTTTTAAAATGTTGTAACCTGTGTGGTGGGGCTCGAGCCCCCCCACACGCCCCGGGGACCGCCACCTCCCTGGGGCACTAAAGATTTGAATATGGGGGTCCGTTACGGACCCCCAAAGCCCCGGGGCCCACCACCTCCCGGGGCTGTGAAATGGTTGGGAGGGGGCCGCGCGGCCCCCTCCTGGAGCCAGTGATGGCCCTGGGGACCACCACCCCCAGGGCCGGCTCCTGCAGTGTCCCGGGGTGCCTACCCCTGGGACACTGTAGTTTGCTATGACAGGACGGGAGCCTCGCGGCTCCCGTCCTGTCATAGCAAACTTGGTTTGCATTTTGAAAGAGAGAGCAGGAAACCTGCTCTCTCTTTCAAAATGCAAACCAACTGCTTTCCACATGGGGAGCAGCATGTTAGCTGCTCCCCATGTGGAAAAGCAATGCGGCTCGCGCAGGAGGTGGGGAGCAGGATGGGACTGTGGGGGATTGGGGACCCCCACAGTCTCCAACGAGAGGCCAGGCCCCGGGGGATAGGGTCCCCGGGGCCATAAGTGGCCCGGGAGGGGGCCACGCAGCCCCCTCCCCAAATAAAAAAATAATTTTAAAAAAGGGCAAGGCCGGCCCCGGGGATGGGGTCCCCGGGGCCTTAAATGGCCTGAGGAGGGGGCCACGCAGCCCCCTCCAAAATAATAAAAATAAAACATCGAGGGCATGCCCCGGGGATGGGGTCCCCGGGGCCAATACAGGCCCAGGGAAGGGGGTCACGCGGCCCCTTCCCGTTTTTGAGGGAATTTAAAAGAAAAAAATGCACAGGCCCCAGGGGATGGGGTCCCCGGGGCCAAAAGTGGACAAGGGAAGGGGGCCATGCAGCCCCCTCCCATTAAAAAAAAAAAAAAACGACCGGCATCGTGGCCGGAGGCCCCGCCCTCCCTGCAGTACTCTGCAAAGGCGCCTCCTGGCGCGCTTTAAGAAGGGGAAGTAATTCCCCTTGAATACTGGGGGTCCCTGGGAGCCAACTAGCCCACCAGGAACCTCCAGTATGCGCTAGGGGCTGCGTTGCAGAGAGGTGTACAGAGGCCACGCCCCTTTTACACCTCTCTGCAACGCAGCTCTGTGGCGCTTTAGAAGTACATGGTGGGCTAGTTGGACTCCAGGGACCCTCAGGATTCAAGGGGACTTAATCCTCCAACTCTAAAACGCGCCACGGGGCGCGTTTGCACAGTGGTGAAGGGAGGGGGCGGGGCTTCAGGTGACATGTGTGCAAACAGGCCCCGTGGCGCGTTTTAAGATGGGGAATTAAATCCCCTTCAATCCTGAGGGTCCCTGGGGGCCAACTAGCCCAACAGGTACGTCCAGAAAGCGCCACAGAGCTGCATTGCAGAGAGGTGCAAAAAGGGGCGTGGCCTCTGAACACCTCTCTGCAACGCAGCTCCCTGGCGCATACTGGAGGTACAGGGTGGGCTAGTTGGACCCCAGGGACCCTCATGATTCAAGGGGTCATTTGAGATGTCATCAGTGATGTCATCAGTGATGTCACTGACCATGTCATGAGTGATGTAATATGTGACGTCATCAGCAGTGCATTGCGGGGGCGCGAGTTATAGTTAGCTGAACTAACTATAACAGGGGAATTTCACGGGTTTTGTACGAGTGCAATGTCCAACTAACTATAACTGTCCCTAAAACCTATGGTTTTTTCAGTGAATTTCAAAGGTTTTTTAAATGCTAATTTCTAACTATAACTTGTCTGAAACCTATGGTTTTTTCAGTGAATTTCAAAGGTTTTTAAATGCTAATTTCTAACTATAACGTGCCTGAAACCTATGGTTTTTTCAGTGAATTTCAAAGGTTTTTTAAAAGGTAATTTCTAACTATAACGTGCCTGAAACCTATGGTTTTTCAGTGAATTTCAAAGGTTTTTAAATGCTAATTTCTAACTATAACGTGCCTGAAACCTATGATTTTTTAAGTGAATTTCAAAGGTTTTTTAAATGCTAGTTTCTAACTATGCCAACAGAGGTAGGACATGTGAAGAAAGAAGAAAAAATGCACAGAAAGAAGCAAAAGATGTGCAGAAACCAGAAACCAACAGAGGAGCAGAAAGAGGCCTTGTTGCAAAATCATCCTGTGCCCACAACTTTTCAGACGGGTACTGGTGGTAACTGACTCTGACTAACCAGAGCCAGTGCGCGTTTGCACAGTGGTGAAGGGAGGGGGCCTGAGGTGACATGTGTGCAAACGCGCCCGTGGCGCGTTTTAAGTTGCGGGATTAAGTCCCCTTGAATCCTGAGGGTCCCTGGGGCCCAACTAGCCCCCCAGGTACCTACAGTTAGGACCACAGAGCTGAGTTGCAGAGAGGCGTTCCGAGGCCACGCACCTTTTTCACCTCTCTGCAACGCAACTCTGTTGTGCTTACTGAAGGTACCTGGTGGGCTAGTTGGCCCCCAGGATTCAAAGGAATTAACTCCCCAACTTAAAACGCACCACAGGGCGTGTTTGCGCACATGTCACCTGAGGCCCCGCCCCTCCCTTCACCACTGTGCAAACGCACCCCGTGGCGCGTTTTAAGTTGGGGGATTAGGTCACCTTGAATCCTGAGAGTCCCTGGGGCCCAACTAGCCCACCAGGTACTTCCAGTAAGCACCACAGGCCTGTGTTGCAACGCCTGTAACAAATTGTGCAGTTGTGTTTAGGTAGTGAAGAGGGTTGTGCTGGGGGTAGTGTTTTAGGGTTTAGGGTAGTGCAGTGGTGTTTGTGTAGTGTAGGGGGTCATGCTGGGGGTAGATTTAGGGTTTAGGGTAGTGCAGTGGTGTTTGGGTAGTGTAGGGAGTCGTGCTGGGGGAGTGTTTTAGGGTTTAGGGTAGTACAGTGGTGTTTGGGTAGTGTAGGGGGTCGTGCTGGGGTTAGTGTTTTAGGGTTTTAGGGTTTAGGGTAGTGCAGTGGTGTTTGGGTAGTGTAGGGGGTACTGCTGGGGGTAGTGTTTTAGGGTTTAGGGTAGTGCAGTGGTGTTTGGGTAGCGTAGGGGGTCCTGCTGGGGGTAGTGTTTTATGGTTTAGGGTAGTGCAGTGGTGTTTGGGTAGTGTAGGGGTTCGTGCTGGGGGTAGTTTTTTAGGGTTTAGGGTAGTGCAGTGGTGTTTGTGTAGTGTAGGAGGTCATGTTTTAGGGTTTAGGGTAGTGCAGTGGTCTTTGGATAGTGTAGGGAGTCGTGCGGGGGTATTGTTTTAGAGTTTAGGGTAGTGCAGTGGTCTTTGGTAGTGTAGGGGGTTGTGCAGGGGGTAGTGTTTTAGGGATTAGGGTAGTGCATTGGTATTTGGGTAGTGTAGGGGGTCATGCGGGGTAGTGTTTTAGGGTTTAGGACAGTGCAGTGGTGTTTAGGTAGTGTAGGGGGTCGTGCTGGGGGAGTGTTTTAGGGTTTAGGTTTAGGCAGTGCAGTGGTGTTCGGGTAGTGTAGGGGGTCGTGCTGGGGGAGTGTTTTAGGGTTTAGGGCAGTGCAGTGGTGTTCGGGTAGTGTAGGGGGTCGTGCTGGGGCGAGTATTTTAGGGTTTAGGGTAGTGCAGTGGTGTTCGGGTAGTGTAGGGGGTCATGCTGGGGGTAGTGTTCTAGGGTTTAGGGCAGTGCAGTGGTGTTCGGGCAGTGTAGGGAGTCGTGCTGGGGGTGGTTTTTTAGGGTTTAGGGCAGTGCAGTGGTGTTCGGGCAGTGTAGGGGGTCGTGCTGGGGGTGGTGTTTCAGGGTTTAGGGCAGTGCAGTGGTGTTCGGGCAGTGTAGGGGGTCGTGCAGGGGTGGTGTTTCAGGGTTTAGGGCAGTGCAGTGGTGTTCGGGCAGTGTAGGGGGTCGTGCAGGGGTTGTGTTTCAGGATTTAGGGCAGTGGTGTTCGGGCAGTGTAGGGGGTCATGCTGGGGGTGGTGTTTCAGGGTTTGGGGCAGTGCAGTGGTGTTCAAGCAGTAAAGGGGGTCATGCTGGGGGTGGTGTTTCAGGGTTTAGGGCAGTGCAGTGGTGTTCGGGCAGTGTAGGGGCGGTGCAGGGGTGGTGTTTCAGGGTTTAGGGCAGTGCAGTGGTGTTCGGGCAGTGTAGGGGGTGGTGCAGGGGGTGGTGTTTCAGGGTTTAGGGCAGTGCAGTGGTGTTCGGGAAGTGTAGGGGGTCGTGCAGGGGGTGGTGTTTCAGGGTTTACGGCAGTACAGTGGTGTTCGGGCATTGTAGGGGGTGGTGCTGGGGCTGGTGTTTCAGGGTTTAGGGCAGTGCAGTGGTGTTCGGGCAGTGTAGGGGGTCGTTCTGGGGCTGGTGTTTCAGGGTTTAGGGTAGTGCAGTGGTGTTCGGGCAGTGTAGGGGGTCGTGCTGGGGCTGGTGTTTCAGGGTTTAGGGCAGTGCAGTGGTGTTCGGGCAGTGTAGGGGGTCATGCTGGGGCTGGTGTTTCAGGGTTTAGGGCAGTGCAGTGGTGTTCGGGCAGTGTAGGGGTTTTGCTGGGGCTGGTGTTTCAGAGTCTAGGGCAATGCAGTGGTGTTCGGGCAGTGTAGGGGGTCTTGCTGGGGCAGGTGTTTCAGGGTTTAGGGCAGTGCAGTCGTGTTCGGGCAGTGTAGGGGGTCGTGCTGGGGGTGGTGTTTCAGGGTTTAGGGCAGTGCAGTGGTGTTCGGGCAGTGTAGGGGGTCGTGCTGGGGCTAGTGTTTCAGGGTTTAGGGCAGAGCAATGATGCTCAGGCAGTGTAGGGGGTTGTGCTGGGGGTGATGTTTCAGGGTTTAGGGCAGTGCAGTGGTGTTAGGGCAGTGTAGGGGGTCGTGCTGGGGGTGGTGTTTCAGGGTTTAGGGCAGTGCAGTAGTGTTCCGGCAGTGTAGGGGGTCGTGCAGGGGTGGTGTTTCAGGGTTTAGTGCAGTGGTGTTCGGGCAGTGTAGGGGGTCGTGCTGGGGTGGTGTTTCAGGGTTTAGGGCAGTGCAGTGGTGTTCGGGCAGTGTAGGGTGTCGTGCTGAGGGGTGGTGTTTCAGGGTTTAGGGCAGTGCAGTAGTGTTTGGGCAGTGTAGGGGGACGTGCAGGGGGTGGTGTTTCAGGGTTTAGGGCAGTGCAGTGGTGTTCGGCCAGTGTAGGTAGTCTTGCTGGGGGTGGTGTTTCAGGGTTTAGGGCAGTGCAGTAGTTTTCGGGCAGTGTAGGCGGTCGTGCTGGGGCTGGTGTTTCAGGGTTTAGGGCAGTGCAGTGGTGTTCGGGCAGTGTACGGGGTTGTGTTGGGGCTGGTGTTTCAGGGTTTAGGGCAGTGCAGTGGTGTGCGGGCAGTGTACGGGGTTGTGCTGGGGCTGGTGTTTCAGGGTTTAGGGCAGTGCAGTGGTGTTCGGCTAGTGTAGGGGGTCGTGCTCGGGGTGGTGTTTCAGGGTTTAGGGCAGTGCAGTGGTGTTCGGGCAGTGTAGGGGGTCGTGCTGGGGCTGGTGTTTCAGGGTTTAGGGCAGTGCAGTGGTGTTCGGGCAGTGTAGGGGGTCGTGCTGGGGCTGGTGTTTCAGGGTTTTGGGCAGAGCAGTGGTGTTCGGGCAGTGTAGGGGGTCGTGCTGGGGGTGGTGTTTCAGGGTTTAGGGCAGTGCAGTGGTGTTCGGGCAGTGTAGGGGGTCTTGCTGGGGGTGGTGTTTCAGGGTTTAGGGCAGTGCAGTGGTGTTCGGGCAGTGTAGGGGGTCTTGCTGGGGGTGGTGTTTCAGGGTTTAGGGCAGTGGTGTTCGGGCAGTGTAGGGGGTCTTGCTGGGGGTGATGTTTCAGGGTTTAGGGCAGTGCAGTGGTGTTCGGGCAGTGTAGGGGGTCTTGCTGGGGGTAGTGTTTCAGGGTTTAGGGCGGTGCAGTGGTGTTCGTGCAGTGTAGGGGGTCGTGCTGGGGGTGGTGTTTCAGGGTTTAGGGCAGTGCAGTAGTGTTCGGGCAGTGTAGGGGGTCGTGCAGGGGTGGTGTTTCAGGGTTTAGGGCAGTGCAGTGGTGTTCTGGCAGTGTAGGGGGTCATGCTGGGGGTGGGGTTTCAGGGTTTAGGGCAGTACAGTGGTGTTTGGGCAGTGTAGGGGGTCGTGCAGGGGGTGGTGTTTCAGGGTTTAGGGCAGTGCAGTTGTGTTCGGGCAGTGTAGGGGGTCGTGCTGGGGCTGGTGTTTCAGGGTTTAGGGCAGTGCAGTGGTGTTCGGGCAGTGTAGGGGTCTTGCTGGGGGTGGTGTTTCAGGGTTTAGGGCAGTGGTGTTCGGGCAGTGTAGGGGGTCTTGCTGGGGGTGATGTTTCAGAGTTTAGGGCAGTGCAGTGGAGTTCGTGCAGTATAGGGGGTCGTGCTGGGGATGGTGTTTCTGGGTTTAGGGCAGTGCAGTAGTGTTCGAGCCGTGTAGGGGGTTGTGCAGGGAGTGGTGTTTCAGGGTTTAGGGCAATGCAGTGGTGTTCGGGCAGTGTAGGGGGTCACGCTGGGGGTGGTGTTTCAGGGTTTAGGGCAGTGCAGTGGTGTTCGGGCAGTGTAGGGGGTCATGCACGGGGTGGTGTTTCAGGGTTTAGGGCAGTGCAGTGGTGTTCGGGCAGTGTAGGGTGTTGTGCTGGGGCTGGTGTTTCAGGGTTCAGGGCAGTGCAGTGGTGTTCAGGCAGTGTAGGGGGTCGTGCTGAGGCTGGTGTTTCATGGTTTAGGGCAGTGCAGTGGTGTTCAGGCAGTGTAGGGGGTCGTGCTGGGGCTGGTGTTTCAGGGTTTAGGGCAGTGCAGTGGTGTTCGGGCAGTGTAGGCGGTCGTGCTGGGGCTGGTGTTTCAGGGTTTAGGGCAGTGCAGTGGTGTTCGGGCAGTGTAGGGGGTCGTGCTGGGGCTGGTGTTTCAGGGTTTAGGGCAGTGCAGTGGTGCTCGGGCAGTGTAGGGGGTCGTGCTGGGGGTGATGTTTCAGGGTTTAGGGTAGTGCAGTGGTGTTCGGGCAGTGTAGGGGGTCGTGCTGGGGCTGGTGTTTCAGGGTTTAGGGCAGTGCAGTGGTGTTCGGGCAGTGTAGGGGGTCGTGCTGGGGCTGGTGTTTCAAGGTTTAGGGCAGTGCAGTGGTGTTTGGGCAGTGTAGGGGGTCGTGCTGGGGCTGGTGTTTCAGGGTTTTGGGCAGAGCAGTGGTGTTCGGGCAGTGTAGGGGTCCTGCTGGGGGTAGTGTTTCAGTGTTTAGGGCAGTGCAGTGGTGTTCAGGCAGTGTAGGGGGTCGTGCTGGGGGTGGTGTTTCAGGGTTTAGGCCAGTGGTGTTTGGGCAGTGTAGGGGGTCTTGCTGGGGGTGATGTTTCAGGGTTTAGGGCAGTGCAGTGGTGTTCGGGCAGTGTAGGGGGTCTTGCTGGGGGTAGTGTTTCAGGATTTAGGGCAGTGCAGTGGTGTTCGGGCAGTGTAGGGGGTCATGCTGGGGGTTGTGTTTCAGGGTTTAGGGCAGTGCAGTGGTGTTCGGGCAGTGTAGGGGGTCGTGAAGGGGTGGTGTTTCAGGGTTTAGGGCAGTGCAGTGGTGTTCGGGCAGTGTAGGGGTCGTGCTAGGGGTGGTGTTTCAGGGTTTAGGGCAGTGCAGTGGTGTTCGGGCAGTGTAGGGGGTCATGCAGGGGCTGGTGTTTCAGGGTTTAGGGCAGTGCAGTGGTGTTCGGGCAGTGTAGGGGGTCGTGCTGGGGGTAGTGTTTTAGGGTTTAGGGTAGTGCAGTGGTGCTTGTGTAGTGTAGGGGGTCGTGCTGGGGGTAGTGTTTTAGGGTTTAGGGTAGTGCAGTGGTGTTTGTGTAGTTTAGGGGTCATGTTTTAGGGTAGTGCAGTGGTGTTTGGGTAGTGTAGGGGGTCGTGCTGGGGGTAGTGTTTTAGGATTTAGGTTAGTGCAGTGGTGTTTGGGTAGTGTAGGGGGTCGTGCTGGGGTAGTGTTTTAGGGTTTAGGGTAGTGCAGTGGTGTTTGTGTAGTGTAGGGGTCATGTTTTAGGGTAGTGCAGTGGTGTTTGGGTAGTGTAGGGGGTCGTGCTGCTGGTAGTGTTTTAGGATTTAGGTTAGTGCAGTGGTGTTTGGGTAGTGTAGGGGGTCGTGCTGGGGGTAGTGTTTTAGGGTTTAGGATAGTGCAGTGGTGCTTGTGTAGTGTAGGGGGTCGTGCTGGGGGTAGTGTTTTAGGGTTTAAGGTAGTGCAGTGGTGTTTTTGTAGTGTAGGGGGTCATGTTTTAAGATGCAATGCTCCAATACCTGACCAGTCTGCACTACATAAAACTGCAAAAAAACTAAAAATAAAAAGTGTTTTTCACACTTTTGTCATTGGGCTATATGTGGGCTACATCTGGGTAATATTTGTGCTACATTTGGGCTCTTTTTTCACTGGTGGCCATCTTGGAAGACTTCTTTGTTATGAAGTTTCCTAATTTCTTCATTTACTGCAGTCTCCTCAGTAGGAAATGCTTTCAGTTTTTACTTTGATTCCATCAAGAAGGCATTCAGATGTGTCTCACATCTGTCATAAATTCAGAATGTTAGCACTCTAGTTGCTCATTAGATCACTGGAGTAAAGCTACTGCTCACCAGGGAGTTAACTGGTAGTCTGCTGCTGGTATTTAAAGTGATTGTTTCAGTCTGCATGTCAGAATTTTCTAATGAAATAGAAGAGGATTTGAGATCTCACTTAAAACATGCCCTAATTTTTCTTTCTGCAGCACTAACCATAATTTCTATTTCAAAAAGAACCCCTCATTTTGTTCCTTTTTAAATTAAATGTTTTAAGTGTTACCGGTTTATTCCAATCAAGATGGCTTCAGGTGTGCCATACTTTTGTCATAAGTAAGGCTGTTAGCGCTCTAGTTGTTCTTTAGAACACTCTGGGAAGCTGCAGTAGAACACAAAGGCATCAACTGGCAGGCTGCTCCTGTTGAAATATAACAGGAAGATATTTGAGATCACACTTGAAATATGTCCTAATTTTTCTTTCTACAGCACTAACCATAATTTCTATGACAAAATGAACCCCATCATTTTGTTCCTTTTTAAATTAAATGTTTTAAGTGTTACCAGTTTATTCCAATCAAGATGGCTTCAGGTGTGCCATACTTTTGTCATAAGTAAGGCTGTTAGCACTCTAGTTGTTCTTTAGAACACTCTGGGAAGCTGCAGTAGAACACAAAGGCATCAACTGGCAGGCTGCTCCTGTTGAAATATAACAGGAAGATATTTGAGATCACACTTGAAACATGTCCTAATTTTTCTTTCTACAGCACTAACCATAATTTCTATGACAAAATGAACCCCATCATTTTGTTCCTTTTTAAATTAAATTGTTTAAGTGTTACCAGTTTATTCCAATCAAGATGGCTTCAGGTGTGCCATACTTTTGTCATAAGTAAGGCTGTTAGCACTCTAGTTGTTCTTTAGAACACTCTGGGAAGCTGCAGTAGAACACAAAGGAATCAACTGACAGTCTCTGCCCTTGTTGGATGTACATGTTTTACTGAGAATGTCAGACTTCATTCTCACATGACTGAGAAAGATAATGTGAATTTACAGAAAATATGCTCTCATTTTAGCTTCTGGAGCACCTTCCAAACCTCCATGGGACAAGCATGAGAAAATAGTGTTCTCTCAAACATGATTCATGATATCCCAGCAGAAGGTTTTTCACATGGTAAAATCACCTTAGAATACACCACAATTCCTAAAATTAGTATGGTACCATCAACAAATAAATTCTAATGTAACTAAAATCTGTTATCACCCTTTATAGTTCTCCTTTTGGTGACCCTCAAAATCTTCTATTCACTACAATGCATTTCAATGAGGTACTATCATTTATATTGGTCCCAAGATGGCTGCCAGCAATTCCAGGATGAAGTGCTGACAGCCAATCAGATCTCACGATGACATGTGTGGTTAGGCTCCGCCCAGATATATATGTGACTTTACTTTTGATTTTCTCAGGAACTACTGAACGGATTTACACCATTTAAGCAAAAGGCACGACACTGAACCAAGGGCTACCTCTTTGCCAAATTTGGTGTAATTCCGTTCAGCAGTTCGGGCTGTAGCTGCGACTAAAGGTTCCTATGGAAAAATGAATGGGAAAACGCGTTTTGGGACCCCCCTTTTTCTCGGCCCCCGCTTGACGTATCACCCCGAGACTTTCAGGATAGGAGCGGACCGGAGCGCCCCAACAAGTTGGAAACTTTCGCGAAGATTCGTCAACCGGCGCCAACGTTATTTCAAATAGAATGTCGCGGATTTCCTATGGATAATAGGTTTTAACTATAACTATCTACTGGCGACCGCCAGTAGATAATATATATATATATATATATATATATATATATATTCACTGAAAAAACCATAGGTTTTAGGGACAGTTATAGTTAGTTGGACATTGCACTCGTACAAAACCCGTGAAATTCCCCGTTATAGTTAGTCCAGCTAACTATAACTCGCGCCCCCTAATGCACTGCTGATGACGTCACATATTACATCACTCATGACATGGTCAGTGACATCACTGATGACATCACTGATGACATCTCAAATGACATCACTGATGACATCACTGATGACATCATCCAGTGACTGTGTGTTTCTGTAAAGTTTAAATATTTTTAATATATATAGGAAAAGACGTATTGAAGAATGAGTGGGTGTGTAAGTGTCTGTATGGATGATTTAGTAGGTGCGTGACTGACTCTATAAGTGAGTGATTTAACGTATCTTACTGAATGCATGGGTTAGTGACTAAACTGGGTGAATGTCTGTATCCGTCTGTCTGTTGCTGTGTAAGTGGCTGCATGTGTTTGTGAATAGCTACATGAGTGTCTATATGAGTTATTGAATGCTTGTCTGAGTATCTGTATGGGTGCCTGAGTGTTTGTGTGGGAGGGGTGTGTGCAACTCTGTGCATAGATGTGTGAGTGGGTGATTCACTGGGTGGATGGTTTCAAGAGTGCAACTGTGATAGACTGTATGGGTGGGTAAGTGTGTGTAAGAGTGTGTTAGTGAGTGAATGTATGTCCCAGTGGTACATGTGTGAGTAACTACATATGTGAAAGGCAGTATATATGTGTGTTGGAGTATATAAATAGCTATAAGCGAGAGTGAGTGATTGTGATAGTGGCTGTATGGATGAGTGTGTGCTTGTATCAGTGATTGTATAAGAGCGTAAGATTGTGCTACTATTTGTATGAGTAAGTGAGCTGGTGTGTGTATAACTGTATAGGTGAGTAAATGGTAGTGTGTTTAATTATTTGCATGACTGACTAGGTGTGTGAGTACCTCTATGGATGAGTGGCGGTGTTTGAGTGTCTATATAGGAGTATGAGTGCATATGATAGTCCTGTACTGAGTGACCGTAAGTATGAGTGACTGTACGGGTGAGTGAGTGGATGTGTGCGTAGACCTAAGAATCAGTGAGTGGGTATGTAGTTATTGGTGTTGGAGTGTCTATGGTTTTGCGAATGGCAGTCTGTAATTTAGAGTGGGTGTATCAAAGGTTATATTAGGGTGTGAGGAGGTGCATCAGATTATCACGTGGATGATGTCATCAGTGATGTCATTTGAGATGTCATCAGTGATGTCATCAGTGATGTCACTGACCATGTCATGAGTGATGTAATATGTGACGTCATCAGCAGTGCATTGCGTGGGCGCGAGTTATAGTTAGCTGGACTAACTATAATGGAGGAATTTCACGGGTTTTGTACGAGTGCAATGTCCAACTAACTATAACTGTCCCTAAAACCTATGGTTTTTTCAGTGAATTTCAAAGGTTTTTTAAATGCTAATTTGTAACTATAACGTCCCTGAAACCTATGGTTTTTTCAGTGAATTTCAAAGGTTTTTTAAATGCTAATTTGTAACTATAACATGTCTGAAACCTACAGTTTTTTCAGTGAATTTCAAAGGTTTTGTAAATGACAATTTTTAAATGTATTAATTGTTATATAAATTTTTTTCATACTGATTTCCAAAATTTTTAGAAACAATTTTTTTTTACATATTTTATTTTTTATATTACATTGTAATTACATTATACATTACATTACAAAAAATACTTTCTCAGAATGAATTACTTTAGTTTAATTACTTTGCACATAGGCAATAGACTTTTAAGTACAGTAGTTACAGTTGTTGCAATGGGCAACACATTTTCAAACACAATGCAACATTCAGCTCAATGTGAATTTCTAGTTAAATGCAATTAGTTACTTTATGGATTACTTTTCTAACCACATTACTGGATCCTAGATTCAGTCCTGGGACATCTCCTGTAAACAGTTGAGTAAAAGCGTTTTGGTTACAGTCGTGATTTTTAAGGAATATTATTGTACTTTAAAAGTTCACACTTAGAAACTTTTTCTCATAGAATCACCAATGTTATCCTATGGAAGGAAATTCACTTAGAAGTTAAAAACTGTTATCGTTACTTTTTCTTACTCAGTGTTGGATCCTGGATCCAGCACTGGTGCATCTCCTGTAAACAGTTGAAAGAATGCGTTTAAGTCATACAGGCGATTTTTTAGGAATATTTGTAGTTTGTGAAAATCAACACTTTGAAACTTTTCTGCTGAAAACCAGACAATGATATCCTATGGAAGGAAATTCAAGTTACTGGTAAGTACGGTTAAAATTACTTTTGAGGATCAGTACTGGGCTGAAAGATGCAGCACTGAGGTCTCTCCTGATAACAGGTGAGTAAATCGGAATTCGGATTTCGGCTGATTTTAGAGGAATATTTTAAAGTTCCAAAACTCCACACTTAGAAGAATTTTCAAGTGAAACCAGTCAATGTTAGCCTATGGAAGGAAATTCAAGTTACTGGTAAGTACGGTTAAAATTACTTTTCAGGACCAGTACTGGGCTGAAAGATGCATCACTGAGGTCTCTCCTGATAACAGGTGAGTAAATCAGAATTCGGATTTCGGCTGATTTTAGAGGAATATTTGTATGTTTCAAAAATCAACATTTAGAAACTTTTTCAGCAAAAAGCAGGCAATGATATCCTATGGAAGGAAATTCAAGTTACTGGTAAGTACGGTTAAAATTACTTTTGAGGATCAGTACTGGGCTGAAAGATGCAGCACTGAGGTCTCTCCTGATAACAGGTGAGTAAATCGGAATTCGTATTTCGGCTGATTTTAGAGGAATATTTTAAAGTTCCAAAACTCCACACTTAGAAGAATTTCCAAGTGAAACCAGTCAATGTTAGCCTATGAAGGAAATTCAAGTTACCGGTAAGTACGGTTAAAATTACTTTTGAGGATCAGTACTGGGCTGAAAGATGCAGCACTGAGGTCTCTCCTGATAACAGGTGAGTAAATCAGAATTCGTATTTCGGCTGATTTTAGAGGAATATTTGCACAATGGTGAAGGGAGGGGCGGGGCCTGAGGTGACATCTGTGCAAACGCGCCCGTGGCGCGTTTTAAGTTGGGGGATTAAGTCCCCTTGAATCATGAGGGTCCCTACGGGCCAACTAGCCCACCAGGAACCTCCAGTATGCGCCAGGGGCTGCGTTGCAGAGACATGTACAGAGGCCACACCCCTTTTACACCTCTCTGCAACGCAGCTCTGTGGCGCTTTCTGGACGTACCTGTTGGGCTAGTTGGCCCCCAGGGACTCTCAGGATTGAAGAGGATTTAATTCCCCATCTTAAAACGCGCCACGGGGCCTGTTTGCACACATATCACCTGAAGCCCCGCCCCCTCTCTTCACCACTGTGCAAACGCGCCCCGTGGCGCGTTTTAAGTCGGGGATTAACTCCCCTTGAATCCTGAGGGTCCCTGGGGTGCATCTAGCCCACCATATACCTCCAAAAAGCGCCAAAGAGCTGCGTTGCAGAGAGGTGTAAAAGGGCGTGGCCTCTGTACACCTCTCTGCAAGGCAGCCCTCTGGCGCATACTGGAAGGTTCCTGGTGGGCTAGTTGGCCTCAGGGTCCCCAGTATTCAAGGGAATTAGTTCCCCTCTGCAAACGCGCCAGGGGCGCGTTTGCAGAGTGGTGAAGGAAAGGGGCGGGGCCTATGGGCCAGATCGTTTTTGTTGTTGTTTTTTTCCCCCTGAAGGGGGCTGTAGCCCCCTTCCTTTTCCTATTTTTAGGCCCTGGGGACCCCATCCCCCAGGGCCTTACCCCACCTATTTTAAAATTAAAATAAAAAAAAAAATGGGAAGGGGGCCGCGTGGCCCCCTTCCCTGGGCCTGTATTGGCCCCGGGGACCCCATCCCCGGGGCATGGCCTCTTTTTTTTTATTTGGAGGGGGCTGCGTGGCCCCCTCCTCCAGGCCATTTAAGGCCCCGGGGACCCCATCCCCGGGGCCGGCCTTGCACTTTTTTTTAAATTTTTTAATTTTTTTTACTTTGGGGAGGGGGCTACGTGGCCCCCCTCCCGGGCCACTTATGGCCCGGGGACCCCATCCCCGGGGCCTGGCCTCTCGTTGGGGACTGTGGGGGGTCCCCAAACCCCCACAGTCCCGCCGGCTCCCCGTGTCCTACGGGAGCCGGCATTGCTTTACACATGGGGAGCAGCTAACATGCTGCTCCCCATGTGGAAAGCAATCGGCTTTGGATATTGGAAGAGAGAGCAGGTTTCCTGCTGTCCCTTCCAATATCCAAAGCAAGTTTGCAATGACAGGACGGGAGCCGCGAGGCTCCCGTCCTGTCATTGCAAACAGCAGTGTCCCGGGGTAGGCACCCCGGGACACTGCAGGAGCCGGCCCTGGGGGTGGCGGTCCCCAGGGCCACCACAGGCTCCAGGAGGGGGCCGCGCAGCCCCCTCCCTACATTTTGAAAGCCCCGGGAGGTGGTGGTCCCCGGGGCTTGGGGGTCCAAAACGGACCCCCATTTTAATTTTTCTTAGTGCCCCGGGAGGTGGTGGTCCCGGGCGTGTGGGGGCTGGAGCCCCCACACAGGTTCTTAATTTAAAAAAGAAGCCCCGGGAGGTGGTGGTCCCGGGGCTGCGGGAGGGCTCAGAGCCCTCCCGCACCATTATACATAAGGCCCCGGGGGTGGTGGTCCCCGGGGCTTGAGAGCCCTTAGAGGCCCCCACACATAAAATTAACCCCCCCAGCATGCCCCGGGACTTGGCCCACCCGGGGCCAGTGCTATCGAGCGCGGAGACCGCGCTTCGATTTTTTTTTTTTCGGCAGGGTTCGCGCTCCCTGAGCGCATCCTGCCGATTTTTTTGATTTTTTTAATTTTTTTTTTTCCCAGGGGGTCCTTGTGGGACCCCCTGAGCAGACCTAGGGGGTCAGGGTGTTTCTACCCTGCCCCCTTTGTGCGCTTTGCGCACTTGTTTCTGTCCCTCGGTTCTACCGAGGGACAAAATGGCTGCCAACACTTCCTGGTTTGGAGTGTTGACAGCCAATTAACATAAAGCTCGTGCTCGGGAGGATCCGCGGCCCTAGATATCACTATCTTTTTTACTTTTCATTTTCTCAGCAACTACTGAACGGATTTACACCATTTAACAAAAAGGGTTCTTTCTGAACCAAGAACTACCTCTTTGCCAAATTTGGTGTAATTCCGTTCAGCAGTTCGGGCTGTAGCCGTGTCTAAAGTTTCCTATGGAAAAATGCATGGGGAAAACGCGTTTTGGGACCCCCTTTTTCTCGGCCCCCGCTTGACGAATCCCCCGAGACTTTCAGGGTAGGAGCGGACCGGAGCGGGCCACAAAGTTTGAAAATTTTGCGAAGATACGTCAACCGGCAAGAGAATTATTTCAAATAGAATGTCGCGGATTTCCTATGGATAATAGGTTGTAACTATAACTATCTACTGGCGACCGCCAGTAGATAATATATACACATATACATCTATGTATGTATTTATCTACATATAATTTGTACTGGTAGCTCCAACTCTAATCGACAATGCTCTGTTGCTGCTGCACAGCATTGCGTTTACCTTTCCCTGTATAGACCACAATCAGATTAACACGTTTTCTGCACTTTTTATGCGAAGGTTTTTGCACCTGTTTGTTGTTTGGAAGAACTAATAATGAAAGAGCACCATTTTGTATAAACCTGGACTGGAATACCTGTGAGACACACACACACACACACACTCTCTCTCTCACAACAGAAGACCCTCCCTGTATGCGCTGATCGCTGATCCCAGAACGGATAAATCAGGACGCTCCTGGCGACCATGAATACCTTTCGACTGTGATACTCTGCCTTGATCACATTGCCGTGGTCGTGATCAAGGCAAACAAGCACTGCCAAAAATGTGCTGATGCGGCTGCCATGGGTGTTGCACTGCTGATGGTATAAACACAAATGATCAAATCTCAGCTGGAGTGAGTGCTTTTTCCCATCTTGGACTGTCTATCCATCCATCCACCGACCTACTTTCCTGTCTATCTATCCATATACATATATATGCACCTGTCTGGTGGGTGAGCACAAGGCCTATTGCACATCATTAGGAGGAGGAGGAGCGAGAGACCACCTGACTGAGAGCACTGGACCTCATGTTTTCCAGCAAGCAGGCGCTGGCTGGCGACGCGCCCTCTCGGTCTGGAGCAACGCATTAAGCCTACAACTTGGTTTGGTGCATGAAGTTGCAACGCGTCGCCCCCCCACCAGTTCCGATATATTTTGGATTGATGGGGAGAGAGGAGGCAATACTGATTGCCTGACAAGGGGATACGAGAAATGGCCTAACCTTTCCAGGCATCTGTGACTGTGTTTGGGCCTGTAGCCAATGCAAATTGGGGCATCACATGGTGTCAGGAATGCCCTATTACTGAATGGGCCTCCTCAACGGACTACCAATACCAGCATGCACCTGTCTGGTGGGTGAGCACAAGGCCTATTGCACATCAGTAGGAGGAGGAGGAGCGAGAGACCACCTGACTGGGAGAGGTCTCGTTATCAGCAGTACATCGCTTGGCCCCCCCCTGAAAGATCGAGAAGCCCATTTGGAAGGCTGAAACGCATCTGCCTAAGCGTTTCATAGACTTAATTTCCTTGCGCATTTACAGCAATAAAGCTATTTTTATCCCCGGAGCTGTGTCGCGCTTTTTTCCTACCTGGGAGAGAGCACTGGACCTCATGTTTTCCAGCAAGCAGGCGCTGGCTGGCGACGCGCCCTCTCGGTCTGGAGCAACGCGTTAAGCCTGCAACTTGGTTTGGTGCATGAAGTTGCAACGCGTCGCCCCCCCACCAGTTCCGATATATTTTGGATTGATGGGGAGAGAGGAGGCAATACTGATTGCCTGACAAGGGGATGCGAGAAATGGCCTAACCTTTCCAGGCATCTGTGACTGTGTTTGAGACCTGTAGCCAATGCAAATTGGGGCATCACATGGTGTCAGGAATGCCCTATTACTGAATGGGCCTCCTCAACGGACTACCAATACCAGCATGCACCTGTCTGGTGGGTGAGCACAAGGCCTATTGCACATCATTAGGAGGAGGAGGAGCGAGAGACCACCTGACTGGGAGTGGTCTCGTTATCAGCAGTACATCGCTTGGCCCCCCCCTGGAAGATCGAGAAGCCCATGGAACCGGCACTGATGAAGCCATTTGGAAGGCTGAAACGCGTCTGCCTAAGCGTTTCATAGACTTCATTTCCTTGCGCATTTACAGCAATAAAGCTATTTTTATCCCCGGAGCTGTGTCGCGCTTTTTTCCTACCTGGGAGAGAGCACTGGACCATATATATATATATATATTATCTACTGGCGGTCGCCAGTAGATAGTTATAGTTAGGACCTATTATCCATAGGAAATCCACGACATTCTATTTGAAATAACGTTGGCGCCGGTTGACGAATCTTCGCGAAAGTTTCCAACTTGTTGGGCGCTCCGCTCCTACCCTGAAAGTCTCGGGTTGATTCGTCAAGCGGGGCCGAGAAAAAGGGGGTCCCAAAACGCGTTTTCCCCATTCATTTTTCCATAGGAACCTTTAGTCGCAGCTACAGCCCGAACTGCTGAATGGAATTACACCAAATTTGGCAAAGAGGTAGCCCTTGGTTCAGACTGGTGCCTTTTGCTTAAATGGTGTAAATCCGTTCAGTAGTTCCTGAGAAAATCAAAAGTAAAGTCACATATATATCTATGGCCGAGTAGGGTCCGCGTACCCTCAGCGCACCCTGCGCGCACCGTCCCGATCACGAGCTGCATGCTAATTGGCTGTCAGCTGGCTGTCAACACTCCAAACCAGGAAGTGTTGGCAGCCATTTTGTCCCTCGGTAGAACCGAGGCACAAAAACAAGTGCGCAAAACGCACAAAGGGGCAGGGTAGAAACACCCTGACCCCTAGGCCTGCTCAGGGGTCCCACAAGGACCCCCTGGGCAGAAAGCATTTTTTAAATCGGCAGGATGCGCTTAGGGTGCGCGGATCCCGCCGATTAAAAAAAAAAGCACAGAAACAAGTGCGTAAACGCACAAAGGGGGCAGGGTAGAAACACCCTGACCCCCTAGGTCTGCTCAGGGGTCCCACTGGGCAGAAAAAGCATTTTTTTTTTCAAAATCGGCGGGATGCGCTTAGGGTGCGCGGATCCCACTGATTAAAAAAATAAATACAAGAAACAAGTGCGCAAACGCACAAAGGGGGCAGGGTAGAAACACCCTGACCCCTAGGTCTGCTCAGGGGGTCCCACAAGGACCCCTGGGCAGAAAGAAAAAAAGACCGGCATCATGCCGAGGCCCCGCCCCTCCCTGCAGCAGTCTGCAAACGCGCCCCTGGCGCGTTTTAAGAAGGGAAGTAATTCCCCTTGAATACTGGGGGTCCCTGGGGGCCAACTAGCCCACCAGGAACCTCCGGTATGCGCCAGAGGCTGCGTTGCAGAGAGGTGTACAGAGGCCACGCCCCTTTTACACCTCTCTGCAACGCAGCTCTGTGGCACTTTTGGAGGTACATGGTGGGCTAGTTGGACTCCAGGGACCCTCAGTATTCAAGGGGACTTAATCCCCAACTTAAAACGTGTCATGGGGCACGTTTGCACAGTGGTGAAGGGAGGCGGGGCTTCAGGTGACATGTGTGCAAACAGGCCCCGTGGCGCATTTTAAGATGGGGAATGAAATCCCCTTCAATCCTGAGGGTCCCTGGGGGCGAACTAGCCCACCAGGTACGTCCAGAAAGCGCCACAGAGCTGCGTTGCAGAGAGGTGCAAAAAGGGCGTGGCCTCTGAACACCTCTCTGCAACGCAGCTCCCTGGCATACTGGAGGTACAGGGTGGGCTAGTTGGACCCCAGGGACCCTCATGATTCAAGGGGACTTAATCCCCCAACTTAAAACGCGCCACGGGACGCGTTTGCACAGATGTCACCTCAGGCCCCGCCCCTCCCTTCACCATTGTGCAAATATTCCTCTAAAATCAGCCGAACTACGAATTCCGATTTACTCACCTGTTATCAGGAGAGACCTCAGTCCTGCATCTTTCAGCCCAGTACTGATCCTGAAAAGTAATTTTAACCGTACTTACCAGTAACTTGAATTTCCTTCCATAGGATATCATTGTCTGCTTTTTGATGAAAAAGTTTCTAAGTGTCGATTTTTGAAACATACAAATATTCCTCTAAAATCAGCCGAACTACGAATTCCGATTTACTCACCTGTTATCAGGAGAGACCTCAGTGCTGCATCTTTCAGCCCAGTACTGATCCTGAAAAGTAATTTTAACCGTACTTACCAGTAACTTGAATTTCCTTCCATAGGATATCATTGACTGGTTTCACTTGGAAATTCTTCTAAGTGTGGAGTTTTGGAACTTTATAATATTCCTCTAAAATCAGCCGAACTACGAATTCCGATTTACTCACCTGTTATCAGGAGAGACCTCAGTGCTGCATCTTTCAGCCCAGTACTGATCCTGAAAAGTAATTTTAACCGTACTTACCAGTAACTTGAATTTCCTTCCATAGGATATCATTGACTGGTTTCACTTGGAAATTCTTCTAAGTGTGGCGTTTTGGAACTTTATAATATTCCTCTAAAATCAGCCGAAATACGAATTCCGATTTACTCACCTGTTATCAGGAGAGACCTCAGTGCTGCATCTTTCAGCCCAGTACTGATCCTGAAAAGTAATTTTAACCGTACTTACCAGTAACTTGAATTTCCTTCCATAGGATATCATTGACTGGTTTCACTTGGAAATTCTTCTAAGTGTGGAGTTTTGGAACTTTATAATATTCCTCTAAAATCAGCCGAACTACGAATTCCGATTTACTCACCTGTTATCAGGAGAGACCTCAGTGCTGCATCTTTCAGCCCAGTACTGATCCTGAAAAGTAATTTTAACCGTACTTACCAGTAACTTGAATTTCCTTCCATAGGATATCATTGACTGGTTTCACTTGGAAATTCTTCTAAGTGTGGCGTTTTGGAACTTTATAATATTCCTCTAAAATCAGCCGAAATACGAATTCCGATTTACTCACCTGTTATCAGGAGAGACCTCAGTGCTGCATCTTTCAGCCCAGTACTGATCCTGAAAAGTAATTTTAACCGTACTTACCAGTAACTTGAATTTCCTTCCATAGGATATCATTGCCTGCTTTTTGCTGAAAAAGTTTCTAAGTGTCGATTTTTGAAACATACAAATATTCCTCTAAAATCAGCCAAAATACGAATTCCGATTTACTCACCTGTTATCAGGAGAGACCTCAGTGCTGCATCTTTCAGCCCAGTACTGATCCTGAAAAGTAATTTTAACCGTACTTACCAGTAACTTATATTTCCTTCCGTAGGAATCCATTGTCTGGTTTTCAGCAGAAAAGTTTCAAAGTGTTGATTTTCACAAACTACAAATATTCCTTAAAAATCGCCTGTATGACTTAAACGCATTCTTTCAACTGTTTACAGGAGATGCACCAGTGCTGGATCCAGGATCCACCACTGAGTAAGAAAAAGTAACGATAACACTACTTACCTGCTAAGTGAATTTCCTCCCATAGGATAACATTGGTGATTCTATGTGAAAAAGTTTCTAAGTGTCAACTTTTAAAATACAATAATATTCCTTAAAAATCACTACTGTAACCAAAACGCTTTTACTCAACTGTTTACAGGAGATGTCCCAGGACTGAATCTAGGATCCAGTCCTGTGGTTAGAAAAAGTAATCCATAAAGTAACTAATTGCATTTAGCTAGAAATTCACATTGAGCTCAATGTTGCATTGTGTTTGAAATTGTGTTGCCCATTGCAACAACTGTAACTACTGTACTTAAAAGTCTATTGCCTATTTGCAAAGTATTTAAACTAAAGTAATTCATTCTGAGAAAGTATATTTTGTAATGTAATGTGTAATGTAATTACAATGTAATTTAAAAAATAAAACATCTAAAAATAAATAGTTTAAAAAATGTAGTAAATCAGTATCAAAAAAAATAAATATAACAATTAATACATTTAAAAATTGTCATTTACAAAACTTTTGAAATTCACTGAAAAAAACTATAGGTTTCAGACATGTTATAGTTAGGAATTAGCATTTAAAAAACCTTTGAAATTCACTGAAAAAACCATAGGTTTCAGGCTTGTTATAGTTAGGAATTAGCATTTTAAAAACCTTTGAAATTCACTGAAAAAACCATAGGTTTCAGGCCTGTTATAGTTAGGGTTTAGCATTTAAAAAACCTTTGAAATTCACTGAAAAAACCATAGGTTTTAGGGAAAGTTATAGTTAGTTGGACATTGCACTCGTACAAAACCCGTGAAATTCCCCCGTTATAGTTAGTTCAGCTAACTATAACTCGCGCCCCCGCAATGCACTGCTGATGACGTCACATATTACATCACTCATGACATGGTCAGTGACATCCTGATGACATCTCAGAGAAAAGTGCAGAATACAAAGTTTCCACATAATTCCTTCAGGCCCTTGAAGAACTAGACCATGGGTACTCACAAACATTTTCCCTGGGGGCCGCAAAGTTTGGTCGTTGGTGTGACCGAGGGCCGCACTGATGCCAGCGGGGTTGTAAAGTCGGTGTAGTGGAAGCAAAGCATGTATATTTAGTGGCTGAACGAAATTACGTAACGTGAAACCAGAAAACCTGGGATGAATCCTGGCTTCTCCACTCGACCAAATTGTGTGACCCTGGGCACTTGTTTTATTTTAATTTTCCTCCTTTTTCTTCATTATCATATAAGAGGAATTTGAAATGCATGACTTAAGGACGCGTGCTGTTCAAAATCATCTCCTGTGCTTGGATGTAATCACTAATAACATTGTTGTCAGGGTGGGGAGGGACAGCATGAGCATTCTAAATTCATGTTTGAAAAACATCACTTTAAGAAAAATACTTCTGAATGCACAGCTATAATTTGATTTACTAAGGTCAAATAGTTCTACAGGTCAATTAAATACACTTTTTGAAGTTTGAAAAGACTATCGTATTTTTACACATTTGCTGTGTTTAAAAATGTAGGTGTTCCTATAATTAATGGCCTAGTTACTGCCTTTCCCTAACTGCAATTAACCTTTAAATAAGTTCTTGCTGTATATTTAAAAATGTTCTTCATGTTAGTGCTGAGCCGAGTAAACAGCAGCCCAGTGCTGCTGCTGCCCAGGGGGGGCCCCCGGGCCTTTGAGCATCACTGAACTAGACTAACAAGTGATACACTAATTTCATTAAAATAAATGTGCAGAAACATCACAGCAGATCCTGCAATGAAGTTTCTGAAGTTCCAGCCAGGCCACTGATACAATCTCAATTTTCATGTATGAATGATTACATCCGGGTTTCTGCAGGGACACTCCACATGAATGATCATGCGGGATGATGGGCTTCAGCGTGAAATGGAAGTGTGACCAGCAAGGAGAAGTTAAGGACGTAGAGGGAAGAGCGAGGGTGAAGGGTGGCACCAGTGATTTGGGTGTAATGGGGCCACACCCCCTCAATTACTTCTGTGTATAATTGACCAATGAAAAGATTTTGCTGCTTTTATTTAGGCTTACTGAACCTTTGCTATGCCACTGGCGGAGCGCAAACAGCATTCCCTTTGGGGGCGTTATTAGAAATTCAGTAGACACAGGACCCTGTGGCTCCAGACTATACATGCACACTCCCATGTTGGCATGGAAGCCATGATGGAATATGTTGACCCTTATGGTCAAACACTGTCGTCATGGTTTCTTCTCCATTCTGTGTTTCGGGGCCAGTCATGAGGAAAGGAGGCCTCAAACACCAAGGAAGTATGTGGCACAGTAGAATAGTGGTGAGGGGGTAGGGTACTGCTCTCTGGGCAGACCTTGCTTGGGAGCTGCTAAAACCACAGGCCTCTCGGTTGAACTAATCCCTTAAATTTGCCACTTAAAGGGCCTTTTTTCTACTACAAGAAAGTCACCCCCTTGCCACAGTCTTCCCCGCGTTGTGGAGCTTAATTAGAGCACTCTCCCTTTCTGTATTCTTCCTAATTAACATGCCAAGAACTCAAAAGAAAAACAAAATAATACATTCAGACAGCCTACAGCAGGCCCCGGGCCTCATTAGCAAAGTGGGAAGGCAGGGTGTAAGGGAGGGGAGTAAGAAGGGAAGTTTTTATGGTTTGCATATGGAGAATTTCCAACTCAAAGGCGGCTGAATACCGAAAAAAAGAAAGGCCTGACCCCACCAATTGAAGAGCGATCACTTTTTAGGCAACCTCTCTTCTTCAATCAAAGTGCGAAGGGTCGGGCCTAGCGAGACAGAGGAGGCCTCTGGGAGTTCATAATCCACCAACGAAGACAGGACGAGGGAAAATGGCGGCCTGTGTCAGCGCGGGCCTCTGTCGAACACTTTTTTGTGATGAGGGAGCCAGCGCAGGGGTGGGGGTGTTTTGTCTGACAGAGTTTTTAATCTCTCTGATGGAGGCCTCCCTTGATGGATTCTTTTCTCATGCCAAGTAAGTTTCAGCATTTGTGTGAAAGGAGCTGTTGGCGCGAGTCCAGGCGCACACTGGGGGAGGGGGGAAATTGGCCTTCTCAGCCAGCGTGTGTGAAATTGAAAGAAACATCTTCATTTTTCACTTTTTACGGCCGCTTCAGGCTCCAACTTAAAATAATGAAAGATGTTTTGCTAATTTTCTTGGTACAAAGTCTATAATTTTCCACTTTGGGCTGGGCCCTGGTCTTTCACGTGAAAAGATGCAGGAGATAGTCTTAAGCGGTATTCAAATGAGCGGGAGTCTGATTGACAGTCACTTTATCATTGGCCGCCGGCTCAAAGTAGCAAAGCAACCAATCAGGTCACTTCATACTTACAAAAACTCTTGTCCCTGTATACCACTGGCCTTCACTTCACAACTGCCAACTTTCCAGGAATAAAAACACTGACCCTGGAGTCTCGAGCGCTGGAGGAGCCAGGATACAGTAAACTGCCAAATAATTGCAGCAAACTCTTCTTTGCCAGTAATTTCATCAAACTACTTCCGGTATTTATTTTTATGAACGGTTTCAGCACTTAGTCTGCAGCCATAGAATTTTTCCCTCGCACAGTTCTTTTTTAATAAGACATTGCATTTAAAAAATGGCAGCAAGAGGCATTTCTCATAAGAAAGCCAGGGGTTCATCATTTTAAAGACTATACAATTTATTACATAAATTAATCCTATGGCTTGTTCTCCGACCTTCAAAGCAGAGCTGTCATTTCCCAATATTTGAACAAGTGGGTCACACCCATTTTTGTGAAAAGTCTAGAACAGCAAGGGATGTTTCATGCACATCTCACTTACCCTAAAATGGAGCCCTGTGGTGTGGTCATGTCTACCGGTTCAGGGAAGACCTGGCTTGGCAGTTCGGGCTGGACTGTTACCATGAGGCACAGGGTCAAGACTGATTTGCATATAGCTGGGACTGAACTGAAGTGGCGAAGTGAGCTAAAGAACGATCATGGATTAAACCCAGATCTGTGACTGGGGGTGAGTGTCTGAAAAGTTTCAGCGCTCCGTCCGTCATCTCCTTGTGTTTGCCATGTCTACTGGAACCATTGGAAAATCAAAGGAATAAACAGTCATGGCTACCCCCTTCATAGGTTGCAGTATAGAGATTTACGCCATGGGATGCTTCACTGTGCTTTCAAGGGAAGGGTGTCCAGGAAGCCTTACGGCTTTTCCAAAAACAAATGCGTCTCAACGTCCCTTATTGAACGGTTGGGTGTGACCCGTATTGCTGATCTGCCCAGGGTGATGCATACATTTCATGAATGCTGAGGCAATGTGAACAACCTTTTCCAACCATGCCACTGCGGGGTCAGAAAATGCCCTGTTTCGAGCATGATTCGGGGTGACAGGATGATGCGTACGTCCAACGACGTTTGGTCTAGCATCAAAACTACTAACTGTGGAACTGGGCAAGGTGGGTTCAAATACCGGTCCAGGCACTTGACTGGAAATTGTGGGCTTCTGGGCAAATCATGCAATCTGCCGGGCCCTTAAAATATAAATATGGCAAATGGAAGTGTAAATATGGAAAATGTAATGTAGATGTTTAATTCAAAGCTGTCAATTTCCAAGTGATATACATGTTTGTGTATTGTCTACACAACACTCCTCATCATGTCCTGTGCTCAGCTGATCCTCAACTAGGTTTGTGCTTCACAAATACCAATACAATATGAAGGAAGGAAATGCAAAATGTTTGCTGGGGCCATTTTTAGAAGTGCAGGACATGATCATTTAGGGAATATATGTGGGGGGGAGGGGAAGCTGTGCAAACTGTTCTTGGTATATCTGTTGCCCAGTTCCTTTCACATCCCAAGTTCACCTACTGAGATGGATAGTGCTGTTTTTATAAAGGTGGAAACCTTACATGTAAGTCAGCTTTACTTCCAAGACTGTCAATGTGTCTGAAACTGATGGTTAAGTACTTTGGCGCATAAAGTTTGAAAGCAAACCCCATCGAGGAACAGCGGCTGGTCCCAACACATCTGGGTTACATTTGTTTTTTTAGGCGGGTCTGAGATTTGGAGCCAGTACAGTCTCGATCTAGCATAGGCGCTAACTAACCCGCTGTGCGGCTTTTGGCAAGTACACAGTAAAATGAAAGGGTGGATGCAAAAATACTCAGCAAAATCACTCACCCCCGACGGCGGATGTACCGTCCAGCCCAGTTCTGCTGTTGCTGTTGTGGAATCCATCAACGTTTCTGTAGAAAAATATACAAAAATAGGGTCTTAGTTTCCTTATAAAATCAGGTCCACTTTGTCATGATATCAGTAGGGTCAGGCGGGCAATATCTACTCCGTTACTTATCATCACTTCAACTCCTAATCAAGATGAAAAAGGTCATGGCTAATTGATGAAGGTTAATGACCAAGTCCAGGCACATCCTTCTACCCACATAGCCTATGGACAATAACGTTTCTTTACTGGCTGCTGCATGCAGAGCTCCCACCAATCCCCACCTCGGGCCCTCAGTACCACTCCTTGTTTATTGTGGAGCCCCATCCAGTGCTCACTTTGTGCGGGTGCTTTCTGGCAGTGTCTACTGGCTCTCATTTTTATGCTCAGAACTAAAGGTGGGCCGTGAAAATATTTGCTTTGTAAATCATACAACCATCACGTAAAATATGACAAAGTCTCTTCAAATTTTCCAAAAAGTGTATTGACATGTGGAAGTTTTGACGTTAATATGTAACAGTACACAAGTACACATTTATGTTTTAAACGCACAGGGATATTAAGTGATTTGCCTAGGATCACAGGTTCGTAATTCGTAGACGGAGGATGGAAGGCAGAAGCCGCATGAAAACTCGGCTCGTTATAGGCTCGATTATTCAACTGGACCTTGGGCTGAGCCAGAGCCAGGCTTCAGGTTTGAGCCTGGCTCGAGCTTTCGGTGGCTCGCCCACCTCTACTCAGGATGTATTTTTCATCAGACTTTGACCCAAAGACATAGAGAGAAGGCAGAAAAGGAAGAAAGAGAATGATGGCAAAACATAAACAAAGAGGGATTTAGAGATGGAAAAGGATGTGAGATAAAGGTACATGAAGTAAGGGGTGGAGGAAGAAAAAGGCATGAGGTATAATTAAGGCTCCCTGTTTTCCGTTTTTACTGATTTTTACAGATAAATACAGACAGAAACCATTTATTTTCTTGTCTGTGTTTATTTTTAAATGTGGATAAAAACCGAATTTGGGTGCTTTTTGAGTGATTCTAAATACACTTTGCCATGACTGCCAGGCCAATAACTGTGTGGACTGATAGGTAAGGGGGTTAAAAAAGAAAGGAATTTTGGTAAAGAGGCTTATACAGCAGTAGATATGCAACAGGCTGATACTGAAATGTGCATATTTTCATATAAGTGCATTGATATATCTTCTTCAGGTGTTCATATCACTGAAACCTGCCAGGCATTCAAGCATGACTGCGTATTTATTGGTTAAAAAAATGTGGAAATATACCAGTTTCATCTTTATTTTTTTCACAAACCCCATAATAAATATGGATAAATACAGATAAAGTTGACAAAAAATAAATATGGATAAATACAGACGGAAATGTCAAAAACATAAATACCATAAAACCGGGAGCCTTAGGTATAATCAAGACTATGGCTGACTTGGTATTTAGCAATACCAGCACCAGAAAGCACCTGTGGGTGGCTACCAAGAAAAACATTCAGCCACTGGACTTACTTTATTTTTCCATATTAAGTTCTCGCCCCATCCAATGGCCTCCCCTTAACGTGTGGAAGGCTTAATAGATATGATGAAATGTTTGAAACTCAGGAGGGGACATTCAAGGTACAGGGTTTTTAATATTTATTCTCTATACATTTTTAAAATACTAAACCGTAAAAAACATTCCTTACTAAAGATTGTTTTAGACACCTCAGACAGTTTTGCTTTCTATACAACATTGGAATCAAAAGCCCTTCCAAATCTGAATCAAAGATGTCCAATGCTGATGCTTTCACTTTGATACTTTATGTAATGTGGGGAATACAACAGATGGTATTATGCGGAATAAAGTACACCAGTCCTGCAACACCTAAATGGCAAGTCACTTCGCAGACCCAGAACATGAATGACAATAACGAATATCAAGAGACATCCTTGACTCCGATCAGCGACAATACTAGGACCGTACAAGGGCGCCCAGCTTCTGAAGTGCATTTACTCCATCCAAATGGTGGAATACACTACACAAATCTACTTAACATACTAACATATGAGGGCCCGCGGCACTTTAGGGTTACACAAGTCTTCTTTGACATGCAGTAGCCTTAAATCTATGCTTTTGAATACTTTATCCCTTTTTTAGCTTTTAAAATAAACATGTACTTCCTTAAGAGAGTAACAACATCTTAATGAGAAACATGTTACATATAAAACAAGCATTGGCATAGCCAATAGGTCTCGCCTTTGGGGCCTTATAAGTGTTTAGCCAGAGCTATTGACTTTGCCAATGTCTTCAAGCTGTGCTGTAGAGAAGTGTGGCTGCTGTGCAGCATGCTGACAAGTTATAATAAAAAAGTGTCAGAAGCATTTTTGTTACTTTATATATGACCAAGAAGGCATTATGTAAAACTGAACGACCATATTAAAAAAAGTATTTACAATAAAAAATGTCCTCAGTTTTCTTTTGTTCTTGCAATGCTGGCAACTTGTTTCTGCCTATTGCAATGGTTGTTTGTTAAAGCTTTTTTTTTGAGGGGGCATAAACAATCGGAGGGTGAAGGTTGGGAACTAGTACCTGTATTATAACACTAGCAGCGGCCAGACGCTTGGGGAGAATCAACAGATGCCAGATCCCGAGAGCAGGCTGAGGTGGTGCTGAGTGATGCTGAGGTGGTAGTGGTGGTGGTGGTGACTGTTGCGGAGACGATGCTGAGGTGATGCTGAATGATACTCAGGTCTTGCTGAGTGATACTGCTGTGGTGCTGAGTGGTGCTGTGGTGGTGCTGAGTGATATTGTCTTGGCGCTGAGTGATGCTGTGGTGGTGCTGAGTGATATTGTCTTGGCGCTGAGTGATGCTGTGGTGGTGCTGAGTGATGCTGTGGTGGCCCTGAGTGATGCTGTGGTGGCCCTGAGTGATGCTGTGGTGGCCCTGAGTGATGCTGTGGTGGTGCTGAATGATGCTGTGGTGGTGCTGAATGATGCTGTGGTGGTGCTGAATGATGCTGTGGTGGTGCTGAGCGATGCTGTGGTGGTGCTGAGCGATGCTGTGGTTGCCCTGAATGATGCTGTGGCGGTGCTGAGTGATGCTGTGGCAGCGGTGAGTGATGCTGTGGCGGCGCTGAGTGATGCTGTGGCGGCGCTGAGTGATGCTGTGGCGACGCTGAATGAAGCTGTGGCGGCACTGAGTGATGCTGTGGCGGCGCTGAGTGATGCTGTGGCGGCGCTGAGTGATGCTGTGGTGGCGCTGAGTGATGCTGTGGTAGCGCTGAGTGATGCTGTGGTAGCGCTGAGTGATGCTGTGGTGGTGCTGAGTGATGCTGTGGTGGTGCTGAGTGATATTGTGGCACTGAGTGATGCTGTGGTGATGCTGTGGTAGTTCTGAGTGATGCTGTTGTGGCGCTGAGTGATGCTGTTGTGGCGCTGAGTGATGCTGTGGTGGCGCTGAGTGATGCTGTGGTGGCGCTGAGTGATGCTGTGGTGGCGCTGAGTGATGCTGTGATGGTGGTGAGCGATGCTGTGGCGGTGCTGGGCGGTGCTGAGTGATGCTGTGGTGATGCTGAGCGATGCTGTGGCGGCGCTGAGCGATGCTGTGGTGGCGCTGAGCGATGCTGTGGTGGCGCTGAGCGATGCTGTGGTGGCGCTGAGTGATGCTGTGGTGGCGCTGAGTGATGCTGTGGTGGCGCCGAGTGATGCTGTGGTGGCTCCGAGTGATGCTGTGGTGGTGCCGAGTGATGCTGTGGTGGTGCCGAGTGATGCTGTGGTGGTGCCGAGTGATGCTGTGGTGACGCCGAGTGATGCTGTGGTGGCGCCGAGTGATGCTGTGGTGACGCTGAGTGATATTGTTGTGGCACCTAGTGATGCTGTGGTGACCCTGAGTGATGCTGTGGTGGTGCTGAGTGATGCTGTGGTGGTGCTGAGTGATGCTCTGGTGGCCCTGAGTGATGCTGTGGTGGCCCTGAGTGCTGCTGTGGTGGCCCTGAGTGATGCTGTGGTGGCCCTGAATGATGCTGTGGTGGCCCTGAGTGATGCTGTGGTGGCGCTGAGTGATGCTGTGGTGGCGCTGAGTGATGCTGTGGTGGCGCTGAGCGATGCTGTGGTGATGCTGAGCGATGCTGTGGTGGTGCTGAGCGATGCTGTGGTGTGCTGAGCGATGCTGTGGTGGTGCTGAGTCATCCTGTGGTGGTGCTGAGTCATCCTGTGGTGGTGCTGAGTCATCCTGTGGTGGTGCTGAGTCATCCTGTGGTAGTGCTGAGTGATCCTGTGGTGGTGCTGAGTGATGCAGTGTTGGCCCTGAGTGATGATGTGGTGTCGCTGAGTGAAGCTATGGTGGTGCTGAGTGATGCTGTGTTGGCGCCGAGTGATGTTGTGGTGCTGCTGAGTAATGCTGTGGTGGCGCTGAGTGATGCTGTTGTGGCGCTAAGTGATGCTGTGGTTGCGCTGAGTAATGCTGTGGTTGCACTGAGTGATGCTGTGGTTCCACTGAGTGATGCTGTGATGGCGTTGAGTGATGCTGTGATGGCGTTGAGAGATGTTGTGTTGGTGCTGAGTGATGCTGTGCTGGCTCTGATTGATGCTGTGCTGGCTCTGATTGATGCTGTGGTTGCGCTGAGTGATGCTGTGGTTGCGCTGAGTGATGCTGTGGTGTTGCCGAGTGAGAGATAGAGTGAAGATATAATGCCCAATTAGAGAGGGTGGTGAGAGAGAAAGAGAGAGAAAGGGTGTACATAGAATAAAGAGTGGAGCGGGATAGAGAGAGAG
Source organism: Calotriton arnoldi (assembly GCA_963921515.1). Lineage (NCBI taxonomy): Eukaryota > Metazoa > Chordata > Amphibia > Caudata > Salamandridae > Calotriton > Calotriton arnoldi. The sequence continues at coordinate 685,000 of CAWUFW010009376.1, forward strand.
AAAGAAGGGGAGAGAGAGTGAATGAAGGAGTTTGAAAGAGAAACAGATAAAGGGGTGAGAGAATGAAAGGCTAAAAAAGATAGAGAGGGGAGAGTTAATTAAGTAGAGAGAGAATTAGAGAGGGGAGAGAGAGAGAAGGAGAGAGACAATAAGAGTGGGGGTGTGGAGTTTAAATAGAGTGAAGAAGTGACGCGGAAAAAGTAACCTTAAATATAGCTTTGTGCTTTGCGCAAATAAATATAAAAAAAAACAGAGTGAGACAAAAATACTGGTAATTAGGCTGTGACTCCCAATATAAAACAAATAGCGATATAAGGTGAAATCAACCCACCGAAGCAATATTTCTAACTAGACAAAAAAAAGCTTGCATTTCAATGCTAATCGCTGTTGTTTTTCATGTGACTGTAGTCCAGGGCCGTCAGTTGGTAATGTGAGCTGCTGCTGCGATTGAAACATCAGAGTCCAGAGAGTTAATGAGCCATGACGAGGAAATGAGGAAGAGATAGGAAACCCAGATGGCAGCTGCGCGCGTGCACGCCTTCGTGAACGCAAGCTGGTCGCCAGCCGAAAGCCAGTGGGTTTGCACTTCCAAAACCCGCTTACTAAAACTCTCGGCCAGACCAGCGCAAGCGCTGGTGCAGGCCGAGACCTAAAAAGCAGCGTTATGTAGAACAGTGGGCATATGGATAACATTGAACCAAAGTGAACTGTGTAGCAAGGATATATTTTTGTTTTGGCTCACGTTTGAGGATTTTGGAAAAGAAAGACACATTTAAATACACAAATACATCTAGTGAGAAATGCTAGCGTGGAATAAACATAGGTTTAGCGGTTTAGGATAAACATTGTGTTTTAGTATCCACAGATGACATGATGATGCTTTCTGAATTCTTGAAAGGATGGATTTGTGTGAATGCCTTTTGTTAGTAGGTTCCAGAATAGAGTACCTGCAAAGTCCGTAGGTGGCAGAGGGAACCTCAATGTGGCTAGAAGATTATGACTATTTGATCTGAGTTGTGGAGTTGGTTTTTATAGGTAAAAGATGATGGAGAGGTAGTGGGTGACTGCTATCTGCCTACAAGTTTCTATGTTTTATTTCCTTTTTACAGCAGTATTCCGACCTCTGAACGTACCTGGAATAATAAAATCATGTCACTACTTGCTTGTAATAACCTATTACAAGCAAGTTGTGATGTCACAGTCTTGTCCCTTTCCATCTCTTTCCAGCAGTGAAAAATACCATACAAGTAGGAAGGCCATGGAGGTGGATGCCTGGCCTGCTCCTCCCCTGCCTGTTCTAGGGTGAAGAAAAGAGAACATTACATCCACAGGACACAGTGATGCAAAGACGGCTGTTAGTCTCCTATATATTTATGAACTGAACTATGTGCTTGTTTATTAAAGCATGGTCGCATCATCACATGCGCATTCACTGTGTCTCTTGGCAACAGACACGGCTATAGTTTGTGAGCAGATTCATTATCTTTTTATGTATGTGCCAACATGACATTTAACAACACAACAGGTAAAAAAAAACTGATGAAGCTTTATAGCCATTCGGACCTATTGAAATGTCAATAAGACATAGAACTAAATTAAAACTATGGCACCCAGGCGGCAGCGCGTCACCTCGCTGCTTTTCAGCAGTGCAAAAAAGGGAAAATAAAATGATAATAGCACGATGTTTATTAGCATTTTATTTTTCAGTGCAAGCCAGATTAGGGCGGGGCTGTCAGAGCAGGGAGAGTAGGAAAAATGTGCACTTAACTGCGCATGACCTTGGGCCGGCGAAACTGTCATGCACACTTAGCATGTTCTCCAACTGGCTGTATTGCATAGCCTGGGTGGAGAACATGCACAGGCTCCCACTCCCTGTCTGAGCGCCGAACCAGGCCGCTCAGACCAATCACAACGCTGCTGTCACGCTGGTGAGGGAATCCTGTGTGCTTCCTGCTTCCGGGAGTCAGGAAAAAAAGCAGAGGAGAGACGACAAAGGAGAGACGGCAACCGTAGAGAGGTAAGGGTTAGATATTTTTTTTCTAACCGCCCCCGCCTCGCCATCCCCGTTTGTACCAGCCGCCACTGAGCACCCTCCAAACATCGCAAGGAATACAAACAGCCACCATTCAGCCCCAAAGACATGCCATGAATCAACTTCCAACCTGAATCCGCAAGTCTACAACATAGCAACATCAGTCTGTTAGTTCCGCAGTTTCCTAATTGTATGGTACCAGAACTGACCCTGAATTTCCACACAATATTCACACTCTGCTACAGAAAAATACTGGTTGGCTCACCAGCTAACTGCACCCGTAAATGAGATATAATCAGCGTTGAAAACACACGCAGACCCAGGCTAAGATAAAGGAACTGTGTCCAGTGCTTGTGGCATCAGGCGCCAGCGCCAAACGACATTAACTGCAAGTCTCACGTGCACCGCCCTGTACTGTCCCACATCAGGTGTGAGCAGTACCCCCAGCCTTTGTTTTACTTCGCATTTTAAGTATTGTAATCATGCGTTCATAAATGGAAAAACTAAACTACAAGGCCCAGAATGCAAAGGGAAAAACAGGACTGTGTGAGTTATCTATGGCTGCTGTGATGCACCTTCTGAGGTCCATGAAAGGATGCAAACACCCAGCAGCCATACGAGGAACACACCCGGCACTTGTACATCAACAGTGCTACTGCACGTCGCCTTGGGATTTTGTGACCTCGTGAAGGCACGCTCGTGTGCACGCAAAGGCCTTCTGAGGACCGCCTGTTGCCTTCTGGCTGTGACGTCTGGCTGCCTTCACTTCCATACACATATGATGTACATCATTTTAGATGCTTGTGTCAATGGTCAGGCCTTGAAGTGTTACAGCAGTCCGTCGAGACCTGCTAAACCCCTGTGTCAGGTGACAGCATGCATACATCACCAGGGCTTCTCCCTGTGCTGCAGTGATGTTAGCCAGACTTCCCAGCGTGTTTTGGTTATTTTGTCTGGGGGTATGCAGCCAATGAGCACAGACCTTGGAACGCACTTACTCTGGAACCCAACATAAACACTGTGAGAGCTAGAGGGCCCTTTTACATTCTTGAGGTTTGTAAGGGAGGAGGGCATTGAAGGCTGCAGGAAAATCACCAACCACCTCTCACAACCACTAACCGTCACTACTGCTGCCACATCACTCCAAGTCCTCTCCAAGTTCCTAAACTGGATTTTCTGTCGTTATCAAGTTTTCGCCGCGTTTCCAGGCCCGAACTTTCTTCTTGCCAAGATTGCTAGCCAGGTAGTTGCCAAAAGGCATTAAGTTGTCAAACGAAAGGACAAACATTGAGACCTGCAGACAATTATCTGTGCCATAGCGCCAAGAAGCCCAAAGGATCAATATGGGCTTTACAAAAGATATTTATGATTTGTTGCTGGAGCGGTTGCGCTAGCCTAACTGGCAATAATAATTGCCGCATTGATGGTGTGTGCTAGAACAGATATGAATTTGTAGTTAGAATGGTAAATCGCCATCGAGCAAGGCTATGAAACAAAATTAAATGCTTTGGCACTGATTCAGAGAGCTATTTCCAAATGCAAATTTGACTGACATGACCTAACACCTTTTACGAGAGCAAATCGACTTTTGCAATTCACAAAAGTTATCTTCACACTTTTTTCCATGCAAGTCTCCTCATGGATCACTAACAGAATACCGGACATAAATAAATAAACAAACAAACAAAAATATCACCTGGACAAAATATTGCGGACCGAAATATAGACCAGGTAAGAGCAAATAGGTAAATATTGATCTACTATTCTTAACTCCACATCTATGTACCTTGAAGATAAATATGTACTGGTGAGGTACTTACAAGAGGAGTTATATAGTAAAACTTTGCTTACTTATAGAAACTTACTTTCACAATATTTTTGTCCTCGATATTTTGTCGCACAATATTTTTATTTTCGATATTCTGTCTAAAGACCTCTCCTCATACGAGAAGTAAGTGGGCACTTCAAGTGTTGTGGAAGTTAATGAATACACACACACTCCTACATTTGTCGGTGTTTACAGATTTCTCACTGAGTCCTTCCCGCCCTGGAAATGATCAGAAATGTATTCCCGACATAGGGAAGAGTAAATCTTTTTCCATAGTGGAAAAATGATGAGAACACCACACCAAGCCTCAAAAATTGGAAGCTATAAGGGGGAAATACAGTTTTCCCTGGGCTGGGGCGAGAGATCATGTAGTTAGGAAGTTCATTTGCGCTTCCTCTTCGTTTCGACTTGCAAATACATGCATGGCTATATTTTCGCTAGAGAACAGTGACTGCTCAAATCCTTTTCAAGATACTACCTGCAAAGCTACGACTGACACAGATTTCCAGGCATAAACCTGGAAATGTTTTGAGAATTCCAAAAAGTTGTACATCTGCACCCATGCGACGTAACAAACTTGTGAGTGGGGATTTAAGACTTTTTTGTGTGAAAATCAGGCCTTTACTGTTTACTCTTCAAAGATTACCATCGCAAGGCAGCAAAGAACCATATATCTGAGGTGGTGCACAGGGATTTTTATTCTGGAGCTGAGGACAGCTCTCTTCTGCCAAGTTTCTATGTGAGTAAACCATGCCCTGTTAACCTGGCTTGTATGGTTAAGTCAACATATGACTTAAACATATCACAGGCAGCAAACTACAGGAGAGAATCATTTGTTGGTTTCCAGCATTTTGTGGTTTTGTTTAGGCCTTGGGCGAAATTAAATGATGTCATGTTTTTGGTGCAGTTTTTGGAATTTCGCTTTGTGCTTGTTACCCAAAATTTCCAATATTAGGCCATTATGCCTTTGCGTATAATTACTTGCCATTCAATAGGACTGCACCATTACTGTAAAAATGTACCGCAAATGCACAGGAATAACATAACGCTAGTGGTAATTGTTTGCAGTGCTTTTTAGGTCGAACATTCGAGGCCTCTTGTATATACTTTAGTATATACTTATATGTGTATGTACTTTGTGGGCTCTGGAGATCAGCCCTAGGACTAGTCTGCTTCCGCTTAGGGACTTTTTTTTTCTATTCAACTGCCTCTATTTAACTGTCTTGATAGAAAATGACCAGTATGGGTCGGGAAAATACCAGAATTGCTTTCTGCTTGTTCAACTGCCTCTATTTACCTGTCTTGATAGAAAACGACCAATAGAGGTCAGTAAAATACCAGAATTGCTATCTGCTTGTTCAACTGCCTGTATTTAACTGTCTTGATAGAAAACGACCAGTAGAGGTCCGTAAAATACCAGAATTGCTTTCTGATGAGGGACTTTCTTTTTTTATTTTTCTGGCAACTGCCTCTATTTAACTTTCTTGATAGAAACCGACCAGCAGAGGGCAGTAAAAAAACAGAATCACTTTAGCATTCTCTAGATTCCAGTCCATAGAAATTGTCTTCCACGAGCACCCGTAGACAATAATATTTTTTTCAAATGTTGTATTTTCAGTGATCTGACCACCGAAGGCCCTGATTTTATATTAAAAATAGAGCTTTGGACTATACCATTTCCCGCTGAATGGCAATATTTCTCTCCATGTGTTCCCATACCTGGTGTGTCATGCAGTTTGGTGCTTACTTTCCCTCCATGTTAAAGAACAGTAGATGTTTCAGCACCCAGGCTAATGTGCTGCATAGCTAAATACATAGAAGGTCCCAAAGGTGAGACCGATTGCATTGCAAATGCTTGTTTAATGTTTTTGCACATTTTTAAGCCTGAAACACGTCCTTACATATAACACTAGAATATATCGCAAAATGAATAATTTGCATTTTGAATAATTATGAGCAATTTCAGATAATTTTGCTGAAATTTCACATATGTGAATTTTGCGCATCTCTAATTTTGATATCAGATAAAGCCGTTGCTCAGGGGGAATTGAAGACTACCAAAATGGCTGAATGTATTCCGTGCTTAATTTGCGCTGGTGGTTGCAAGTGGTTGAAACTGACACTCATTTTTTGGGACTATGATTTACTTTCCATCTCAGATCCACAGCAAGGGAGAGAAAGGCAGAAAAGGGAGAAAGGAGGTGGATGAAATAGGAAAACAATCACAACGGATGGAACGTGCAAGATGAGATAAAGAGACAGGAAGTGAGGTAGTGGAAGAATTAGTATTCAGGTGAAATGAAGCACAGGCACTCTTGGTGTCTGGCAACCCAGGCTTTCGACAGTGCTGGTAGCGGGCTCCTAAGAAAAACTCCGGAATCCTGTACATACCTTTTTTTACCAATTATAAACTGCATATTGCCAGATAGAGAGTGCGGTAGTGAAGAATGAGGCTTCAGGTGAATCAAACATAGGCAGCCTCGGCATTTGCCAACCCTGGTTTTCGTCAGTGGCGGTAGCGGGCTCCTAAGAAAATGTTTGGGACCCAGGACTTGCATTTTTTTTACCAATTATAAACTGCCTATGACCACGTTGACATCCTTTGTATTGCATTTTATAAACTGCTTGTCTTTCATGCTATTTTAGGGACTTTCCTTTACAGTGAATTTATATAAGCAATGGAATGGTATAAACACAACCATATATTTCTCAGAGGTGAACTTACGCCCTACAACACTGGTCTGCCTTCAATCAGACCTGCTTCTTAAACTGGGTACAAGAGCAGGATGCTGTTCTATGGCCCAGGCGCTGCTAACAACATCCTAGCACCAACCTTGGACCCACTGCTCTTAAGTGTTATCAATAAGCAGATCATTGAATTGGAAAGCCATAATTTTCTGAGGATTGGGTCCTGTCTGACATATCGCAGAGATCTTAAACCACATCAAGTCTACACAATAGAGACGATAACATGCAAATAATGAATGACTAAAACTTACCAACATATTACAGGGCACTAAATGTAACCCAGCTGGAGAAGTACATATTTCCATGTAACATGAGAGTTTGTCTTAATTATCAGATTACATTGAAAAAAGCATGGTTAGTATTTCAGTCTCAAACTCCTGCAGGAAATAGTTTCCTGTTGTGAAACAAATTCTGCCCACATCGGTTCATCATAGTGTGACTTGTAGCTCCTTACAGGTTCCAAGGATTCAGCCAAAAAGTTTTTCACATAAGCATATTTAAAACTCATAAAAGGTTCTTTGTTTATAGACGATGTCCAAAACACTTAATGTATTTTTCACAGGTAGATTATGATCATAACAGTACCGTAATTGTAAGGTTTTAGTTATCATGTAACTCGTTTAGAAAAAACATTTTTTTAAAAAGCAAACAGTTTTCCTTTTTGTTAAAGTTTTGTGTTAAGAAGTGTCTGCTTTAGTGTTTCAGAAAAAGAAAAAGGAAAATACATAATCCGTCAATAAAGTAAGTGGAGAGAAATATAATGGACTTTCAATTGTATGCCAAAGCGGCAATGGGTTCATTAAGCAAATAGAGATTCCTTGGAAAGGACTGCACCAATGTGGTTCCAACCCCTGCAAAAGAATGAGCCAAAGTTTCCTCTTATGAAAACAAGGTGCCTCAAACCGGAATATATCTTGGTCGCGGGGCCGTACAGCTGCCCTCTAAAGACAAGCAAGTTTTGAGCCAGATGAATTAAATCACCAAGGAGCATTACCTTGTGTGCTAAGGAGGCCAGTTTAAATAACATTCTGGCCAAAATAAGAAGAACATAAAATGTGCACTGGAGAGGCGTTAGGTGGTCACACGTGCAGGTACCAACCACCAGCACACTTTTAAAAGCTTTAGAGAGAAGTTGAATAAGCGCAGTAGGGCGGCACATCCGGTGTCTAGACCCAACCAGACCAGTGTCTGATAACAGTTCTCTGATCTAGGGCCAAGATGTGAAACCTAAAGTTAACTCAAGAGATGAATCTGCATGATAGATAAAAAAATCCAAATATTAGATTTTGTGTTCGCAGTATAAAGGAAGACCCAGTGGTTTTGCATCAGGCACCAAGGCTGGAGGGTGCCTTGAATAACCAACACATTCAAACACTGCTCTAGAAATATTTTTGGGGGACTGAAGTTTAGGTGATCGACAGCTAGAACGTACTCCATGGCCCGGCGACAGCTCTTCAAGGAACCTGTCCCCTCACAGATGACAGCCCTCAAAATAATAGGCTGTCATTAGCTTACTAGTGTGTCTGGGTTTTTTGTTGTTGAAAATGAGCCCACTGTCAAATCAACACACTTAAAGCAGATAGAGGTGGAACACAAACCCTGAAAACACCCTAGGAGACGAGGATGTGGCCCTAGATGAGTTCTCCCATCACCACAGTCTGAAAACAATCAGTCACGAAAGAGGTGTACCAGCTCCGAATAAGACCAAGATCTATAACAAAATCATGCGATCAATCTACTAAATGGAGCTAAGGAATAAAAATGTCACCGACAGCCACTGATGTGCATGGAGCATCATCAAGCAACTAAACAACGGCCATCTACTATACCAGTGAACACCCAACAAGTCGTCTGTTACTCCAGGTATGATCAGCTTATAGGCACACAGTGCAAAATGATCTTCTCCATACAGCTGAAACTAGTAATTGGAAGACACTTGGCCACATCGTCAGAATCCTGCTTTAGAGTTTTTTTTAGCAGCGGAGCCAACTAACCAGCTACAAAGAGTCTGGGGGGAAAGTGTGACTCGCCGAAGGGTTGATCAGGTTATGTCAAAGGTAAAAAATGATCCGAAATGTAGATCTGGTCATCTGGGTTGGGATGGCAACATCACAAATGCTGAGTGTCTATCTCTCAGCTACAATAGCAGCTCTTCCGAGGCGGTAGGATGAGACTGCCACCACTAGTGGTCTGTCTTAGGAGAAGAATCTGGAAGGGAACCAGTAGCAACAAGGTTATCCATACGCAGGGGCACTAGAAATCATGATCGCAAGGCTGTGCTGTTTTGTGTGTAAATTTGGATTTGCCGCGCTCACCACACAATCCAACATCCACTGCTTAGCTTGCAGATAATAACACTCAATGTTTCTATTTCAAACAAATCAAAATGGATTACAATTGTTGGAGAAGCGATACAACACCATACCAGATACTGTAAAACTTAAGTCATCCCCTTTAAGCCGTGGTTGATGTAATACGGCATTAAAAGTGATGGCAATTTAGCTGGAATAGTGTAAAACATTCTACTAAAATGCAAAGCATTGTTATAATAATGCCACAGAACGTGTAACAGAAGTTGCCTTTGCTTGCCATATAATTTGCCTACCATATCATTTGGCCTGCACGGAATTATGTGAGTGTGCAGCCGGAGCGCTTTTGGCATAATTATGCATTTGCCACAGAATCCATAATCAGCTGCATAATCTGCAGATTTCAACAACAAAAAAACAGTTTCTAACCCAAATGGTTCAAAAGTGACAAGGAGCGCAGCGATGCTTTAGTGGAAGCCTCTTTGCAAAGATTGACTAGTCATCTTTCTCTTGCTTATTTCTACAGTTAGCTATTAAACTAGTAGTAATGAGGTGCAGCCTATGCCCAGACAGTGTTAACAAGAATAGAAATATCAAAATACTGAAATAATACTATCACAAAAAGTTGCGCATTATGCCTCATAATTAGCCTTTTAATGCCGCATAATTTAGTCAACCCTGACACATAATTAGTATAATATTATTCGGTTTATATCATAGAAATGAGTTGAAAATGAGTTTCATCTGCACTGCATTTCATGTATATGAATAGAAGAAGAAACATCCAAAGGTTTACCAAACATTCGAGGAACACATTCACAAGAAAAATGTGCAAACTTGTTGCGGCTGAAGCTAAGAAATACATCAAAAACGTTTCCCTACCGTCTGTGCTTTGCAGTTTCTTTTATGCAAGGGCAGCATTCCCCTCACCCCACCCCCAGTCCTGAGCGCTCCACACCCGTCCCCGGAGACACCGGGCTTTCCGTTCCCGCTCATTTCAATCCGACACCTTTCGCCAGCACTAAAACCCCCAAAATATATCCCCACAAAGTAACTACACGGGACATTTCCTAGTGTTCCGGGATATCGGACGCCGCCAGGCTACAGCCACTGGATTTGTCGGTATTTTATACTAATGGGAAAGAAGATTCGTTTTGGCAGCAAGCAACATCTGGAAGAACAGAAAGCCGCGGGAAAGGTGCCAGCCAGAACCTCGTTCACTTCCCGGCTCTCTGACGGCTGCGGACCAGCCCTGCAAAAGCAGTTTCTGCCCCAACTCTGCTGCGAGGGATTTTGTTTCTGTTTCTATCACGCGCTTGATTTATGGGCCTACTCGACCGGAAGTCACCAAAGCGTGAAGCTGCCACGTGCTCGTCTCTCCCCACCACCTGCTGCACAAAGGAGGCGAGGCATGTCTAGGGGGGGGGCACCTCAAATGGGTCGATTCAATGACAATTTTACAACGGACCAGGTCTCCTCCTATAGCCCTGCACCTCCAAAAATTAAGTGCAATAAAGATGAATCAGGAGCTGCCCTTTTTTGACTGTGCCTTGATGGGGTATGGGCAGGGCCACTGAAATTATGCAGCAGGGAAGGGTTAAATTATTCAGCAGTGTTAGTGTTGAGTAAATTATGCGACAAGAAAAGGCAAATTACACCTCATAATGCTGCACATTTTGTGATAGTATTACTTCATTATTTTGTTATTTTTACACTTGTTAGCACTGTCTGGGTATTGGTTGCACTTCATTAGTACCAGTTTAACACCCAAATATAGCAATAAGCTACAAAAAAGTGACCAGTCACCCATTGCAAAGGACCTTCCACTGAACAGCAGCACGTGTCGCTGTGTTTTTACTATCTTTTGAACCGTTTTAGCTAGAAACAATTTTTTTTTTTGGGTTAAAATCTGCAGATTATGCAGCATATGATGGATTAAGTGGCAAATCTACAATAATGCAAAAATAGCTGCGCATCGCATAATTCCAGTGACCCTGGGTATGGGCCTAAAAGTTATATACAGTCAGCACTAGCAGCCGCATACGTCACATTTTACTTCCACACCACGCATGGATTATAAGAGGTGGAACTGCATGTTTCTCGCACTAGTCCACGATTAAGGAAAATGGTTAGAAAATGCTCAGCAGTATCCTTGTCTTTGCAATGGTAGTGGAGGCTCAGCAGTCAAAGCCCAGGGCAAGGGATGTGGTGTGAAGACTGGGTCACGGTACAGCGTAGCACATATTTTCACAACCAATAAATGGCAATGTGTTGTCAGAAAGATAACTTTAAAAATACAGATTTTTGAGGATCTAGATTAATAGAACAGTTAAACTAATATATAACTCAACAGCCCTTACAGTTTACCGTAAAACACCCAACACTGCTTTACTATAGTGGATAACCAGGGGGAATGGGATTATGCGATTCTGCAGCTGCAGCATTTTCCGCATAGTTATGTTTGTTTCCCCATTTGCCACATAACCCATTTGTTGCATAATTTACAGATTTCACGAAAAAACGAAATTGTGTCTAGCTCATACGGATCAAAAGTTACTCAACATAAAGAGCAACAGGTAGGAAATATGGCTAACCCTTTGAAAAGGCTATCTGGTCAACTTTCATTTCCAAATTGCTAAATTAAGATGTTAAATCGGTACCAATCAGGTGCAAATTTACATAGACAGTATTGGTAGCTATTAGCATGACAAAATAAAGGAATAATGCTGCTACAGATTGTGCAACACTATGTATCATAATTTGTCTTTTATTGCTGCACAATTTTGTCAGGCAGGCCACAAAATGTGGTCCTCCACTGCCACATAATTAAAAAATTTTTTTACAGAGTTGTATATAGCGCGAACTCAAAGGTATCAGAGCGCTTTACACGAGCACCAGTTGCGTTACATGAGGACACATTCATTTTTGTTAGGCACGGGGAGATTAAGTGATTTGTCCAGAATCACAGAAAGATGCGCGTCATTGCCGAGACTCGAACCCGGTTCCCCAGATTTGAGGTCGACCGCCATAGCCGTTAGGCCAACTCCTCTCCAACTCCTCTGAGCCTGTATCTGACTTGCTATAAACAAAAAGTTGGCCTTTTAAATAAATACGGTTGTGTTGATCTGTAGGTCAAGGATTCGTAAAGCGTTGGAGACACTCAGTTGTGCAGTGTCTGCCATGAAGTCCACTTCGCTCCTTCGGAGACACGCAATTTGCCAGCGTTAGGATTAGAAATCTCAAAGTAGCGTAAAGTGATATAAGATCTTTGATTGTCACATCAGGTGGCAGAAAGTCTATCCAAAACAAATACTAGGTGATAGTCGTTGCAACTTTGTATCACTGGCTAAACCAGAGGTCGTCTGAGGTCCACAGTGAGATGCTGAGACTTCAGAAATGGCTTTGAAAATGTCTCTGCGATTTCAGCAAGACATCAAAATGTTGGGAAAAAATAGTTCTTTGCTATTTTATTGATTTCTTTCCATCAAAGGTAAAGTATTTTAAATGCACAGCAGTGACGGAAAGGTCCACTGCTCCTTATCGCGGGTAGGGTCTACCAGAGGGTAAAATCGTTCAGTCTCTCATATCCTATCCATCTTAAATGAGATTGACTGATGCCCCAGACTGTCTCAGGTCCTAAGGCTTCAAAAGAACAGCAGGAGCTAAGAGATTCAATAGATCTTCTTCTGCCTGAGGACAACTTCTATGCCTGAGGCTCTGAATATTCTGGTGAAGGGACTGCAGGTGGGAGGGAGCTTGGATTTCAGTGGGGGGGGGGCAGACACTGGTCAGGATTTCTGGATCCAGCGTATGGGCGGCTGGTTGCTGAACCTCAACACTGCACCAAGATGAGGTCAAGGGGGACAAGTATCTCCAAATAAGTTTGTAGTACACAGGTGGGGTACCAAAGATCCCTGCTCAATATTACAACAGATAAAGGTGTGTACTGCTGTAAAGAAAAATTGGCCATGCAGTGCAGGGGGAACTGGTGAAATGACAATATGCCAACATGGCACAGCTGGACCCTGTCCATTGGGCTGTTCTAGGGTCCTTGTAAAGTGGGCAGGCTAGGCCTGTGGAGAACTTGATACTTTCCTTTTTGTTCTGGTCTTGCTACCCTATTGTTGTTTCAAAAAATTCATACATAGTGTACATGCATAAAGGCGCTTCATAAAGTGTTTAAGTGATAATGTAACATTGTACTTGCCTGTGATGGTGATTTATTCTTGTCTCCTTCACAAATAGTAATAAAACAATGCGGGGCACAACAGAAAGGCTTGTTATTTTTAAAAAAGTCCATAGAAGACCACATTCGTGATTTTCTTAATTTAATTTTTATATTGCATGCACATGGAGGCCATGTATAGATGGCTGCATTACTTATTTATTTACTTATCTATTTGTTTATTTATTTATCTAGGGTATTTATAAAGTGCACGATTAACCTAAGGGGTCCTGGCATTTAAAGAAAAGTCCACTGCTGACTATATATTGAAAATCAAACATTTAGTGAATAGCCAATTTCTGAATGGCTTCCTGATTTTAATTAGGTATATTTGGGCTCTCAATGAGTGGGAAAGAGAATTCTAAAGTGAAGTAACTTGAAAACCAAAGGATCTGCTCCTAACTTAGGTTTCTTAACCTTATTTTTGTAGCATATACTAGCAATAAAAATAAATAAAAAAGGCATCTATCCATTGCACCAGTTCGCCAAGGCTGCAAAACCTATAGGGATTTTGGCTTTGCTAGTGCTTGTTCTGAGAGGTGCTATCAGTCTGCAGCCAAGAACGTCAGATAGGCAGACACTTCAGATCAACATCAATGGTTAAAGCCAGTAGTGTAGCCTGGGTGTCATCGGTCCTGATGCAAGGCTGGTATTACATGCATGTGCAAAAGTGGATTCCAATGCGCCTATCACACATCTGGACCTCGGTGTCACTGCACCTTCTGCACTGATACCTGCTTACCTGCTTACAGTTCAAGTTCATTCCTTCTCTCCTCTCTTTCGCCATCCCTCTCTCCTCATATTGTTTCTCCCTTTTACTAGCTCCTCCCTTTCCCTTTCCTCTGTCCCTCCTTCTCACAGCAGCGGCTCGTCCGCTGAGGAAGAGGAGCGTCGCCGCTACAGGAAAAATAAAAATGATGATAACACCATGTTATTATCATTTTATTTTTCGGAAGGCTCTGAAGGTGCAGGGCTGCCCACAGACCAGGGGGAGGAGTGGTGAGCACTTTCTAAGTGCTCATGATGGTTTGGCCAGCTGTCATGCGTACTTAGCTTGTTCTCCACCAGGCTGTAATGCACAGCCTGGCTGGAGAACATGCACAGGCTCCCACTGTCAGCCCAGGGCATGCTGGGCCCACTCCCATCTTGGGGCTGGGTGCTACCATTACTTAATTTGAGCAGGTGCTTTCTGGTGCTCAGCACCGGCACTTGATTGTCAACACTGGCACTTATGACAGCTGCCACATGGTGGCGCTGTTTTTGTAATAAGGAGATGAGCATAACAGTTGTTTAATAATCAAATAGATATTAAAACAATTAATACCTGCCTCCCAAGCCATACTTATAGCTTTGGGGGGGCCACAAACAGTCTGAATTGTCGCAATTGTGTATGTGCTAGTATTGGCAGCGTTGGCAGTGGCAATGGGTGGTGCAAGCTGGGGTGGCCTCCGGATGAGGGCCCTAGCACTTAATGTTTTACAAATGAAGCACTGGCCGTGCCGCAACACCAGCTACACGACTGATAGCTACGCCCCTGATTAGAGCTTCTACTGGGCTTGGTCCCTGCTTGAAGGGAAGGAGCAGCACACTTCTCAAACATCCAAGAAGAACTATGGAGATCCAAAGAAGTCTACAAGATATCACTATTCAGACCAATGGCTCCAGATACCCTATACTTATGTTCTGGGAAACTGGACAGGTGTCATTACATTTTGGGCAAGTACCTACTCAAATAAGAGAGCATTTTATTGGGGTCACGTCCCATGAAAATAGGGATAACATAACTTCGGAGTGCACAGTTTGCCCAAAGTAAGACATCTCACAACACCTCACTGTCTTACAGAGGGATGAATGTAGTGGTGCAAGTTAGGAAGAGTATCATGTTACATGACAAGCCCTTTAGCGGGAAATCACTAGAATGTATGGCATAGATCCCTCAAGTAGGGATGGCATCCACTCATTACCACATACTAAAGGTAAGAAGTAGAGCCTAAATCCAACAGAAGGATGTATATGGTGAGCCATGCCTTGGTATGCTTCCCTTTCACATTCTTTCACTTAAAATGTCTCAAAATGATTTACATCAAGTCTTCAGGCTTTCAAGAGTTCTTAAGAGTTATGAGGGACCTAGATATGGATATAAATTATACCAAATCTCATGTGATGGCTTGTGGCTCAAAGAAGTTTAAATTGAACTCTATGTATGCTTATTTCCCTTCCCTTCTTCTGGTCTTCCAGGTGCCTGCGCGGCCCACTGTGGGATCCCCTGGTTTCCCTGTTGGCCAGTCAACGTCAGTCTTATGTCCACGTCACATTTTAGAAGCAGTGAGATGGCTTTGGGCAAACAATGTCTTCAATGGTTAAGCACTGAAAGGTGGCTTTATCAGTAAGAGATAGTATGAAAGTAAACTGAGGCACTGTATCTTTCCAAGGAGCAAGTCCTACCTGGTCTGCTCTGTCACAGCAAGCAGAAGTGAGGGGTGGCTGAAGTCAACCAGACCGGCAGGCTGGAGCTGTGGGAACCATCACTTCACTCCACAGGCTTAAGCAAGGATTTCACGGCTGTCAGCTGCTCGGGGTGTGCCTGCCCGGGGAATGTCATAAAGAAGACAGTGTCACCCCACAGGAGTGAGGGAAGTCTGTCACTGAGTTCCCACGAGACACGTGTCTGCTGGTAGCATCTCCACAGCACAAGTGGCGTTACAGGGATGCCTTGGGCTATGATACAAACAAGCACAGGAAACCAGGCCCTGCCACCCACTCCTGGGTACTAAAAATACACACGACCGGTGCCACTCGACCCCCGCTGCTTCAGCAGCTAGTGCAGTAGGCCACTGCACCTGCTTCACTAATGATAACCAAGCTGCCAATCAACCCCTTGTGAGATTCCTGAATCTCCTAACAGAAAATACCTCCTGGATTGGGGAGCTCTGTCATTCTCATTTCATGCACAATTTTGTCCCATTAAATACCTATTCTCTAAACCTTTGCATCACCCAGCATTCCACTGGGTATGACGTGCACACGTTCTTCTAACTTTGTATCTCAACTCAAGATTAATGTATTGCGTTTCACTTTTTCTTGATAGTATCATCTTTAAGTGTTTTAACTGCGCATCTAATTACTATAATCTTTCTGTGACAATCAACATGTATCTGGCATAAAATGTGTCAATCACTTGCACGAAAATGTATTCTGAATCTTACTTTTGCGGCACCAAATTGCTGTTCAGTGAGTCATTCTTTCTTTTTGAGCCTGTAAAAGAGCTCAGTGGATCGAGCAGCTGCTGCAATGAATCAGTTAATGTTTTGGCAGGGTTGTTTCAGCCCTTAATCCTTGGGACTAACATAACGAATACTAGTAGCAGGAGGTGATGCCATCAATTTTTTGAACAAGACCAATTTGCTTTGTGGCGAGTGCTTTGTCAATGTTGAACATTTTGCACATATTATAATTAGAGCTTCCGTTATTACTTTTTTTACATTTCCGACTGCATTTATCGATATTTATTTTTTGATACTTTCATCTGTAGTTCTCCATATTTATTTAGGGTTTTGTAAAAAGAAAAATAAGCAGAAACTGCTATATCTCCACATTTATTTAAACAATCATTTTACACTGATACTTAAACATCTGACAGCTTTTAATGACATGAATAACCATTGATGATAGATCAACAGACTGGTATAAAAATGGGCATTTTAGCATCAACTGCGTATCCACAGCTATTTAAACCTCATTATTAAGAACTTTTCTCTCTCTTTTTTTTTACTCCCTTACCTGTCAATCTGTACAGCTATTGACCTGGAAGTCATGACTGTGAGCATTTACAATCACTAAAAAAATAAAATAAAAATATATTTTTAACCATATTTAAAAATAAATTCAGACAGCATAATAGTCTTCTGTCTGTATTTATCTGTAAAAAAAAAAAAATCGGGAGCTATGATTATAATGTATCAGTCTACTCCGGAGGAGGGGAGGCTACAACATGAGACACGTATCTCTAGACAGCAGTTCTCTCCCTGTCCCCCAGACCACCCTTTGTCATGCCTCAGGCTGGGTCCACCTTTGTCATGCCTCAGGCTGGGTTCTTTCAAAGATGGCCGCCACCGGTTGTTAGTGCCCGACGTGTCTCTGATAGCGCTGACGGCGAGGATTCCCCCTGTTGATTGCCATATCCAGAACGTGAGATAAATCAATAAGCGTGGGGTTTGGAGGGCTAACCGCGGTAATTTGCCTTTGTACATCGCAAGGGGCCTTATCAAAGGACAAAATGCCTGGCCGACGCTCTGCCGCAGCTGCCTGGAGCGCGCCCAGAGCTGGACCCCTGCCTGAGAGATACCTCTGGGTCCTCGAGGAGCTTTCAATGATAAGTGTCTGTTCTTTTGGCTTAGAGGATGCTCTTAGTAAGCAACTTTCTGCCAAGAATTGGGCCGTTTTAATAATAGGCATTAACAGCAGGAAACGCCAAACAACTGAGCCTGAATTCGCCCCCCCCCTCCAAAGTCTCTTCCCTCCCAAGAGCGTCTCACCCCAATCAAAACTGAATAACGCATTGACTGAAACATTTAATGTTGAATTTTTTAGAATTTTAAGTGTGGGTCGCTTTGCTTTGGGCAGGCCAGACCTATTTTTGATCCCAATCCGACCCAGGGTCGAACGGGGACAAAAAAATAGGCCCAGGCACCAAAAAGTCCAGATTAAAGGACCAGATAGCTAAAGAAAAGTAGGCCACATGTGCAAATCAGACCAGTTTTAAGCTTGTAAAGACACACTGTATGGGTATTTTGCAAATAATGGTAGACTGCATGTGTTTGCAGCCAGCAATGCTCGTTTTAATATCAGGGAAATTAACAGTAAAATTCGGCCCACCTGGCCATAAAACAAGCCCACAAACCGCTAAAAAATATAGTCCACGCACTGCTCTCTCAGACAAGCCCATCGGGCACTGCCTAATTGCTCTATAGGACAGTCCAACCCTGATCTGGCCATGACCACACACGCTTTACATGAGACATGGTCATACAACTGTAGAAACTTTAAAAACAGTTTTCACATTATCAAGATTCCGAGGATTTAGCCTTTTTTTGCACCTGATTTTGTTTTATGACCTCTGCAGTTTATCTGTTATGTTGTTTTGAGAGCCCTATGTTTTCTGCGTTAATGTAGTTGTCTTACGAGGAGGGCTCACATCAATCTTTGGGATGCCAAGGAATGATCTGTGTCAAATATGAGTCCTAAATGTCTTCCTTTTGGTGGTAATGATCTGTGTAACCTCAGGCTTGTGAGCTAATTGAAAGGAATCATGTTAGGATCTGTCCTTTCAAGCATTAGGATCTCTGGTTTTGCTGGGTTCAGACATAGGAAGCATTGTTGCATCAGTGGATAATGCAGTCCAGGCATTTGGTTAAGTGAACTTGCCACCCTGACTCCTTGTTCTGTCGGATATGAACTGGCCCACATATGGACACTGGATGGAGAGAACCAAACAGAGCCAAATATATATGGATGATCTACGTATACTAAATAAATCAACAATATAGACTGAGATATGAACATGACAGGTAAAAAGAACCTATTACCTCGAACCGCACAGAACTAAACTAATAGAACCAAGTACAAAGATATTAGACAGAACTAAATAGGCTGAATTAAATGTATATATCTAAAGCTATGCAATCAGATTGCTACAATGATATAGTTAGAAAGAGACGGAAATATATTGGGCATCTAGAAAACATATAGAGTCAGACTGACAGAAACACAAAGTTAGAAATAAACAGAAATACATTGGATATATGGAAACAGACAGAATCAGCATTATAAGACCCTACAGAAAAAACATACACATAATGACGAACACTAGTTTGACAAAGCCAACGAATTAGGACAACGAATTTGACAAACACAACACATGGGACAAATCAGAACATGAAAGATAAAACCAAACAGAAAGTACCGCATGAATAAATATTTATATACGGCAGTGCCAGTAATGACAAAGGGGCTTACTTAACATATACTTAAATACCCATTATACAGAACTTGATACATAGACTCAAACAGATACCTATCAGGTAGCTAGACCCAATATATCACACTAAGTGATCAATAGTATCATGACACAACCACAAAGAAAGGATAGATACACATAACCATACATTGAAAAAGCAGATAGTAAAAGACTTGTACTTGGAGCCAAATAAATAAATCTGACATAGACAGGTAGCCGCAACATTGGAAAGAACTATACAGATTAATAAAAGTAGATACCACATAGCTACATACTAAATAGATGCTTTCAGACAGAGTCCCACAAACTGAATACTGGATACAAAGAAACATAAGACAGATAGGACATCTTTCAGAGATCTTGCTAACAATATTCCAGATAGATCTGAACAAGCAAAGCTCGGCCGATAGGTACTTACAGAGAAATATATTAGATGTGTAGATGTTGGATAGACAGTCACATAGATTTGTAGGTGTGATATATGGTTTGAGCTTATCCACTTAAGTCAAGATAAGTTCTCATATTCAATTTGCAAAAAGTGGTGAATCCACTTGAGGCACCAAGCCAAATGTTTTTCATTACTGCTGACTTTACCAATTTCTGCTCTGAAGTTATAATTAATGGTAAATGGTAACATAACCTGCCATAACCCATTGTGGATTCTTCCTTATCTTGTGATCAATCGCATCAATGGACACATACCTCTACCTAGAAAGCCATACTCCTGCTCGACTGTTAAGGAATTGCGATGTGCTTGTGTTAGAACCAAGTCAGTGGTCAGGAAATGGCAACGGCACAGCTGCGAAAGAAATACGTTTTTCCATCGTTCCATATTTTTTCTGCACTATCTTCTCATCCAAAAGATGGGCGTCATCCTGCTCTTATTCTCACAGAGATCCTCGCTTCAGCCTCGCCTTCAGCATTAATATATCGCCTCCTGTCCTGTTCACTCAGCCACCCCGTTTCTTCTTGTTCCATCCCACCCATTGCTGAAATTGCTGCATTTGCTTCAATTTCAAACCTCAATTTAAGCTCTATTATTTCCTGACTGCAGGAGCAAACCTCCTGCTGCACTCCTGTGTTCAATTCCCCCACTACAGTATATGTTTTTTTTTTACAATTTAGCGTAGCACTGTGGCTGTACATATGAAACACATACATTCTCAGGGAGATACAGCGGTGGCTCGTCCGCAATGGCGGAGGAGCATCGCCCCACTGCCTGGCTTAGAGCCAGCAAATGAAAAATAAAATGATGTTCTAGCAACGTTTTATTTTTCATTTGCCGGCTCTGAGCCAGCTTGTACAGGGAGGGGTGGGGCGGAGCATGTGTGAAGGAGTGCTATGTGCACTCCCTAAGTGCGCATATATTTTTGGCCGTCGGTCTTAGACCAGCCAAACACACATGTGCACTTAGGTTTCTGCAGCCCGGATGCATTGAACAGCCGGGCTGGAGAAACCCCCACAGACACCCTGTCCTGAGCGGAGCGTCTTTTCAGCCCACTCAGGCCAATCCCCGTGCTGTTCTCGCAGCACGGGGATTGGATGGTAGTCTGTCCCAGGGGCTGCTGGGACCAGGAATAGGACAGAAGGTAAGACGCGACGCAGGAGGCGGCTTGTTGCTTCAAGTAAGTTTGTTTCTTAATTTATATTATTATTAACACCACCCCCCACCCCAAGCGCTCTCCCTTCCGCATTCCCTCCCCTGCTCCACCACTCTTTGTTTGTGGCGGCCACCACTGGGGAGTTAACCACCTCCTGCAGGGATCTATGAGTCACATTCAGATTATGGGTTCAATTCCCAGCAGGCTAATTCAGTCTTTCACCATTCTGAGGTTCATAAAATTGACTTCAACTGACTTAGACAATAAAAACACCAGTCCCCCTAGTTATGAAATATCAAAATCTACATAACCATGTGCTAAGCACAAAAGAAGTTACCATCTTCATTTGATAGATGAGTCATGTACTTCGACAAGCCTCATTAAAATATTGCTACACGTGCCAGAACCCTGAGTTGAGATCATCAATGCCCTCTACCTGATCTAGTTTAATGACTTACATAAGATTCGTTACACACCTGAATGCCAATGTCACATGTAAACAAATTGCAGCAAAACTCGTTACGGAGCGGCTCATGTGTTTTCCCATTTCGAAGAAGGAGTGAGGAAACGGCGTTTGGATTTATATGCAGAGTACTGGGATATCCACAGCACGGGCCCCGGCCCTTGAGCTGTGAGTCCGCAGTCTCATACGTTTCAGTGGAGGCAATATATA
Organism: Calotriton arnoldi; assembly: GCA_963921515.1. Lineage (NCBI taxonomy): Eukaryota > Metazoa > Chordata > Amphibia > Caudata > Salamandridae > Calotriton > Calotriton arnoldi. The sequence continues at coordinate 706,432 of CAWUFW010009376.1, forward strand.
TATATATTCACTGAAAAAACCATAGGTTTCAGATATGTTATAGTTAGAAATTAGCATTTAAAAAACCTTTGAAATTCACTGAAAAAACCATAGGTTTTAGGGACAGTTATAGTTACTTGGACATTGCACTCGTACAAAACCCGTGAAATTCCCCGTTATAGTTAGTTCAGCTAACTATAACTCGCGCCCCTCAATGCACTGCTGATGACGTCACATATTACATCACTCATGACATGGTCAGTGACATCACTGATGACATCACTGATGACATCTCAAATGACATCACTGATGACATCATCCAGTGACTGTGTGTTTCTGTAAAGTTTAAATATTTTTAATATATATATAGGAAAAGACGTATTGAAGAATGAGTGGGTGTGTAAGTGTCTGTATGGATGATTTAGTAGGTGCGTGACTGACTCTATAAGTGAGTGATTTAACGTATCTTACTGAATGCATGGGTTAGTGACTAAACTGGGTGAATGTCTGTATCCGTCTGTCTGTTGCTGTGTAAGTGGCTGCATGTGTTTGTGAATAGCTACATGAGTGTCTATATGAGTTATTGAATGGTTGTCTGAGTATCTGTATGGGTGCCTGAGTGTTTGTGTGGGAGGGGTGTGTGCGACTCTGTGCATAGATGTGTGAGTTGGTGATTCACTGGGTGGATGGTTTCAAGAGTGTATCTGTGATAGACTGTATGGGTGGGTAAGTGTGTGTAAGAGTTTGTTAGTGAGTGAATGTATGTCCCAGTGGTTCATGTGTGAGTAACTACATATGTGAAAGGCAGTATATATGTGTGTTGGAGTATATAAATAGCTATAAGCGAGAGTGAGTGATTGTGATAGTGGCTGTATGGATGAGTGTGTGCTTGTATCAGTGATTGTATAAGAGCGTAAGAATGTGCTAGTATTTGTATGAGTAAGTGAGCTGGTGTGTGTATAACTGTATAGGTTAGTAAATGGCAGTGTGTTTAATTATTTGCATGACTGACTAGGTGTGTGAGTACCTCTATGGATGAGTGGCGGTGTTTGAGTGTCTATATAGGAGTATGAGTGCATATGATAGTCCTGTACTGAGTGACCGTAAGTATGAGTGACTGTACGGGTGAGTGAGTGGATGTGTGCGTAGACCTATGAATCAGTGAGTGGGTATGTAGTTATTGGTGTTGGAGTGTCTATGGTTTTGCGAATGGCAGTCTGTAATTTAGAGTGGGTGTATCAAAGGTTATATTAGGGTGTGAGGAGGTGCATCAGATTATCACGTGGATGATGTCATCAGTGATGTCATTTGAGATGTCATCAGTGATGTCATCAGTGATGTCACTGACCATGTCATGAGTGATGTAATATGTGACGTCATCAGCAGTGCATTGCGGGGGCGCGAGTTATAGTTAGCTGAACTAACTATAACGGGGAATTTCACGGGTTTTGTACGAGTGCAATGTCCAAGTAACTATAACTGTCCCTAAAACCTATGGTTTTTTCAGTGAATTTCAAAGGTTTTTTAAATGCTAATTTCTAACTATAACATATCTGAAACCTATGGTTTTTTCAGTGAATTTCAAAGGTTTTTTAAATGCTAATTCCTAACTATAACATGTCTGAAACCTACGGTTTTTTCAGTGAATTTCAAAGGTTTTGTAAATGACAATTTTTAAATGTATTAATTGTTATATTAATTTTTTTCATACTGATTTACTACATTTTTAGAAACAATTTTTTTTACATATTTTATTTTTTAAATTACATTGTAATTACATTATACATTACATTACAAAAAATACTTTCTGAGAATGAATTACTTTAGTTTAAATACTTTGCACATAGGCAATAGACTTTTAAGTACAGTAGTTACAGTTGTTGCAATGGGCAACACATTTTCAAACACAATGCAACATTCAGCTCAATGTGAATTTCTAGTTAAATGCAATTAGTTACTTTATGGATTACTTTTCTAACCACAGAACTGGATCCTAGATTCAGTCCTGGGACATCTCCTGTAAACAGTTGAGTAAAAGCGTTTTGGTTACAGTCGTGATTTTTAAGGAATATTATTGTATTTTAAAAGTTTACACTTTGAAACTTTTTCTCATAGAATTACCAATGTTATCCTATGGAAGGAAATTCACTTAGCAGGTAAAAACTGTTATCATTACTTTTTCTTACTCAGTGTTGGATCCTGGATCCAGCACTGGTGCATCTCCTGTAAACAGTTGAAAGAATGCGTTTAAGTCATACAGGCGATTTTTAAGGAATATTTGTAGTTTGTGAAAATCGACACTGAAACTTTTCTGCTGAAAACCAGACAATGGATTCCTATGGAAGAAAATATAAGTTACTGGTAAGTACGGTTAAAATTACTTTTCAGGGTCAGTGCTGGGCTAAAAGATGCAGCACTGAGGTCTCTCCTGATAACAGGTGAGTAAATCGGAATTCGTATTTCGGCTGATTTTAGAGGAATATTTTAAAGTTCCAAAACTCCACACTTAGAAGAATTTCCAAGTGAAACCAGTCAATGTTAGCCTATGGAAGGAAATTCAAGTTACTGGTAAGTACGGTTAAAATTACTTTTCAGGACCAGTACTGGGCTGAAAGATACAGCACTGAGGTCTCTCCTGATAACAGGTGAGTAAATCGGAATTTGTATTTCGGCTGATTTTAGAGGAATATTTGTATGTTTCAAAAATCAACACTTAGAAACTTTTTCAGCAAAAAGCAGGCAATGATATCCTATGGAAGGAAATTCAAGTTACTGGTAAGTACGGTTAAAATTACTTTTCAGGATTAGTACTGGGCTGAAAGATGCAGCACTGAGGTCTCTCCTGATAACAGGTGAGTAAATCCGAATTCGTAGTTCGGCAGATTTTAGAGGAATATTTGCACAATGGTGAAGGTAGGGGGCGGGGCCTGAGGTGACATCTGTGCAAACGCGCCCCGTGGTGCGTTTTAAGTTGGGGGATTAAGTCCCCTTGAATCATGAGGGTCCCTAGGGGCCAACTAGCCCACCAGGAACCTCCAGTATGCGCCAGGGGGCTGCGTTGCAGAGACGTGTAGAGGGGCCACACCCCTTTTTACACCTCTCTGCAACGCAGCTCTGTGGCGCTTTCTGGATGTACCTGTTGGGCTAGTTGGCCCCCAGGAACCCTCAGGATTGAAGGGGATTTAATTCCCCATCTTAAAACGCGCCACGGGGCCTGTTTGCACACATGTCACCTGAAGCCCCGCCCTCCCTTCACCACTGTGCAAACGCGCCCCGTGGCGCGTTTTAAGTTGGGGGATTAAGTCCCCTTGAATCCTGAGGGTTCCTGGGGGCCAACTAGCCCACCATGTACCTCCAAAAAGCGCCACAGAGCTGCGTTGCAGAGAGGTGTATAAAGGGCGTGGCCTCTGTACACCTCTCTGCAACGCAGCCCCTAGCGATACTGGAGGTTCCTGGTGGGCTAGTTGGCCCCAGAGACCCCAGTATTCAAAGGGAATTACTTCCCCATCTGCAAACGCGCCAGGGGCGCGTTTGCAGAGTGGTGAAGGAAGGGGCGGGGCCTGCGGGCCGATCGTTTTTTTTTTTTTCCCTGAAGGGGGCTGTGTGGCCCCCTTCCTTTTTCTTATTTTTGGGCCCTGGGGACCCCATCCCCCAGGGCCTTACCCCTTTTTTTTTTTTAAATTTAAAAAAAAAATTATTTCTGGGGAGGGGGCCGCGTGGCCCCCTCCCGAGCCACTACTTGCCCCGGGGACCCCATCCCCCGGGGCCTGGCCTCTGGTTGGGGACTGTGGGGGTCCCCAAACCCCCCACAGTCCCGCCGGCTCCCCGTGTCCTACGGGAGCCGGCATGCTTTACACATGGGGAGCAGCTAACATGCTGCTCCCCATGTGGAAAAGCAATTGTCTTTGGATATTGGAAGCGAGAGCAGGTTTCCCTGCTCTCTCTTCCAATATCCAAAGCAGTTTGCAATGACAGGACGGGAGCCGCGAGGCTCCGTCCTGTCATTGCAAACAGCAGTGTCCCGGGGTAGGCACCCGGGACACTGCAGGAGCCGGCCCTGGGGGTGGCGGTCCCCAGGGCCACCACAGGCTCCAGGAGGGGGCCGCGCGGCCCCCTCCCCACATCAGCACAGCCCTGGGGAGGTGGTGGTCCCCGGGGTTTCGGGGGTCCAAAACGGACCCCCATTTTAATTTGTTAGTGCCCCGGGGAGGTGGCGGTCCCCGGGGCGTGTGGGGGGGCTCGAGCCCCCCCCACACAGGAAAAAAAAAAAAAAAAGAAGCCCCGGGGAGGTGTGGTCCCCGGGGCTGCGGGAGGGCTCAGAGCCCTCCCGCACCATTTTAAAAAGAAAGCCCCAGGGGGTGGCGGTCCCCGGGGCTTGGGGGGCCCTTTGAGGCCCCCCATACATAAAATAAACACCCCCCCAGCATGCCCCCGGGACTTGGCCCACCCGGGGGCAAGTTACTACCGAAGCGCGGGAGACCGCGCTTCGATTTTTATTGGCAGGATCCGCGCACCCTGAGCGCATCCTGCCGATTTAAAAAAAAAAAAATGCTTTTCTGCCCAGGGGTCCTTATGGGACCCCTGAGCAGACCTAGAGGGTCAGGGTGTTTCTACCCTGCCCCCTTTGTGCGCTTTGCGCACTTGTTTCTGTCCCTCGGTTCTACCGAGGGACAAAATGGCTGCCAACATTTCCTGAATCGGAATGTTGACAGCCAGCTGACAACCAATTAACATGCAGCTCGTGATCGGGACGGTGCGCGCAGGGTGCGCTGAGGGTACGCGGACCCTACTCGGCCATAGATATATATGTACTTTTACTTTTGATTTTCTCAGCAACTACTGAACGGATTTACACCATTTAACAAAAAGGGTTCTTTCTGAACCAAGAACTACCTCTTTGCCAAATTTGGTGTAATTCCGTTCAGCAGTTCGGGCTGTAGCCGTGTCTAAAGTTTCCTATGGAAAATTGCATGGGGAAAACGCGTTTTGGGACCCCCTTTTTTCTCGGCCCCCGCTTGACGAATCCCCCGAGACTTTCAGGGTAGGAGCGGACCGGAGCGCCCCACAAAGTTTGAAAATTTTGCGAAGATACGTCAACCGGCAAGAGAGTTATTTCAAATAGAATGTCGCGGATTTCCTATGGATAATAGGTTGTAACTATAACTATCTACTGGCGACCGCCAGTAGATAATATATAATATATATATATATATATATGCAAAACAGGAAGCAAGGAACTCTGGGTAATTCCCATGTTTAAGCGAAGAGCAGCTCCTTTATATAGAGTACCTCAAAATACCAGCTACACTCTGAATTTGCTCACCTCAAATGTCTGTTTTTCTGGCCGAGTTTTAAGCACAGGGTTATCACAGTGCCAACCACGTCAAGCTAGAAAGGGACAAAGCTTTTTGCCATTTTAATATCAAAGTTTTAAAGCATAGATTAGCTCGTCCCATCCACGCAGAGCTGAAAAATGCCTAAAGCGTTTTACCACATCCGGCACACTTTTTATAGAAGCACTATATGCCTCACCAACTAAAACTGTCAATAAATAATGAAGTCTATTGAAGACGCAGCAAATGCTGCTTTGTTGATCTCTTTCCTAGTACCAATGCTTACCAAAGTGTAATCATTATTTTACTATTGCAAATGATGTCCTGATGCTGTCCTCTCACTGAAGATTACAAACTCTTAGGTAGTTTTTGCATTTCTTTGAACAACAATAAAATATCTTATAAAATATGAAGAACACCAACTCATCGGTTGATGTCTCAGAGGATGTTTGGACAGATTGACGGCTTATTTTATTTTTAAGGGATGCCGATGTTATTCAAAACAGATCATTTCATCCCCTAGGATCCCCAACACATTTACCAAATGCAGAACTTAAAATCATGCTTCTACACATTTTATTCCTGGTACATCAAAGCCTGTTGCAAAGTGCTTTACATATCATGAGACACTGGCTAACGGTTGTAGCTTGAAGCATCTCTTTTGTAGCTTCTTCTATAAATGTATTAACATTTAAAAAAAAATAACAATGGAACTTTTAGAAAAGTCAAAACACTCCCTCTTTGTTTCTCTTTGTCTGTAAATTGATGGATACGGCTGGGGGCAATGATAAACTCACACTAGCCTGAACCAAAAGCCTGCACACGGGAATTCCAACTCATTTGCTGAACAACCTACAGATTACACAGAAAACCTGAGTGAAGATGGCACTAGGACTCCCTAGAAGATACCTTGTCTCCAAGGGGTTGTCGCTTCTCAATTGATTAATGGACGTGGATCATTTTCTTTTCCAGATCCTCTGCCTGGCACATTGGGCCCTCCATGATGAAGGCTGCAGGGTTGGACTGGTCAATAGGGCAATCTGCCAGTGGCATAACGGTTTATCTGATGGGTCAGTGTGTGCGCCCACTTTCTGGCTGTTTCTGGGCCTGGGCCTATTGTTTGGCTGTTTGTGGGTCGGTGTTTACTGCTGATGTCACTGATATTACCACAAACATTCTAGGCAGCAAGCATAGATCCATGCAGTCTTCCATACCTTGCAAAACCCCAATATAGCAAGTCTGTACAAGTTGGATACTGCCGCCACGATTTTCACATGTGGGCCATTTTCTTAGCTGTCCGATTCAGTAATGGAGGACACTTTATTCTGGTGACCGGGCCTATTCTCTGTCCCAGCCAGACCCTGAAAGGGTGTGGTTACCTGACCTAAAAAAGTATTCTTTTTAATAATTGAGATAGGAAGGTAAACAATTTGGTAAGCACAATCAGATGCCACCTACAGAGAAGGAGGATTTTCTAACATGGCCTTAAAAATTAGAACGCTCTGTCAAACAAAATAAGCCAATGAGCTCAATAATTTAGCTTTCATTTTGTCTTAAATTTTTGGTTTTTTAAGTAGCGGGCTTCGACGAGTTTCCACGTGTAAGATGACTTTGTAGCTTCTACCCCTAAGCATGTTCTACCTTTAACTAGGCAATATCGATTTGCATTTAAATTGCATTTATATAGTGCTTACTACCCCTGACGAAGCGTTGAAATATTGCTCTTTACAGGAGTAATGTCAACTGAGAGCAAAGCACTTAAGACTTGACTTGTCGTGCCACTGGTGACTGGCTGAAATACATTTCATCTCCACAATTTTTGTTTTTTTGCAAAAATCTGTGACTACTAACGAGATTTTACCCTCAATACTTGGCGTACTTCGCAGCTTGCACGCTCCATCTCCCAGTGCACAGGCGATAAATGTCTCTTTTTCTAGCTGCACTCATATACTTTTTTCCAGATGAGGTTGCGCCTGATGCAGGAAAGGTTAGTTACAGGGATCTTTTCCAACCAGATACTTAAAACTATGAAGAAGCTCGTGTGCCAAGGTCTGCACTGAACTTACATATTTTGAAATAGATTATACCTTTGATATACTGCTTTGGAAAGTTATAAATCCACAGCCTATCATAGTATTTAGAAAGTTTGGAAGAAAAGCACGGATTATTAGGGAAAGTGAGACAGAGTAGAATGGAATTTCCTTATGTCCTAAAATGTCATAACATCTGCCAAAATATGCCTTTTTAAAAAAAACTTATTTTATTGATTATCATCTTCTCCAAACAACAAGCAGTCACATCAAATACAATAATTTCCCCCTTCATATATTTGCTAATGACATAATGATGTCTGCAGTAACTTTGTGATCCCACCCCACAACACCCGCCCACCTCCCTCGTCCTGCCCCTTATCGTCATATCTCATGTTAATGTTCTAGTTGAAACCATCACAGTGCGAGCAGTCCCAAATAACCATCGATCTGACCTTAAGTCCAGTGGCGGCCTGCTAAAATATACCTTTCAACTAGGAAGCAACCGAAGCACATTATACAACAAATAAAGATGGCGACTGTCGCTAGGTGCACTCAGCAGACATGCTGTGATAGGCCAGATACAATCTGTGATTAGCATTCCAAGGGCATGAACCAGCAAAGACCAGAGGGACTTGTCCACTACATCTAGAGTAGCCCTTATTGTGAGACTTTGATTGGGATAGTTGAAACCAGAAATAAAGATCTGGAAATTAAAAAAAAACATTTAGATCCATACCTGAAAATATGGAACTGAAGATCTCTGATTTACTGAAATTACGGTAATGACATCGACCAGTAGGGACTTGATCAACTCAATTACTGCGTCCACCATAACCATTAGCAATTGATAGAGTAGTTGCAGTCTGTCACAGGCTTGCAGTTTAAAGGACAATAAAACAAATAATGAACAATAGTTTTTTTTTGTAAAAATGTGACTACCACCAACTTTTGGTAAAGCATCGTTTTCATAGTTAATTGCGTGGATTAAGGGCCAAAGGAACCATTGTGGTCTGTGAATAATTTTAGACAATCAATCTTTTCTATTCTGTATTACAGTTGACACTTTTTCCAGTGCTTAATTTGAGCCGGTGGTTGCTGTTGGGCACCACCAGCACTTATTTTTTGGGACCGGCACTTATTTTCCCGCATCAGATATTTACAGAGAGGAAGAGATAGAAAAAAACACAAATCGGAAAGACGGATTAAGAGAAAGACAGAAAAACCATCACAGAGGGAGAAAGCAGGGACCTGCAAGAGAGAGATAAAGGGGTAAGGGGTATCTAGTAGTGGATTAAAGAAGCATGAGATGGATTTAATAGTGCAAGCTTTAGCATTCAGCGTGCCAACGTTTAATTGAATCGGCCACAGCTTCTCAGCAGATACTGACTTTTTCATATTTTTTGCTTGCCATATTTGTGAGTTTGAATTTTATTTTGAGACAAACATTGATGCGTGCATAAGAATCGAGCAAGCTACATAATATACAAAAAAATTGATATGTATTTCAACTTAGTTTATAGTACCTTCCGTCTCGGTCAAGATTAGTGAAATGTCACGTGCAATGCTCATTTGGAACAATAGATGCACATGCGTCGTTCAGGGGTCATTTCGCTATACAGTGATAGCCTACCACTTGCCTGCTCCTGGGAAGGGTGAGAACATGGAGACCGCAATCAATCCGATTTCATATCTTATCTGATACCTTCTGTCTGTTCTCTCTTTCCCTTTATTTCCTCTGATCCATTTATTCTTATTATAACTTGCCTCCTACCTTACAACAAAGTCACTATGCTCGACATTTTCCATTTTGATCCAATGCCATTGCTCCCCATCATCGTATTTCAGTCTCCAGCCCTCGCCAACCTATTTTTCAAGACCCTCCACCAATCATCGCACCCTTCACAACACCCTCTGAATTGCTATGGCCCACTCCGCTAGATTCAGCCCTGTCTCCCTCCATGTCCGTTTGTCTGTCTACTAGTCAATTTTCACTCAACATCCATGTCTCATATCCTGCACTTTCCTCGGCACTGTCTCATCTCATCCGCTCAACGTCACTGTGATCTGGAAATTTCCCAGTGTAGATAAAGTAACCGCCCGCAAGTAAGTCTGCATTGTTTTAGCAACATTTAGAAAACAGTAAACATAAGCGAAATGTATGGTTTGAAAGTAATTGTAATTGTGATGTACACTCTCAGAAGTTAACTTCACCAATTACTTACACTGTCAAAAGTTAACTTCAGCAATTATCGATCAATCCGGCTTATTATTTAATTCAAATTATCAGCCCTCAACTTCATGCCCTTTGCAGTATTGTGGATATTGCAGTCTTTGTCCTGCTGGACCATTTTTGTCCAGTGACAACATCATACAAGATAAGACTATCTAAAGTAGAAAAGGCTCTTTTGGATCTGGGTAAAGGTCTACCAGCTTCTTACAGAGGAGACATCTTAAAGTGGTCATGAGTAATGGTTCTGTAAGTTCTGCCATCTCAGAATGTAAAGCTCCTCTTGTCGGAAAACATTAAAATGACCTATGGAAACTGAAGGAAGTTTGGGAAAACACAATATGCACGTTTCTACTGTGAAATGTTCTACACTTCTACAGCCTTGGGAATCTATCAAAGAAGCACAGAAAATCTCTTTTTTAAAGGCAAATTCAGCTAATTCTAAGAGAGTAGTTTCCATCACTTGCACCCAGAAGCTCGTAGAAAAGATTATTAAAAAAGCAGTGGCCCCCAATGCCCACCGGGCAACTCTACTTCCGCCGCTCACCAGACGTGTTCATTCTCTCCTCCACAATCTGCTTCATCTAGTACATTCCTTCTTCTCCTTCACCTCTTCATCAGTATATGTCCTGCCCGGACTCCCCTTAGCCTTTCTCAACACTCTCCAACTTCCAATCACAGATCCTCTCTCCTTTCCTACTTCCTACAAATTCCTCCATACTCTCTTGCCTCTCTCTACCCTTTCTTTGCCTTTGTCTTACTCCCCTGCCCCTTTTTTCTCTTTTTATTTCCCAAGCATCTTCTTCTTGTCATTTCTATGTCACCCCCTTTTCTTATCACTCAGGCCTCCCTCCTTATCTCCATAACGTACTGTGTCTCCTTTCCCCCCTTCACTCCTAATACCTCTTCTTCCTCTCTCATTCCTTGCTCTTACTTCCTCACCCTTTGTATCTTATATGATGCGGTAGAAGCTCCTCTCTCTCCTCCCTCAGATCCCTCCTTTTGCCCTGACAAAACTATCTTCATCCCTGGAATGCAGATTTCTCCTTCTTATTCGACCACTTTCTCATTCTGCGTTGTTAGTAACTTATCTTCACCCCCCCCTCACAAGTCATATAACCCTAAGTCTTCCAACATCCTGCTGTGTCACTTTCTCATGTCCTTCCTCCCTCTCACATATCCTAGGAAGCTCTTCTCACCAGTCTTTCTTTCCTCCAATTCTCTTGACATATCTAAAGTCTTCTCTTTAGCCCACTTTTTGACCTTCCTTTCAATCTCCCATATCACCCTCACCTTCTTCACATCTTCTTATCTAGCCATTTTACTCTGCCTTCTCACCAACTCTGGTAGTGATTGCCCTCATACTTCTCTACTCCCTCACCCCTTCCTCCTCATAGCTTCTGCCTCCTTTATCCTTACGACTTTCCTACTGACCGTCCTCTAGGTTCCTTTCTACTCTCTCCTCAGCATACATAGTATCTCCTCGGTGCTTCATTCTAGACGTCTCGCTGGATTCTCCAATCCTCTTCCATCGTTACCCTTTTCCTCATTCCTGGGGCTCAAAGTCCTTTCTTACCCAAGCCTCCCTAGTCAATTTTATTCTCTCTGTGTCTCACATATTTCTTCCAGCACCATGACTCTACCACTACTAGATTCAACTCCTGCTTCATCCACTCTCTCCCCCCTTTATACTTCATCTAGTGGTACGTTCCCTCCTCCGACTCCACCACCATGCCGCTCAGGGCTGCCGACTCCAGTGGTGGTTTCTCCTGATCCAGTAATATTGATTCAATAAAGCGTGCTCAAAAGTTGCGTGCGGCTGGCCAGATACGTGAATTAATCAGCAACAGAATTAAAAGGAAACGTTTTCCAACTGTAGCCCATTCTGATGGCAATCAATACTAACACAACCTCAAGATTATTAGATTTATCGAACGGGCTGGGCCTCCTCAAAGCATCTCCTCAGGCCATCTTTGTCAGCAAACTTCTATATTAATAATACATCTGAATGGCCGCACGAGCGCAGGACGAGAAAGGCACTTTGAGACTATAATAATACCTAAGCGGTACCTTAGCGGCTCCAGAAGATTGCCTCATGCACCCTCTGACAAACCAAGGGCATGAATATATAAAAGGTGCACCAGGGGGTGCAGTGGTACCGGAGCCCAGAGGCAGAATGTCCTCATTAAGCCCTCCTTCTTGCTGTTTTTTACCTCCCAAACACCAGTCGGGCCCATAATGCCTATGGAAGCTATTCTACAACATCAGTGAAAACTGGTGCCAGGGAGACTAGCCGACCGCACGCATCTGCTCAAATACAGGTAACAGAACAGAGAAAACAGACCATTATCAGCGTTGCTTCCTTGTGGAACAGAAAACAAATATAACCATGGTCGTCATTTAGGGGTCGCCAGGGGTCGCAGCTACGACCCCTAGCTTTCCTTTTGCTACCCCTAGCACTGTTTTTGCGGCCCCTGGCCCCAGAGGTGGCAAATTCAGTGCCAGGAACACAGGGGCAGGTGGAGCTCCACTCTCTTTATTTTCTGTCAATTTCTTTATTGCACTAATTGTGAATACATAAAATATATTATTCGCTAATAGTGTAATACAAATGGAGTACAATAAGCTGGAATATGACCTTCTATGGCAGCTGAGGTAAGTAAAAAATGCTTTTAAATGTATGTAGTGTGCATGCTTGCGGGTGAGAGTGTGTTTATGTGACAGAGTGAATATGTGAATTTGTGTGTATGTGTGTGTGAGTGAAAGTGGAGGTCAAAGGGCGTGTGATGTCACTTCCTCTACCACTGGCATTTCGGTGAAATGACGTCTATGCATACAACCTCCCAAGTGCTCGTTTCCACACCAAAGTACAGCGTTGCAGCTTTGGTATAGGACTATTCGCCTATTTAGTTCATAAAATATTTTTGACTGTATTGACCAGGTCGCCAGATTAACAAAGCACTGTATGTTGTCATCAAAGGAGAGAAATGAACTTAGTCATGTGGCTCGTTACAATGCAGACCTTGTGCAGTAGGGACACGTTGTCTTTGCTCCCAGGCAAAAGGGCAATTTTGAATCTTTGTTTCCGCTCCAATGCCCCCATGCCCACAAAGTGCGACAATCATCACTCAGGTAAGATTGCAGAGTGAGACTCGAACCAGTCCGATGCCACAGCCCTAAAAATAAGAAAAGCCCAGCCATTGCCTGAACATATACAGTGCCGTGTCCTGGATAAGCAGGGAGGACTCCCAGGCCTTTGAGTGGGCATGCTTTCCTTGCCAGCTCTCTGCAGTTAGTAAAGCTACACTAAATATTAAACAAAAATGTTGATATCAGTCGTATTTTTTTACTTTCTTTCGCCTAAAGTATCCTTCGTTCCAAAAAGAATTATTAGGGATGTCCCACTCCCATCTCTCCATCTTGAAGGCTCCAGAAACAATGTTGATTTTTCGTTCCAAGGCCATGCCATAGCTTTTCAATCGCAGGCACGTTCAATTGCGGCATTTGTTGTGCTGTTGCAGACAGCCCCATATTCGGGTTGTTCATCAGCCCTAGCTAGTACAAATGATGTCTCATATCTAAGCAGGATGAATGATGGTACTTCATTTCCAATCCAGTGAATTTCTACCTTTATCAACAAAGATTTCCTCAATATTTGCTATGTCCTGCCCCCCCCAGTGTGGAGTTTCCATTGACTATAACCACAACTGTGTTATATTATGTTGTAATTGTATTTACAAAGTGCTTACAATCTCAGATGAGGCATTGAAGCACTTTATGGTGGTCAGCACATTGTTCCGGAACCCAAGGTTAGTGGATAAGTCACTGGTTATTAGTTATTGTTAGCGATTGGGCTTAGTCTTGTGCTCTCAAGGCAGCCTTTGCATGCATTTACTCCAGTGTCTTTGTGGTGGATTAGATCAATAGGAGCTTGGGGGGATCATTAGTGAAGGGGTACATGAGGTCATGCAGATGGCCGCCAGGATTAGTCGGAGCTTCAGGAGATTAGGCGTTGCTACGTTGTAGGGTGTGACTTTCAATGAAGGATAGATTGTGGTCTTTGAGATGAGGCGAGGGCAATTTGCACAAATAGAGTAACGGAGACTAAGTCAAACATTTGCATGATTTAGAGTAGGCTGCACTCAGGGAGAGGAGGCAGGCAGAGGATTTAAGTAAGGAGGGAGTAATTCAAAGAAACAAGCATTGGCAAAGCCAATAGGTCTCAACTATGTGAGCGTTATTGGCTTTGCCCGTGTCTTTTAGCCATGTTGCATGGCTGCTGTGTGGCCTGGATAAAAGCCAATAAAAAAAATGCTATAAAGTTTTAAAAAAAAGATGCTACGACCCAAAAAGGTAAAAAAAAGCGCTATGATGTAGCCAGCGCTGCCTGTGTCAGAATGTTTTATTTTCCAATGACAGGGGATGGGGTCGGTGGCAACAATGGAAAGGTGGGGGTGGGTGAGAAGAAGAAATATGGACAACAGGAAGGTGGGGTGGGAGTGAAGAGGCAGCACAGACAATAGGAGGGAGGTGGTGGGAGGAAAGAAGCAACATGAGGCAACACGCCAGGAAAAAGCTAATTAAAAAGAAGAGGCAACACGGAAAATATTACTTCAATCACGGGGCCAGCAGCAGAGGGACCCTAATTAAGATGAAGCTATCTGTAATTGGTCTGTGCTCCTGAGGAAAGAAGAGGAAGTGAAGCCAGCACGCACTGCCCAATTAAGAGGCAGAAAATAAAAGTGACAATGAAGCCAGCAAATGGTAAGCAAGCCCCTTTTTTGCATACAATGTCTCTAACAAGCAAGAGTGCATGCAGCACATCCGCTGTTGCAGGCAAGACCTAAAACTATGCATTGATGCTAGGAAAAATACAAACCCAAATTTTTACTATTGTATTTTGCTACCTGTGCAAATTAAAAGCAAACAAAAGTGGTTCCATTCATTATTGGATAAGGGTCTTTTATAAGGGCAGAGATGGAGACAATAAATTGTGTAGAAATTTCTTAGCAAATAATAATTTTTTTAAAACTTCTAAATCATTTTATTCATGTATTAGGCATTTTAAGATGGTAACTATAGCCCAAAATAACCTTAAATAAATATCTAACAGATTTTTCATTGCATTAGCTACTTAGTTACATGTTAGGTTATGTTATGTTATTGAAACTTATACAGGGTGTCTTGGCACTAGCTGAATCGGAGATTCAAAACAGAACCCCTAATTATTAAAAAGTCCAAATTATTAAACACCGAATAGCAAAGGTACCAAACTGCAATCTTTCCTAACTTAGGTCCTTGTACGTATTTGAGGTGAAAACTCAGCCGCATTCCACATTCAGTCCTTATCTCTTAAACACAACCAATATTTGAGATAAAAAATAAGCCCATTCTCCAGCTGGTTGTAAAATTAAACATATTTTTTTTAACGTTAATCAGTGCTTTAAATGGGCCGGTACTCACTGGTACTCCGTACAGGAACTTCTCAGTGTTCCCCATTGAGTACCGGGACTTCTCCTTGTGTCAAGAGAGTACTGGTATTCCTAGTGGCATGCTGGGGTCAGGCTCTGGGGTATGGGCGCTTGACAGTTAATGGCGAGTTTATTTCAGACCTAGGTTGCTCCTGCAGCCTTATACTTTGACAACGCAACAGGAATAAGTAGCTGTGGCTTGATGGCTAGAGCTCCCGAAACTGGAACGGTCAAGCGGTCAGTTATAGTGTAAGGTTCCAGCACTGGTTAACACTCACCATTGTCTGTCAAAGCACCTAACACCCTTCGACCAAGTTCGGCTTGTGGGTGCAGGGCACAAATGGTACTTTTTTGCAGTTATATATAGTGCAAACTTGGCAGGAGGGCATTAAAGTGCTTTACATGAGAAGCACAAGTTCTACATAAAAGCATACTTTTTTGTTTTTATGGCACAGGGAGGTGAAATCCCAGCGTTGGCTCAACATCCTGTGATTCTGGGCAAATCATGTAAATCTCCACATGCCATAAAAACAAAAAAAAGTATGCTTTCATGTAAAAACTTCTGCATTTCATGAATAACCCTTTAATGCCCTGGGGCCAAGTTCACGCTATATAAAACTACAAAAAATACAAATTACGCCATGCACCTATGAGCAGATCTTGGCCAAGGGCACTTTACATTGAAGAAGAAAATGCTGATAATGTACATGCTTGCCTCGAAGTCACACCCCCAGACACGCCTCTTCCAGACCCACCCCAATCAATTTGGTGAGTACCAGCACTTATCTTTTTCCAGAGAGGGCTAAGATTCAAACTTACAAATCGCACAGATGTCAGCTGTGAGTGCTGAACTCACCATCATAGCCCTATACTAATAAGCTATAGATAGAGATGAAATTGGTACCAAGCAGGCAACTGCACTCCATGTATTTTGCATGTTCTGTTGAAGCAAAGTCTATAGCTTGCCTTTTCTGTATGTATAAAAGAAGTCTGTGTACCTAATGAGTGAATGTCGTTTATTTTATTGGTATTGGTTGCATAGCACTTTTCTGCAAAGTGCCTGAACATGAAACATAGAGTGCTCTGTCCAGTACAAATAAAAAATCAAATCCAGTATGACAATAATTAAAAGTCTCTATAGTGATTGGTCACAGCTTCCAATAGGACGACTAGTTACGATATCCAATAGGACGACTTGTTACAGTATCCAATAGGATGACTAATTACAGCATCCAGTCGGCAGAGGATGAAATGGCAGGTCAAAGAAAAAACAAATAGATTAACTAGAAATAATCCGCAAAAATATGAGCAGAGAGGGGAGATCAAATGTTTCACACCAAGAGGAAGGGTTCTCGTAAAAGAGGAAGTGTGCTACAGGGAGCAGGATGAGAAAGGTGGGTCGATAAAAATGCTGGTGGCATACAGAACAGGGGTATGTAAAGACAATGGAGGCTGTCAGAGGGCAAAAGGTTGAGGTACAGGCAGACGTGTGGGCGTAGTATTAGTGTGAGGTGGTGGTACAGATAGGAGGGAGTGCCGTATTAGTGTGAGGTGGTGGTACAGATAGGAGGGAGTGCCGTATTAGTGTGAGGAGGTGGTACAGATAGGAGGGAGTGCCGTATTAGTGTAAGGAGGTGGTACAGATAGGAGGGAGTGCAGTATTAGTGTGAGGAGGTGGTACAGATAGGAGGGAGTGCAGTATTAGTGTGAGGAGGTGGTACAGATAGGAGGGAGTGCAGTATTAGTGTGAGGAGGTGGTACAGATAGGAGGGAGTGCCGTATTAGTGTGAGGAGGTGGTACAGATAGGAGGTAGTGCCGTATTAGTGTGAGGTGGTGGTACAGATAGGAGGGAGTGCCGTATTAGTGTGAGGATTAGTGTGAGGAGGTGGTACAGATAGGAGGGAGTGCCGTATTAGTGTGAGGAGGTGGTACAGATAGGAGGGAGTGCAGTATTAGTGTGAGGAGGTGGTACAGATAGGAGGGAGTGCTGTATTAGTGTGAGGAGGTGGTACAGATAGGAGGGAGTGCCGTATTAGTGTGAGGAGGTGGTACAGATAGGAGGGAGTGCCGTATTAGTGTGAGGTGGTGGTACAGATAGGAGGGAGTGCAGTATTAGTGTGAGGAGGTGGTACAGATAGGAGGGAGTGCCGTATTAGTGTGAGGAGGTGGTACAGATAGGAGGGAGTGCAGTATTAGTGTGAGGAGGTGGTACAGATAGGAGGGAGTGCAGTATTAGTGTGAGGAGGTGGTACAGATAGGAGGGAGTGCAGTATTAGTGTGAGGAGGTGGTACAGATAGGAGGGAGTGCAGTATTAGTGTGAGGAGGTGGTACAGATAGGAGGGAGTGCTGTATTAGTGTGAGGAGGTGGTACAGATAGGAGGGAGTGCCGTATTAGTGTGAGGAGGTGGTAGAGATAGGAGGGAGTGCCGTATTAGTGTGAGGAGGTGGTACAGATAGGAGGGAGTGCCGTATTAGTGTGAGGAGGTGGTACAGATAGGAGGGAGTGCCGTATTAGTGTGAGGAGGTGGTACAGATAGGAGGGAGTGCAGTATTAGTGTGAGGAGGTGGTACAGATAGGAGGGAGTGCCGTATTAGTGTGAGGAGGTGGTACAGATAGGAGGGAGTGTAGTGTTAGTGGACGAGGAAATTAACATTATGTGGGTCTTTGATAGGTTGCATATTAAAGAGTATTTAGCCATGCAGTATCAGACGACAGTGGCATACACATGGAGTACATATTAAAGGAAGGACAGGGAAACAACAATTTCTGCAAAGAGATGGCAGGAGAATCTGGCTGATGAAATGATGGCACAGGCAGAGTTTGTATACCGGGACCTACATCAGAGCCTTGAGGGACACCTTCTGGAACCAAAGATGAATGCGAGCTTAAGGAGAACCCCGTCACTGAGTAGGAATGGTGTTAGACCTGGCATCCTTGGCGTGGGTCTCCCTTCCATTTTTTATGATGCCTCCTATGTTACCGATCCGTTTTGCTGGCGTTAGATGCTTTGGGCACTGTGCCACTGCTATTCAGTGCCACAGTGCAAGTGCTCCCTATGATAAATTGTGTTATGTATTAGTGGCTCCATGATTGGATGATAGGTTTACTTGTCAGTCCCTAGTACAGTGCACTGAGTGTGCCCAGGGCTTGTAAATCCAATGCCGCTGGTGGGCTTGCAGCACTGGTTGTGCCACCCACAGAAGCGGCTTGTAAAATGTGTCTCAGGCCTGCCGCCGCAGAACCTGTGTGCAGCCTAGGGCTGCCATGTTGACTTGGTGAGTACACCCACTTACCAGTCCCTAAACCTTCCCTTTACTACATGTTGGTCACCCCTAAAGTAGGCCCTAGGGCAGGGTGCATTGTAGGTACAAGGTAGGACATGCCCTGGTGTGTGTGGCATGTCCTAATAGTGAATTACAGCCATTTTCGTTTTTCACTATTGCAAGGCTACCTGCTCCCATAGGCCAGAATGGGCAGACTGACTATTACACCTTATAGTCAGAACTGACCCAGAGAACATGGTAGAAAAACGAATTTAGTATGCCTGAACTCAGAATGATAAAATACATCTTTTAGTGAAGTTGGTTTTAACATTCTGTGTTTGAAAATACCACTTTTAGAAAGTGGGTATTTTCTTGCTTAAACTTCCAAGCCTGCCTCTGCTAGGTTGTGTATTCCTTGTCTGGAGATTGAGTGACAGGGGCTGGGGGTGGCTACAGGAGACAGGGTGAGTCAGCACAGGGCTGAATAGAAAGATCTGCATCCAGAGTGGAGGGAGGAGTTGCACCTGGGTCTGAATAGGGCTGTGCCTGCCTTCCACAATGCTGGCTCCACCTCCTGCCGGGCGGCTGAGCACCCTGCCCCACATTCTGAAAGGAAAGAAGGAGTCAGAAAAACAAAGTGCTCCAGGACTGACCAGAACTGGTTTTGACTAGGCAGAGGCCTCTCTGCCTTCAGAGAACAAAGGAAAACTGTGTATAAAAAGGGGACCCAGACCCCTAGGAAATTAGATCACTTTGGGAAAACAAGAAGAAACCTTTGCTGAGGAGCGGAACCAAGAAGGAACTGAGGAGAAGACTATCCCTAAGCTAGAGGGATCTGCCTGCAGTGGTTGCCGGACTGCCAAAGGAAGGAGAAAGGACTTTGTGTGCACTTTTATTCAACTTGTAAAGTATCTCCAAGGGCTTGAGAAAAGAGCTTGCCTCCTGCTGAAGTCTCAGGGACAACAGACTTCAACCACCAGCTCCCCAAGAATCCTTTGGAAGTGCCTGCTGCTGTTTTGGGCCTTCTGAAGGGACTGCGTGTCGCAAGGAGCTGGAAGCGCGACTCAAGAGGAAGAAGCGTGTCGCCATCGCTGCTGCTGCCGTCGCAACTCCGAAGGAGGGTGTCGCCGCTGTAGCTGTCGTATTGCACCGCATCGAGAGAAGCGTCCCGCAACGAAGAGGAAGCGTGTCGCCGTCGCTGCTGCTGCCGTCGCAACTCCGAAGGAGGGTGTCGCCGCTGTAGCTGTCGCATTGCACCGCATCAAGAGAAGCGCCTCGCATCCACGGAGAAGCGTGCCGCCGTCGGAGCTGCTGCCGTCGCATCACGAAACAAGGGTGTCGCCGCTGCAGTTGTCGCATCGAGCGGAAGCGTCTCGCAACGTTGGAGAAGAGTGTCGCAGCCGAAGCTGTTGCCGTCGCATCGCTGAACAAGGGTGTCGCCTCTGCAGTTGACGCATCGAATCGAGACTTCTCGCAACCTCGGAGAAGCGTGCCGCATCAAGAAGAACTTGACGTCTTTATTTCTTTGCACCAGAACTTTGTCGCATTTCCATCGCTGCAACATTGCTTGTTGTGGAAGCGTCCCGCATCGTAAGGTACATTGACTTAAAGTGTCGCATCTTAAGAACTGAACTGAACTAAGCTAAAACTACCATTTTAAGAACAGTATTGTGGATTTTTGTCGTTTATGGTCTTGTGTTAAAACTATATAAAGAATACTTATTTTTGATATAAACCTTGTGTGGTGTCCATCTGTAGTGTGTCACTAGATTACTGTATGTGTTCACAAATGCTTTACACACTGCCTCTGAGATAAGCCTGTCTGCTCGTGCCAAGCTACCAAGGGGTGAGCAGGGGTTATTTTAGGAGTGTACCCCTTTACCCTGACTAGAGGCGAGGGTCCCTATTTGTCACAAGTACCTACCTGTGCCAACTAGAGACCCCCAATTCTAACATTGGTGGTCAGCGGTGGGAATTCTGGACTTGCATTTGTGACTCATGAACAGTGATTGGTGAACACTACTAGTGAGTGCAGACCAAAACGCGACCACATACTGTTGGTAGATTTGTTTTTCTAGGACGTTCCATTTTTGCCAAGTTCAGCCATCATGAAACCAGCATCCATAGCATCTGTTGATTTTGATTGGGAAGAGGAGAAACTAGAATGCTACAATGCGAAGCAGCTGAAGCACTTCTGCAAAAGATTTAATGTTGCAATTACCGGGCTCACCAAGAGGGATGAGTTCTACAAGGCGCTGAGGGCCTGGGTAGAAGCAAGGAAAACCCCTGAGATTGAGGAAGGGGATAATAATGCAGATGTGCAGCTGGAAGGGCCAGTGGGCCCAGGGGAAAGGAAAGCACCTTCCCTAATAGGTAGCAGTGTTTCTGCCAAAGGCCTGTCCCCAGAAGAGCTGGAGGACAGGGAGAGAAATAGGATGCATGAGTTAGAGCTGGCCAAAATGAGTGGGCAATTGGAAATTAGGAAACTGGCCCTAGAAGAAAAGAAAATACAGCTTGAGCATGATAGAAGTTTGAGGGAGTTGGATTTGAAAGCTAGGAGCTTAGAAATTACTCCCTCTGGTGGCAGCACACCGTCAATGCCTGTGGAATCTAGAGTATATATTCCTAAAGATGTGGTCAAAGAGTTTTTAAAAATGATGACATTGGGCAGTGGTTCAAGGCCTATGAGGTAGCCATGTCTTCCCACCGGGTCCCTGAGAAGGATTGGGGAGCGGGGTTGTGGGGACGGTTCCTTAGTGAGGGGCGGGACACACTGCTAGATTTGCCTTCTGATGTCCATAATTCATATCGCCACATGAAGGATGCTTTAATGTCTAGGTATGGTTTAACTCCTGAATTGTATAAGCAGAGGTTCAGGGGTTGCACGAAGATAGAGAACAGTACCTGGGTTGAATATGTCACTTTTTTCTGCAGAGCATTGGATGGTTGGGTGAAGGGTAGCAAAGTTGATGATTTTCAGGGGCTCCTTGATTTGATTGCATGGGAGCACTTGTCAAGTAACTGTTTTCCAGAGCTACGCCAGCACCTGATAGATAGCAAGCTGACTATCCCTAGGAAGCTTGCTGAGGAGGCGGACCGCTGGGTCAGTACCAGGGTCCACAAGGGTCACGTGGGAGACTCAGCCAAGGGTGGGCAGGGTCCCCAGCAGAAGAGTGGGGGGACAAGGGTAAACAGAGGGAGTTCCAAAGAAGGCCCCAAAGTAGTCCCCAAGGGAACCAAGGGAAAGGTTCCCAGCCTCCCCCCGAAACCCGCAGGGGCCCCGACAGGTCCACCTGTTCAAAGGGGACCCCTGAGATGCTACAAATGTGGGGACCTGGGTCATATAGCGAGTGATCCCAGGTGCCGCCAGTTTGGAAAGACCGCACCCCTGGTGCAGCCCCCCGGCAGATGGCTAGTGTAGCCCTGGGGGAGGAGATGGATGCCCCAGAGGGGTGGGGTCCCGCACAGATGTCCCTTGTCTCATTAGGAGACTGTGAGATGGTCCCCAAGACCCAGCTGCCTGATAACACTAAGAAATACAGGCAGTGGGTGACCATCAATGGCCATAGGGTGGAGGCTCTTAGAGATACAGGAGCCAGTGTGACAGCTGTCAAGTGTCACCTGGTGTCTCAAGAGCAGGTTGTCCCCCATGCATTCTATCCAGTTGTTGCCGCTGACAACACAGAGAGTCACTGCAAAGTGGCTCAGGTTCCCTTTGAGTGGGGGGTCTCTGGTACTCTTCAGGTAGCTGTGAGGCCCGCCATGCCTGTTGACTGTTTGTTAGGGAACGACTTGGAGAGCTCACCTTGGGCGAAGGTGGAGCGAAGTGCTCATTTGGAGATGTTGGGTTTGCCTGACTGGGCGTGTGTGACCACCCGGTCCATGGCAGCAAGTAAAGGTGCTCAAGAGGACCTGGAGCCTGAGAGGGAGGCCCAGGTACCTGCCGTCACGAGAAGAGGCAGGGCGCGGGAAACCGGCCCCCGAGTTCCCACGGCCCAGGAGGAGGCAGACCTTGAGGGGATGCCCTGGAGCCTACAGGGGAACAGGTAGCTGAACTGGGGGACCTGCCTGAGCTGACCCATTGGCAGCAGGAAGGAGGACCCTCCAGGGAAGAATTCTGCAAGGAGCAGAAAGAATGCCCTTCTCTGGTGGGTCTGCGGCAACAGGCTGCAGACCAGGCAACAGGTGATCAGTCTGGGTCACATTGGGTCTATTGGGAGAATGACCTCCTGTATACTGAGCCTAAGGTTGCTGAGCCTGGGTCAGCCCGTGTGCTGGTGGTACCCCAGTGCCTCAGAGCCTTCCTACTGGGGCTGGCTCATGATGTTCCATTGGCAGGACATTTGGGGCAGGACAAGACCTTTGAGAGGCTTGTCACCCACTTTTATTGGCCCCAAATGCGCAGGAGTTCCGACACTCACTGCAGGACATGTCAGACTTGCCAGGCAAGTGGAAAGAGTGGGAGGAAGCGCAAGGCTCCTCTCCAGCCATTCCCTGTAGTCAGCACCCCCTTTGAACGGGTGGGTATTGACATTGTGGGGCCACTGGACCCCAAGACAGCCATGGGCAACAGGTTCATCCTGGTCTTGGTAGACCATGCCACCCGGAAGCCATACCTCTGAGGACAGTGACGGCCCCCGTGGTGGGACGAGCACTGATGGGAATTTTCTCCCGAGTGGGATTCCCTAGCGAGGTAGTGTCTGACCGGGGGACCAACTTCATTTCCAAGTATATGAAGTCCCTGTGGCAGGAGTGTGGGGTAACCTACAAGTTTACCACTCCTTACCACCCCCAAGGAAATGGATTGGTTGAAAGGTTCAACCGAACCCTCAAAGGCATGATTATGGGTCTTGAGGAACCTATGAGGCGTAAGTGGGACGTCCTCTTACCATGCCTGCTCTTTGCTTACCGTGAGGTGCCACAGAAATCTCTAGGGTTCAGTCCCTTTGAGCTTCTCTATGGACACCCAGTAAGAGGACCTCTAAGTTTGGTCAAAGAAGGCTGGGAGCAATCTCCCAGGAAACCTCCCCAGGATGTATACAGTTACATGCTGGCCTTTAGGAACCAAACTAGGCGTTTCAGGCAACTCGCTGAGGCGAATCTGGAAGCCAGCCAGGAGGAGATGAAGCGGTGGTACGACCAGAATGCCACTCTGGTAGAGCTTCAGCCTGGTCAGAAAGTGTGGGTCATGGCCCCAGTGGAGCCCTGCGCGCTCCAGGATAAGTGGACCGGACCCTTTGAGGTTGTAGAGCGCAAAAGTCCGGTTACCTACTTGGTGGACTTGCGGTCTCCCAGGAACCCCTTGAGGGTCCTGCATGTCAACCGCCTGAAGCCCCACTTGGAGAGGTCCCAAGTGGGCATGCTCTTAGCAACAGATGCTGGGATGGAGGAGGAGACCGAGCCTCTTCCTGACCTCCTGTCAGCAACAGAGCAAGATGGGTCAGTGGATGGTGTCAGCCTCTCTTCCACCCTGACCCCTGAGCAACAGAATGACTGCTGCCAGTTGCTGGGACAGTTTTCTGATCTGTTCTCCCTGGTTCCCGGTGTCACAGATTGGTGCATCCATGATGTGGACACTGGGGACAGTACGCCTGTGAAGCACAAATCTTACAGGGTGACTGACAGGGTGAGAGCTTGCATCAAGGAGGAGGTCTCCAAAATGCTTGCATTAGGGGTGATTGAGTCCTCTAACAGTCCTTGGGCCAGCCCAGTGGTCTTGGTCCCAAAGGCTGCCGCACCGGGTGCCACACCAGAACTCCGGTTCTGTGTGGACTACCGAGGACTCAATTCAGTCACCAGGACTGACGCGCACCCCATCCCCAGAGCTGATGAGCTCATAGATCGGCTAGGGGCTGCACGGTACCTCAGCACGTTTGACTTAACGTCTGGGTACTGGCAGATCGCCTTGACTGATGGGGCAAGAGAGAGGTCAGCATTCTCCACCCCAGATGGGCACTACCAGTTCTGGGTGATGCCCTTTGGGATGAAGAATGCCCCTGCCACCTTCCAGAGGTTGGTCAACCAGGTGTTGGCTGGACTGGACTCGTTCAGTGCCGCCTACCTGGATGACATCGCGGTGTTCAGCGCCAGTTGGGAAGAACATCTGCGCCACCTCTGGGAAGTGTTGATGGCGCTGCGGAGGGCAGGCCTCACGATCAAGGCGTGTAAGTGCCAGATCAGGCAGGGTTCCGTGGTGTACTTGGGACACCAAGTGGGGAGCGGCCAGGTGGCGCCCCTACAACCCAAAATTGAAACCATCCTGAATTGGGAACCCCCAAAACCCAGACAGAGGTGAGAGCCTTCTTAGGACTCACGGGTTACTACAGGAGGTTTGTCAAGGGGTATGGCAGCATTGTTGCGCCCCTGACAGAGCTGACTTCCAAGAAGCAGCCCAGGAAAGTGATTTGGACTGACACCTGTCAGAAAGCTTTTGAGGCCCTGAAAACTGCCATGTGCACGGCGCCCGTGCTCCTGGCACCCAACTTCTCCAAAGAGTTCGTAGTACAAACAGACGCTTCAGAGCATGGTGTGGGGGCTGTTCTGTCACAGATGAATGAGGAGGGCCTAGATCAACCCGTAGCCTTCATCAGTAGGAGGTTACTACCACGGGAACAGAGGTGGAGTGCTATTGAGCGAGAGGCATTTGCTGTGGTCTGGGCACTGAAGAAGCTGAGACCATACCTGTTTGGGACTCACTTCCGGGTTCAGACAGACCACAGGCCCCTCAGATGGTTGATGCAGATGAGGGGTGAGAATCCAAAGCTGTTGAGGTGGTCCATTTCCCTACAGGGGATGGATTTCACGGTGGAACACCGCCCTGGTACAGAACACGCCAATGCTGATGGTCTGTCCAGATTTTTCCGCCTTAGTGAAGAGAGCTCCCCTGAGGTAGGGTAGTTCTCCCCACCTTTCAGCTGGAGGGGACACGTGTTAGACCTGGCATCCTTGGCGTGGGTCTCCCTTCCATTTTTTATGATGCCTCCTATGTTACCGATCCGTTTTGCTGGCGTTAGATGCTTTGGGCACTGTGCCACTGCTATTCAGTGCCACAGTGCAAGTGCTCCCTATGATAAATTGTGTTATGTATTAGTGGCTCCATGATTGGATGATAGGTTTACTTGTCAGTCCCTAGTACAGTGCACTGAGTGTGCCCAGGGCTTGTAAATCCAATGCCGCTGGTGGGCTTGCAGCACTGGTTGTGCCACCCACAGAAGCGGCTTGTAAAATGTGTCTCAGGCCTGCCGCCGCAGAACCTGTGTGCAGCCTAGGGCTGCCATGTCGACTTGGTGAGTACACCCACTTACCAGTCCCTAAACCTTCCCTTTACTACATGTTGGTCACCCCTAAAGTAGGCCCTAGGGCAGGGTGCATTGTAAGTACAAGGTAGGACATGCCCTGGTGTGTGTGGCATGTCCTAATAGTGAATTACAGCCATTTTCGTTTTTCACTATTGCAAGGCTACCTGCTCCCCATAGGCCAGAATGGGCAGACTGACTATTACACCTTATAGTCAGAACTGACCCAGAGAACATGGTAGAAAAACGAATTTAGTATGCCTGAACTCAGAATGATAAAATACATCTTTTAGTGAAGTTGGTTTTAACATTCTGTGTTTGAAAATACCACTTTTAGAAAGTGGGTATTTTCTTGCCTAAACTTCCAAGCCTGCCTCTGCTAGGTTGTGTATTCCTTGTCTGGAGATTGAGTGACAGGGGCTGGGGGTGGCTACAGGAGACAGGGTGAGTCAGCACAGGGCTGAATAGAAAGATCTGCATCCAGAGTGGAGGGAGGAGTTGCACCTGGGTCTGAATAGGGCTGTGCCTGCCTTCCACAATGCTGGCTCCACCTCCTGCCGGGCGGCTGAGCACCCTGCCCCACATTCTGAAAGGAAAGAAGGAGTCAGAAAAACAAAGTGCTCCAGGACTGACCAGAACTGGTTTTGACTAGGCAGAGGCCTCTCTGCCTTCAGAGAACAAAGGAAAACTGTGTATAAAAAGGGGACCCAGACCCCTAGGAAATTAGATCACTTTGGGAAAACAAGAAGAAACCTTTGCTGAGGAGCGGAACCAAGAAGGAACTGAGGAGAAGACTATCCCTAAGCTAGAGGGATCTGCCTGCAGTGGTTGCCGGACTGCCAAAGGAAGGAGAAAGGACTTTGTGTGCACTTTTATTCAACTTGTAAAGTATCTCCAAGGGCTTGAGAAAAGAGCTTGCCTCCTGCTGAAGTCTCAGGGACAACAGACTTCAACCACCAGCTCCCCAAGAATCCTTTGGAAGTGCCTGCTGCTGTTGTGGGCCTTCTGAAGGGACTGCGTGTCGCAAGGAGCTGGAAGCGCGACTCAAGAGGAAGAAGCGTGTCGCCGTCGCTGCTGCTGCCGTCGCAACTCCGAAGGAGGGTGTCGCCGCTGTAGCTGTCGTATTGCACCGCATCGAGAGAAGCGTCCCGCAACGAAGAGGAAGCGTGTCGCCGTCGCTGCTGCTGCCGTCGCAACTCCGAAGGAGGGTGTCGCCGCTGTAGCTGTCGCATTGCACCGCATCAAGAGAAGCGCCTCGCATCCACGGAGAAGCGTGCCGCCGTCGGAGCTGCTGCCGTCGCATCACGAAACAAGGGTGTCGCCGCTGCAGTTGTCGCATCGAGCGGAAGCGTCTCGCAACGTTGGAGAAGAGTGTCGCAGCCGAAGCTGTTGCCGTCGCATCGCTGAACAAGGGTGTCGCCGCTGCAGTTGACGCATCGAATCGAGACTTCTCGCAACCTCGGAGAAGCGTGCCGCATCAAGAAGAACTTGACGTCTTTATTTCTTTGCACCAGAACTTTGTCGCATTTCCATGGCTGCAACATTGCTTGTTGTGGAAGCGTCCCGCATCGTAAGGTACATTGACTTAAAGTGTCGCATCTTAAGAACTGAACTGAACTAAGCTAAAACTACCATTTTAAGAACAGTATTGTGGATATTTGTCGTTTATGGTCTAGTGTTAAAACTATATAAAGAATACTTATTTTTGATATAAACCTTGTGTGGTGTCCATCTGTAGTGTGTCACTAGATTACTGTATGTGTTCACAAATGCTTTACACACTGCCTCTGAGATAAGCCTGTCTGCTCGTGCCAAGCTACCAAGGGGGTGAGCAGGGGTTATTTTAGGAGTGTACCCCTTTACCCTGACTAGAGGCGAGGGTCCCTATTTGTCACAAGTACCTACCTGTGCCAACTAGAGACCCCCAATTCTAACAAATGGTCTCCAATGTGAGAGGAAAACAATTGATGTGTTACAAAAGGATACATAAGCTTTCGTTTACATGAGTATGCCATGATGAATGGTGGCGAAGCAGACGGACAGATAATGGCGGATGTGGAAAGAGGCATGGCGAGGGTTGGCAGAGGTCACACTTTGTAGATATGAGTGAGAGCAGTCCTGGTGAAGTGAAGGTGGCAATACAAGTGGCTTGTGAAGGTTGTTGGCCTTAAGTTCTGTTTTTGATCAAAAATGACCCTTTACGGATTTTAGAGAGAATTTAGAATTGATGCAGAGGATCTAAGGTTCATGTAGAAGATGGAAACAGAATGATGGATGGTGCAGGGACGAGCTAAAAAAATTAACTTTTTCAACATTTATATATTTGCAGACATTTTGAAGCTGATGAGCACACACCAGGGTGGAGGGACTAGATGAGGGTAGTTTTAATGGAGAAAAGCTAAATGTTCATGATTTAAGAGACTATGGAGTCCAGAGAGGGCACAATAGACAGATGGTCAATTGGAGAACTTTCAGCTGGTCAAGTGGAAAGGAAGGTTGGCATGGAGAGATGGACTGACGGAGACAGTGGCATGGTGACAGAGGCAGGAGAGGGGAGCATGACGAGGAAGGTGAATGAGGAATTGATCCTAATAGTTTTGATATGCTTGGAGACTGTATTAAAGAAATTTGCAGTAAAATGAACATTCAATGGTATAATCATGCAGTAATGGTGAAGGGCATGGCCATGGAGAGAGCGGGATTGTTTGAAATGAGTGTTTATGCGTGTCTGGAAGTAGGTGGACTGGCGAGGATGTGGGTCTGGGTAAGTGTAGAAATAGAGAATGCCAAAAGGGTAGGCAGCATGACCTTTAACATTTGCTGAGAGAGGGGCATATGCAGGTTCTCATTTCCAAAATGACAAGGTCAAATCAGGGTTGTGGAAGTGGGGTTCAGGGGTGAAGCTGCACAGCAGGCAAGATGGAATAGATATTTCAATCAGGGAGTTGCTTAAATAGTCGATTCAGTCATATTGGGCCCTTTATCGTCTAAGGCAGAGCTTTTACGGCTGCCTCCTGTATCCTACCTGTCCTGTGTGCATGTGGACACGGCAGAGTTGCCTTGGCCAATATTGTGTCGACAGTACAAATGTAGGCTGTAATTCAATGTGCAACACACACACAGAAAAATGCATTACGTTAAAGAGCCCATTTGCTTGAACTGCGAGTTTTATGGATTTTACTAATCAATAGCAAACAGCTTAGATAGATTTATAGACAGGCAACTGTAAACCGCAAGGCTGTTATGCCAGTGTCAGATTAACACCACCCCAGTGAGCATCCTTATATATGGTTATATTGATGTTGTAGGACACTTTAAAATTAATTGTTGGTATTTTTCAAGTATGCTGCATTGTAAATTGTTTATTTCAGCATCTCTAAAGCAAGGGTGTCCAACGTAGGTCAAGGAGGGCTTGATCTGGGCCAGATTTTCAGGATGTTCACATACAAAAATCTGTATAAAGGGATCCTATGAGAAACTCGGTTACGCAATCAGTGGTTAACCTGAAAATCTGACATGGATCTGGAAAATCTGGCCTTACTTGATCTATGCTGAACATGCCAGTTCTACATGAATAGAATTTAGATTTTTTTCCCTTAGATGTCTTGTATCCTGACCAAAATACTACATTTTTAAAGAAATTTCCTGATTTGAAAAATACAAAAACTGCCAAATTCTACATTGTGCAATAACACAGGATCCCAAAATGTAAAATTACTAGGATCTGTATTTCATGTCAGGTCAGGAGAAGCTTGTTTTTAAAAGCCAATGAAGAGAAATATTCTTGACACCTGTTCAAAGAGTATTCCTGCACCTGACAGTGAGTTTTGAGAATAGTCTTCTTGCCAAGATATGCGTAACAAAGGCTAACTAATTGATTGCAATACTGGCAGATCTGGTTAGGAGGTAGAATTAAACTTCAAAGATATATTATGCACATTATTCAGGCAGATGATGCATAGATTAGCTTTTCTGATGTTTTCAGGTCACTTCAAGTCGAACAATCAATAAATAATATTTTTCTGTTGTGGCTCCTCTAGGCCTTCAGACCTCATGGGGCACGTAGTACTTGGTTGGGGCGAAGGGGAATGAAAATCACATTTAGCAGAAATGTATTTGAATTTATGCACCAAATCAATTTTCAGACTTGTGCAGAATTCAAAATTGTGTGGTATACCACTGTTGCGACCACCTTGTGCCGGTTTGGAGTTCTTTCATATCGTTGTACAATCAAACACCCAAAATGATGGGGAAAAAAGCACAAAAAAATTTGCTCAACTCAGTGAACACAATCCAGCAAGATTAGACTTCTGGAGTCGATTCATCAGAGACCTTCTGAACTTGTTGTGGGCACTTTATTCTGTATAATCAATGCATCAGAATACAATCTGTCTTTCTACTCACTCTCTTTTGCTATGTCACAGCCTCTGGCTCGTTTAATTCCTCATCCATCCCTTATCGCTTTTTGTCTCATTCACAACTTCATGTTTAGTCTGCTATGTTTGACGTATAAATGTTAGCATCACAGGATTTTTCTCTCTTTTTAAGAGAATTACAATTCTGATTTTTTTACATTGTAATCTATACCTCACTCAAGATTAGTTGTTCTCCTAGGGCCACCAATAGCATTATTTCGCCCAAATTATATGTTAACAGAACTAACATCACCTACATTTTGATGGATAGGGATCTCACATAAAGTGACATCACATGGCCTTTGGGTCTGATGATAGGTCTTTGCGCATTTCTTTAAAGGATCTTTATTTGACGGACATCTCGTTTTTCCATTAGGAATTTTCCGGGTGGTCTGAAACCTTAGGAGGGCAGGCAGTGTGGGGTGCTGCTGGGGCCTCTGTAACTTTCGTTGGTTTTCCCAGAATCATGCAATCCCAGAGGAGCTTTACGAAAGTGATAGACGAGAGAGTGATGTGGAAGGGAACAGGGCTGGTCTAAACATTTTTGCCAGGGCGGCTTTTGGCTCCCGGTCTTGCCTTGGTAGAAGCGATTAATGAAGGGTAAATGAAAACAGACACAACCAATCAGTTACACATCATGAAGAATTAAAAAAAAGAAAAAAAAATACGCTAGCCAAATTGGTTAAGCCGCAGGGGTTGCACAGTAGTTGAGTTGTCTTGGGATCAACAATATATAGGGTAAGAATTGCTGTGCTAGGTGATGTCCCTGAGTTGCGCTTGGGTTGCTCGGGTCACGAGCAGTGAGAATTGGTCGGCTGTGTGAGGGTTCAGAGTGGCAAACTTGAGAAAGCTTGCAGCTTGACAGCTTTCAGTAAATTTGCAGCTAGCTTTTAAATGAAACCTGCTCCCAGAGCACCTTTCAGCTCTGGCCAGGCAGCGTTAATTGACAGTTCTAAAAGTTAGGCCTCTGGAACCAACAGGGAGGCAGAAAAAAATGATAGACTGCGCTCATTTTACATGACACTGTCAAGGGAATGCTAAGCAGGGCTCAGGGACAGTTTTAAGAATTGTTTACTCAGGTGTCTGGCAGGTGTTAAAGTAAGTGATTAGTATGTAGACAACTACATGCCATCGTGTTAATCACCAAGTCATTAGTAGGTGTATGGAGGAAACCTGAACATTTCATTTACCTAAAGTTTTATAAATGAAACAATAGATTTCCTTTAATTGGTACCACACTGTTTTTTTAAATCAAACTTTAGGTGCAGCAGCCTGAAAGAAAGGGGATATACATGGACCAAGAACAATGAATTACGACAATTATAGATAAGAACAAAAGATAAAAAAAATTAAATAGAAAAAAGCAAAGAAAGAAAAGTGGTTTAATGGTAATCCAGATATTATAAGGTATTTGACAAGGTAAATAAGCAAAGGACTAAACCTAACCAATGAAAATGAAAAAACAAAAGGAAAGAGGTAACAAAATGTCTAGAATCAGGGTTCGGTCGCATCGTACTTGCAGGGCCGTAACCGACGACAGCAGGTCGGTCGGTTACGGCTCCTGACCGATGTCGGACGGACCTGAGTCCGTCCGACATCGGAATCGGCCCCTTAATTTGTTATTTTATTGTACCCGTAATTTTATGTCCTCATTTTTTATGTCCATGATTTGGAATTAAAACAAATTCCCAATAAGGACCCGCAACACTTCACACAAGTCAAGGAGTCACAACAAAATGAGCAGACAGGATGCCTGATCACTTATGCTGCAACGATCAAGATTCTGTGGCGTTACCATAGATATGCGGGGTCACTTGGGTAGTAATAAAAACAATGTATCAAACTTTATTGGAACAGAAATGTGGAAAAATATGGAGCACTCAGAATTTTTTTTCCACATTGGACTTGAGTGCATTAATATGGCATGAGCGGAAAGGAAATCCCTATAATGAGAAATCCTTCTGTTGCCACAGCGGATAACTGCTTACTGCAGGTCTATTGATTCCCTGCTTGCTTGCAAAGCCCCCGATTTGCCTTCTGTGGTTTGTGGCAGCTCCTATTATAATATTTTCACAGTGGAGAGCTGAGGAGCTGGGAAAAAAACACAAATCCTTGTCTCTTCTCTCATTCCACCGACTCCACTTTGCTTTGCCTGGATCCCGTCCAGCAGAGCGGGCTTCAGACCTTTCATTCTGGACTGACCTGGTGGGATGGTAACAGCTTGCGGCCTTGTGTACCGCAAGGTGGCCGGATGTGGAGGGCACATTGCACTGGGATCTGCTTACCCTGGTGGGGGGAGAAAATAGGGTAGGAATTGTGAACAGAAACGAGAGAAACCTGCCTGTCTGGAAAGGACAGTGCACCACACTAAAGCTCAAGGCACTTTCGAATATTGCTAAGCCTCTGAATCCAAATATTCTCTAAAATTGAAATCTCTCTGCCTGTGTGAAGCTCCAGAGCACAATATATATACTAAAATGTCTTAGTTTGAATATAATTTCATAAATAAACAGTGATTTCTAAAAGCAATGTTTTGAGCTTGTTTATATGATATCATAGAATTAAACACCGATCCTTGAAAACATCACTAACTGATATTCAATTTTAATTCCCAAACAAAAAAAGAAAGAAAGAAGCAGGAAAAGATGAAGATAGACTTCACAGTCAGAAGAGAGGTATTTTGACACTGACACCGAAGGGAATCCAGGAGCTCAGATGCCTCTGATAGCACTGCTGAGACCATTAGGGCAGTTCAGTTTCATGGGAATATCAGAGTAAGTATGTAAAACAGTGATCTCCAAATTTGCTCCTGGTTTAACTCGTGGTGTTCAGATAGTTTACGAATTAGAAGATACACATGATGGAAATCTAGTATTTTAAGTAACTTTGACATTCTATTGGACAATTAACCCCGCCACAGTCTCTTCTACTCGCTTGATTCACAGGTTAAATCTCACAATGAAATCTGCAGATTCACAGGGATTCAACATTTTGAACAGTTTCTTACATTAGATGACTTTTTCCACTTACTACATTGTTTGTGGTTGGACACTAAAAGCAACAGAAACTGCACAGGTCAGCAAGTGTCTTTTGAAATTGCTGGCGAGGATTACCTTCATATTATTATGCTTCCCCTTCAGATCATACACTGTAACATTTTGCTCAAACTCTAGAAACTAAAAGTTCACAGTTGAAGGGGTCAAGAAAACTGATACATTTTTAGTGATGGAAACCGGAAACCCATGGATTTCCCCAACTCTAAATGAGGAGGAGTTACCATGACTGCAACACAACAGGAGATCTTCCAACATACGGTGATTATCCCATAATAGCAGCTCGGACCAATGGGTGAGAGATAAGATATTCAATGATATACCTCATTGATGCTGTGCAGTATAGGGAGCCTGCAGAATTCTGTAGAAGTGAAGCTCTAAAACAGATTTCGATGAAATAACCCTTGTTTGCGATCGAGATCACAATGGATGGAACTTTCCGAGCTTGAGTGGTGGGTGGGGTGTAAAACCAGCAATTAAATTAGAAAAGACCTGAGAAACACATGAAAATGAATGAGTTGTAAGAACAACAACTCAGCTGGACACCAAGTGGAGAATACGGTGTTACCACAGGCAGACAAAAGGGCCTTCAAGGTGGGTCTGGTTGTCCTTTTGTGCCACCACCACCACCAGTGTGACCATTGTTCGGTTCGGGTGGTGCACTTTATCCAGTTTATGCAGCAGACAAAATACTCTCATTTTTTCAAACACCTAGAAAATATGTGGCAGTCAATACATATTTCAACATGCATTGGCAAAGCCTAGAGATCTAGCTTGCATTATAAGTTTCTGACTGAAACATTTTTTTTAAAAGTCTGCTACAGTATACATTTTTTTTTTAAAAAGATTGCTTTCTGTATAAGACAGATTTATGGGAGAAAGGATATAATGTAAGATGAGTACTTTTGATATGTAAAATAGTGTCTAATACATTGCAGCGTAAGCACTAAATCGGAAGCGGAATAATTCACGAAACAGCCAATAGCATGAGGAGAGAGAGAAATACTGATGGAGTCAAAGCCCCTCTATATATTTGAAAGAATTGGTAACAAAGGTCTTGCAGACCACTGCACTGTCAAGCCAGACCAGCAAAGCGCATAGCTCCAGGGTCCTTGGAGAAAATGCCACAAATTATTTCATATGAAATGAGATCAAACACAAGGAATTATTCAGAACAAAATAACTAAAAAAACACTGAGAAATTGCGAGCTTTTGGACATGCATGTAAAGATGGGAAGTGGGTGTTGCCTTTTTTGGCCACGTGCTCCTAAAACGAGAAAGGGCATTAACAAACTCCATCCAGGGTCAGGCCGTCGCTAAGCGCCCTGAATGAAATTGACATGGTGTCAGTGCACTCAAGTCCTGCGGGGTGGAGACCAGAGTGGTTGCTCAGCAAGAGTAAACACCCAGTCAAGTACACTACTTTCTGCAGTCTTGTTACAAACACCAATAAGAGAATGCGCAAGGAGACGAAACACAAAAAAAGCGCCAGCACGTCTCAAAAGCGAACAAAGCACACAACGGTGACCTCACTTATCTCTTCCACGAGACTGTCTGGCAAGTGCAGAGCCGAGCGCCCCAAAGCATCAAAAAATATACTCACTCCGGAGGTCGACACACACACTAAACCCATGTAAAGAAGAATCAACATAAATCCGCTTTATTGGTCTAGGCGAGCACGTTGCCAATGGCACTGCCCACACGCCGTCTATACATAGACTAGCAGGAGAGCATCCTTGGGACTGGGCGGACAGATGATAAATTCCCGACACGTGTTTCACTTCCCCTTCGCTCTGGGCTTGTCCATTGTGGTGGTTGCCCTTGGCAGCTGTGTGTCAGTGCTTGAAGTTGGTGAGTGTTCAGCAATAAAGCGAGTTTGTGGCAGACTTACTGAAACTGCTGTAAATGGGCAATCTGTCTAGCTGGAGCATGACTCTGACCCCGTGCCCTCTGACATTTAGGGTCAAGGACAAACTCATAAGGGCAGTGTGGGTCAAGCTCAGTTTATAATGAGATATACACACACCCAAAACTCACAGCAGGTTACTAATAAATTAACATCCCCACATCTACTGCTACTCACAACTACACAATTTCATTGCATGCACTTCATCTAAATCGCATTTCACTGTGTATACTTCATTGTATGCAGTTTTATCTAAACGTCATTTTAACATTACCTCGAAGTCAAAATCACCTAAATTCATCATCTAAAATGCCTCATCTCACATTTTACAAGAAGTTCAGAATTCTGACACTTGGATGTAAGAGTAACCAAACTCCAACAGCACTGTGAGGCCTTACTAATGACAATGCAGCGCTATATAAATCTCTGTAACACAGCCATATGTGTACTACCCTAGCAAATTTAGCACAACGGAAATAGGATTACAGGAAACAACATGGTTTTGGGAGCTGGTGCGTTTTTGGTAGATATATTCAGACCACCAAAATGACCTCTTGTTTGCAATTTCATAACCCTCTCTGCCTATCACCTCACAACTTCTCCAGCAATTACTCTCTCCAGGGACGGACTGGGAACAGAAAGCAGGTTTGTAGGACGAGCC
Organism: Calotriton arnoldi; assembly: GCA_963921515.1. Taxonomy (NCBI): domain Eukaryota; kingdom Metazoa; phylum Chordata; class Amphibia; order Caudata; family Salamandridae; genus Calotriton; species Calotriton arnoldi. The sequence continues at coordinate 742,071 of CAWUFW010009376.1, forward strand.
CCCGGGCAGGAGGGGGCGGTGCACATGTGAATCACTGCCCCCCAAAACCGGCCCCCAGTAACAAAAAAAAAGGCCCCAACTGCTGCAAAACCGCCCCCCATGCTTACAGCCTCCCAGGAAAATGCCTGATGCCCACTACGGCCAGTCCGGCCCTGACTCTCTCATTGAGAGGGACTCATTTTGTGTCACCACCTCATCCTGGAGAGACTCTCTGGGTCAGAAACCCATTCCGAGTTATAACTACTCTTTTTTCAACAACTCTTCCCTATGCCCTGATCTCAACAAGGACCAGAAAGAAGGACCCATCTTATCCTGTCAATACCGACTCAATTACGCAGCAGTGCCGATGAAGCCCCTTCGACAGGAAGGGGGGATGTAAGTAGACTGAGGAAGAAAAAATCTGAGTAATGAAGATTCCCAGTAAGTAATCCAGAGAATTCACAGCTCACCATATGGCTCACTTCTGGCTATGAGCACATAGCGCTAATGCTCGGAGAAAGCATCAGACGGAATAGCAGGCGCTACAAGGAGCCCAGATGGCTTTCAAACATAACTCTGTTAAATACAATCGCACTTATCATTCGCTACCTTTAAGCCTGTCTTGACACTATTTTAATTAACACATTCTAAAAACCCTATTTACATATGCAGCCGAGCAAGGAGGAGTCATTAACGAGTCATTAGTGCACATCTCCGAGGCAGCTCAATTTCAACCACATCCATGCAAATAAAATTGCTGCCAAGAAATGTGCTTTTCAGAACCACACACCCTCAAGTTGATTGGCAGGGGGGTGGAGTTCCATCACAAATTGATGTGAGCTCCTTGTACCAAGACCCCAGCTAATTATCATTGTACAAATTGTTTCATCAATCAGGTTTCCCGTTTCAGAAGAAGTAAAAAAATGCACTCCACTGGGAGGAAGCTTCCCGCATTTTGGATGACTATCTCCTGCGAGGCTTATGATTGTCCCGTTTGACTCTGTTGTAGGTATTTTGAGGGTAAGAAATACACATTGTGGAAAATAAATGTCCTAGACATTCAATTACCCTGCATCTTAAATGTTCTGAAATCTTCCGCCTTCATGCCCCCTCCTTTGCCTCACAATTTGTAGGGTTGGAGGGGGGACATTAATATTCATATCATTGTAGTGTAAGTCAAAAAATACCATGCACCGGTCTTTCACTAGTCCTCAGGTTAGGCCCTTAGTTCCCACAATTTCAGTTTCCATGTGTGAATACCTCATTTAGTCTGTGTATTCTCTTTGCATGCTGGGATATAAAGTCCTGACTATTCAATTATATGAATACCGATCCATGTCATAGAAGGCAAAGAAAAACAGCTGACCTACATGAGCAATCCTTCTATGCATGGTGGAAACTTAGAGAGAGTGCTGCAAGTAGTGAAAGGTACCTAAGTCAGGCATAGGGGTGCCACGAATTGGCATAGCACAAAGTGTCAAAGGTCACGCCTGAGAAGCTCAACCAGTGCTTTTCACTGCATTTTGGAATCTCATTATAGTTAGAGAGTTACACATAAGAAAATGAAAAAAAAAATGCTGGGCGACCTACTCATGCATGAAATTGCAAAGTACCGGAATTATATTTTCTGTAAAACCCTTCATATTCCATTTTAACATGATAATTCTGTCTAGGTTTGCTTTCGTAATCATTTAGATATTGTTCAGACACCTCCAATACTTTTGAGGTGATTTCTTCTTGAATTTGACTCATAAAGTTAATATTTCAAATGGAGAAAGTCCAATCGATTGATGATTTTACCAGTTTTTTTACTCATTTTGATACAAAAATAACCATCATGTCTGTAAAATACTGGCCGGCTGGCAACCTGGGTAGTGGACCCGATTATGCGGGACACGCCCTGACTGAACTTCTTCTGGGCCTGCTTTGGGGGTCTCCATCTTTGCTTGAGACAGCCCAAGTGAAACATGGCTTTTTTTTAAAGCAATCGTTACACACACATTGTAAAGATTTTTGCAATAGGCATTAAAAGTATAAATGTTAAACAAGCTAAACACCACTCTTGAGATGTGGCTTGCCTATGTTTGCATAAAAAGTAAAATATGACTCATCACACAAAAAATACAAAACAAAATATGAAATAAAAGCAGAGATTTGGCCACGAGCCCAGGCAATGAATTGGACTACTTTTTAAGCAGATGTGCACATGAAAAATGCTATCAGTCACAGCGAGAGAGCCCATGGCCTAAGTGGGCTGACCCATTGAACCATGCTATATGCTGTGGTGGGTGGAAGTAAAAACTGAAGGTCACTTGAGCAAACTTAAGTATGAAGAGAAACAGAAAGAGAGTCCGAGCACTCAAAAGAGTCAATCATCAACTTTCGAAGTGTCAATAGTTGAGGTATTCTATATTCATTGGTATCCTTATTTCATATTCATTTTGTAGTCCATGTAGTGGTGACACAAAATACAAGCAGCCAGCACGTGTTTTTTTGTCGTATGGCGAGTATGCCTGTCGACTTCCTCATGGCGGCACGGGTTAGACTGGATTTTTGGGACTACGGAAATAAGGAATACTTTGTTTGTTGGGTCTCCGTGGTACCACTTAAGTCATGGATTGATGGGCACTACCATGCGGGTTGCAATGCATATTTATGGAACTCTTTATGTAGACTTATGTAATATATTGTAGCTGACTGCCTGTTTTTAACTTGCAACAGAAACGTGATGGATAAGACAAAGTTATTTTGGTTTCTTACGGACTTATGTAACGCGGCTCTATATTGCAGGTTACTATGGACTGCCTCTATATATCAACCTCTCTCTTTCTGTCTGCACTTGGCTGTGTGGCTTTGAGTTTGCGGGTGCACTTTCTTGGGTTTACTACTATTCTATTTCTCCATTTAATAAGTTACGGACAATTATGTTGTCCGATCTAATGGACACATTAGATTGCATGTATTTTTTGGTGGTGATCCTATCACTTGGGTGATCAAATGACACTTTCTGTTCTGGATGCACCATCACCTTTCTCTGGTGGGTGTTGGTGAATCTCTGAAAAAACATTATAGTAGTTCTTATACAGAGTTTTTGATTTTGTATTGCAGACCTGAGGAAGTAGACGGGCATACTCGCCATACGACAAAACACGTGTTGGCTTCTTGTGTGTAGCTGCTTGTATTTTGTGTCAACACTACATGGGCTACACAATGAATATGAAATAAGAATACCAAAGAATAAAGAGTACCTCAACTATTGACACTTTGAAAATTGATGATTGACTATTTTGAGTGCTTAGTACTCTCTTTGTGTTTATGATTATATTTACCCCGATCTTGCCGTTCATGTGTTGAGGTTGTACGGTAGTCAACTTTTGTCCTTGAGCACCACTTTAATATTTAGTAGCATATTACCGGGTCCCAGACATCTGATTTGCGCCATCCATGAGCCTGGCTACCTTCTTCCTTTGGGTGCTAAGTATGAAGAGGGCTGACCGAACCCCCTATATGCATAATTTGTCAGGAAACATGACCTTAGTGAGACAAATAACACTGTGTCTACGCATGATCTACAAAGGGTTAGACTCACCCGAAAGGTATATGGCTCTTACGGTAACATTGAGGTGCTGAAGCTTATATAAGCCAAGTGGAATCGCCATCTGCTGTGTACAAAGCCTGCTGATGAAACTGTGAGGCAGTGTCATTAAGCCCCACAGTATTGTATTGTATTGTAATTGCATTTATATAGAGCTTACTACCCCTGACGAGGCGTCAAAGCGTTTTTTCGGCGAGCAGCATGCTACTCCGAAACCCATAAAGGATTAGTGGTGAATTAGTGTAATGAAATATGAAAGTAATTTGAGTGGTAGATATGTTAGTCAGTTATCTGGATTGAGAAGGATAGTGGAGGGATAGAAGAGGGGAAAAAAGATTTGCATTTATATAGCGCTTGCTACCCCTGATGGTGTGTTGACGCGCTTTCTCGGCGAGTAGCATGCTACTCCGGAACCCATAAAGGATTAGTGGTGAATTAGTATAGTGAAATATGAAAATAATATGAGTGGTGGATATGTTAGTCAGTTATTTGGATTGAGAAGGATAGTAGCAGCTACTCTGCTACGAACCAATGTTTTAGCACTGGTCAACTTCTGGGCAAGAAATCTGTCTGCAATACACACGTGGCAGGTCGAGAGCTGCAGTGGCGGGAAGTTTGAGGCTCTGATAAAACTTCCCGCTTCGAAGCTTATTGTGGCAGCGTTGCCTGTTCATTTTCTGCCTCCAGGGTTAAAAAAACCCAGCAATGTCAATGGTCAAAACAACAGTTTCTCAGTCTATTAAGAGTTGTTACAACATTACAACAGTGAAAACAGACGCACCACATGCAGCATACAAGAGGTTCAGACACAAACTCTGACTCATCTGTAGCTGTCTTAAAGCAGAGGTGAGGAATTAAAATTCAAACCAGCCATACCCATAGCAGTAACTCCAAAAACACACAAGCACTAGAAACGTCGCTCCGAACCCCGTCTTTTCTAAACATTCGTAATATGGCAACTGGCGTTTTTTGTTTTCTTATTTATTTCATTTTAAACTAGTGTCAGCGCGCTGCCGTTGGCAGTTTTACAGGGTGCCACAAAAGGCATAACCATGAAGTGGGAAATTAAAAACAACCCAGCTGCCTGAGAAACAGCAGGGTTAGGGAAACACTATAAAAAGACAGATTTCATATTCTTGCTCAACTTCCTGGATTGGTCAACGATAGATCTCAGAGAGCTCGTAAGTTTTTCATGACCTGTGTATAACAAGCATTGGCAAAACCAATAGGGCTCGCCTGTCTAATGCAAGTGATGCTCTGTTGGCTTGGCCAATGTATGTCTGTATAGTAAAGTTTTAAAAAAGTAAAAGAAAAAAAACATTTTAAAATACTGGAGAAAAAGCAAACATATTTTAGAGTAGCTAAAAACTACATTGAATTCAATGTTTTCAATCTGTATAAAGGCATGGTTTATTTTTAAACACTTTTCACTCAGCAAACTGAACAGAATTTGAAAAGAATAAAGAAATGCCTGAATGTAAGGGGAAACAGTTATCAAGGTCTCATTTGCTTTCCACAGGATTCAGCTATTTGGCCTTTTGTAATATCCCAGGGAAGAGAGTTATGGTCCTCCAGAAGCGTCATGCTAAGTAGACCTTCTGCCTCATATACCAGCTATGTGAGTGGAGCAGATGGGCCTTCCCGTGCCGCCATAAAAGTGTTTGTGTGCCACAGTTTGTACTTTTATGCATTATTTGAAATGCAGAAGATAAAACAAAAACCCCTTAAAGTCTGCTCTTCAGCCATTCTCCATCAAAAATATGCGCTTTTACAGACAAATGGAAGGGGTGGGGAGCAACAATTGGAAGGAGGAGGTATATATGGTGGGAAAGGAGCGCATAAGGTAGGGAGCTAGAAAACTCTTGCTCTCTCATAGAAGAGTGCTGATTGAAACAGAAAAAAGTAGTTGTCTAAATGTGAGCAGGCAGTGGCGGGAGTCGCCCCACTGCTCAAAAGGAAAAATAAAATAATAATAATATTTTGTTATTATCATTTTAGTTTTTCTATTGCAGTCGGTGACTCTCGGGGCGGGGCTGGCCAGAACAGGGGGAGGAGTGGTTTGCACTCCCAAAGTGCGCACGACTGCTTGGCCGGCCCTCTTGGGCCGGCCAAACAGTCATGTGCACTTTGCATCTTTCCCACCAGGCTGTAATGCACAGCCTGGTGAGGAACATGCCCAGCCTCCCATTCCCCATCTGAGCTTCGAACCACAGCACTCAGACCAATCACAAAGCTACATTGCAGAGTTGTGATTGGCTCAGGGGAGCCTGGGAGCCCAGGTGCTTCCTGCTGCCGGACAGAGCCAGGAGGAAGAGGACGGAGGAGAGGCGGCTGCCAGCCATTTTCAGGTGTTTTATTTTTTTCTTCGTACCTCCGCCCCACCACCCGGGTCCGGTAGCAGCGCTACTGTGAGCAGGTGAAGGATACAAGCCAGCCAATCAGAGGGATTGTAAACAATCTACACTACAAGGAAGGGGCCAAGAAATGAAGAGGAAGACAAGTCATTGAAAAAGAAGCAAGCAAATGAGAGTGACCATAAAGTCAATCGGCGGTAGGCAATGGCAGAGCCGTAAGCCCGTTGTAATTTCACAATAGGTCTTTTGCAACCAGACCGCTTGCTCTGTCTGATAGCTCCACCTCCCCATTACAAACATTTAGGCACCAGTCAAGGGGGTTAATCTGCTGCTTCCTCACAGGCCGAGCCATTTACTAACACCAGCGGAATCTCAAAGACAAAGGTATCTACATAAATATATATTATCTGTCCATGCGAGATCCCAGGTAATGTGTTAACAAATTGGGCAGTTGAGGTCATTGCGGAGGATTAGAGACATTGCACATCTTTAAACCAAATTCACTTTTACAGCTGAAAAGTGCATCATCAGTACACTCTTGTACATTCAGCAGAGCCCCAAAGCAAACCTCTCAACTCACTGAGACTCTGAAGAGAGTGAAGCAAGGTTTGCGCAGGTGATCCTGTTGAGGTCAATGAAAAGGATCAATCTTTTTTTGGAAGGTGAGGAAGGTTTGCTGAGCAGGGGAAAAATGTGACCGGTGGATTGGGTTACAATGATTCCATGGCTAGTAGTATTCTCCAAACATGGGAGATCTGAGAGGTATGTGCAAAGCCAAATCATTCTTTAACGGATACAGTATTGATCTGACCTTAAGGGAAGTGCCAAGCAGAAGACACAGGTCAATGAGTCATTTAGTAAGGTTGTAAATTCTGTACCATAGCTGGGTTCTGCTACGGGGAGGCTTGACAAGGAGCAATAGAAGAAGATGTATATCAGTGAATTTATTATGACCTCTGAGGCCGTGCTTATGGTCCACAACTATCTCAACTATACGTACATGAGAAATACAGTCCCAAGCTGGTACGCTTTACCTATGTGGACACATACCTACATTTTAGAACATACCATAGAGGTACAAAAGCTCAACAAAGAGAAAAAATATGCCTCTATTTTAGTTAGTAATGCCACTCATAGAGCCCCAATACCCTGCCTGTGGCATTGGCCAAAGGCTTCCGCATGGCACGTCACCCTTGTGTAGGAGGGAAAACCTCCACCATGAGATGGCACCTATTCCTTGGCACCGCCACTTAGAACAGCAGCAACCCCTACAAGGTCTGACATTTCTTTGAATAGTGAACTGGACAGTTTTTCATTGACTGAACGAACGGCTACAAGCGAACTCGACACCAAATGGCTGCTACTGTTAAATTACTTAATTTCTAACCTGAGAAGATTTTTTACTGGATCCAGAGGGTGCATAACTGGTGAATTCTTGTCCTATGACACAAATGGGAATACTAGAAAAACATAGCACTTTGGCTGAAGACAAAGAGATTTGGTTCCTATTGAATCAGCAGCAAATTAAAATGTGTCTTTTCACAATGCATGGCTTGTTCCTGTTAGTGATGATGCTTGCTTGGTTAATATCATTCTACGAGGGATAACTTTTTTGCACGGTTGTTACTGCTATTGTTGTTAATTAGCACCTGGATAGGTTGCAACTGACAGTCTGTTTTACCAGTACTTTCCTTCGTTCAGCTTTTAAATTATTTTGTGCTATTTTTGTCTTTTTTCCCCTTCTGCCTGACCCTTCTTACGTTTTCCCCTGCCTCCAAAGTCCTAGCTTCTCCAACAGCAGTTGCCTCTTCCCTGCACACCCCAAAATGCCTTTAGCTGAATCCAACGCCCCTAAGTGGTGGATGGAGTCATGTGACCCAAGGAAACGGTCTCTAGCGCTTGAAATTCCTATGGCCTCTTTTTTCCATTACTTCCACTGCCTTCCCCTGCATACCCGCTGCTATCCCCAAGTCTCATACTTCTCCCCTAGCTCTTCCTCTACACCCAACATGAAGCGGGTGGTCTTCAGCTGGTGACCCAGTGTGGCCTTGCTGAGGGGTCCCAGAGAAGTGCCAAATGAGAAAAGGGGACAGCCCTTGGTGATCCTGTTTGGTCATGGGGATCACCAATGGACCAGGGGCTGCTTGACACCATTCCAGTCACCTACCCTTCCAAGAAGAAGAAGTGATGTCGCAGCAGCTTTCACCACCAAGGCTTGCATCAGCAGGCGGATAGAGGTGTCTGGTATCCTTCTGTTGAATATATGTACAGCCCGGTCTTTGTTACTTCACTGTTACATTGTAGCATCACTCTCATATTGATACTGTAACAACTACATTCCCTTGCTACCCACCAATCACTCATTTAATCACAAAAGCCCCACATCTTAGTCTTCCAATCATCACTCTGCCAGTTAACACTGTCCTTCACGGCACTCGACCTCACAAATAATCCACACGGGACTACACCACTCTGAATGGCATCTCTATTCTACCCCATGCCAATCCTCAAGCTTCCAGATTGCAACTCCCAAAATTTTTCTGTTTAGCAATAGCTGCATTTCTTGTGTCTGCATGTATTTCCTTTTTACTCTGCCCCATAATCGCTTCCAACATCTGTCTCTTACACACAAGCAGTACACTTACTTTTTCTTCCTAAAGTCTGGCTAAGGGTGGGAGAGTGTGACACTGACAATTACGGTTCCACAGGCTTCTTAAAATATATCAGCGGACTGAATCATTACCAGACACCTCTCATCTTAGTCCAGGATGAACCTGTCAGAGATATCCTTTTACTCAGAGACCTGACTAATTCTCAGCTGGGTGGACCTTGTTGGGACTCTCATTAAGGGGAAACCATAATGGTAATTAGTGGTTGCGCAATCCTCAAATACTTTTGTCTACTACACAGTGGAGGACGAACAGTGATATCTGAGGCACAATAGCACCTCAGTCATCTTTGCTTCCTACTTCTGGTTGGACACTCTCTCATGATCTATTATATTTAATAACTGTGGCCCTCACCCAACTCTCTTTCAAGTTCTCCCTTTTACTGTAACATACACACATGGACACACACACACATATAGGTCCCTCCTCTCCGTCAGCATCTTCCCTCTGATCTTCACCTCTTCTATCTGCTCCACCCTGCAGCATGTGATTCACCCAGTCTTCACCCCTAAATCCACTGCTCGTCGGAGCCCATCAGTCTTGAAAATGGCCTAGAAGTGACCTCACCAAGTTTTGAATCACATGCCGACAACCTTTAACAAATATACAATAACATACACTGCTGTTACATCTGCACAACTCGTTGCAGCAACAACTCAATTTCGGCAAGACTGAAGAAGCACATCACCAGTCCCTATGAACACAAACCAGCTCATCCAAACCAAATACCTTCTACCCGCAAATCTAACCAACCACATAAGCAGGTAACAGCTATTCGCCAAGACAAGGCTACAATGATACAATGCCACCAGGAGCAGTTCAATACGATACACATACCTGAAAGCATAAAACTGATGGAAGAGACATAACCAAGCTTTTCCGATCAAACTTTACTAACCATAAGGTATATACTTCAGCGGACGATGGTGATATTCCGCCTACAAACTGCCCAATACTCAACAGATGGTTGGCTCTTGGCACATCAGCGTGTTTGAGTGTGGTGCGCTTTCCGTTTCCTTCCTCTCTGCTTGTGTTGGCTTTAAGGATTGCTCCAGCATAATATTTGCTTGCCTACCTCAGCGGCCGAGCTCTGGAAGTGCACTTTACCGTGTACAGAGACCTAACTTATACATCCCCAGATGCAGCAGCTAAAGGCTGCACAGTGAGATGCTGTGCTGCATGTCTGCTGTGAATGTCTGATACCATAAACGTGTGAGGGCGTCAGTGTGGGGGCCCACGTTAAGGTATCACACTTTTGTTCATGCCACAGGTTGAGGTGTGTGGTTCTCAAAGCAATGCGCAAGATGTAGGTCTAAGAACCTCGGCTTAGACAAACTGTAATTTGTGATTAAAAAGAGGCAAGAATGTCTTTTTTTTTTTTGCAACAATGAGATCATGAAATGAATTTAAAAGTTAAAATGTTTCCAAGGGTTCCATAGAATGTGGTAAAAAGTGTCCGCTTTCGCCTACTTTTTACTGTTAGAGCATTTTTTCCAAGAAAAAATGGACTTCTGATACTTTTTTAATCACTTTTCTGTAGTTCAAAAAATACTTCATTGTAGAAGTTATCACGTTTCCACAATTCTCGGCAGGGAGGCATGGCCTAATTCTCCAGATGAAAATGTAGACCAAGAGATTATTTTGCACAAATGCCTTCAAGGCAAAGCTCCAGGACTGCATTGAAACGCTTTCTGCTAGAGATCGGGAAATTGAAATGTATTTGCTGTTTTAACTAGTGCTGCTGAAACTCGATGGGGAAAAGGCACATTACAAGGAGCCAGATCAACAATTATACACAAAATACAGAAAAACATATAGCACAAAACAGAGTTATTGTACAGGGTGCAAAAAGTAATAACAAGATACAAAATAGGCATTGGAAAAGGTCAGCAGGTCCTGGCGCTGGATGCCAGCATTTTGGCTTTGTTAATGCTTATTGCATGGTAATGGTATTTGCAAAACTTTATTGTTCCTGAAGCTACCCAGCCCTCAACAATCTAAAAAAAATGGTTAAAAGGAAAAATATGTTTTTGCACACATTGCCGTAGAAGGCCCTAGCCATTAGGGGAGCTGCTTTGTGTGTGGATGCTGTTCTTGTGAAAGGACAGAATGTGTCACTCACTCACAGTGAAGTTAGTTAATGCTGAAGTGGGCTGACCCACTGCCCCATGCTGTATACTGTAGTTGGCGGAAGAAAAATGCAAATTACACAATAAAAGAACAAGGGATGAAGAAGGCTGGCTGAAAGCCCCTATAGGGAAGTATATTATTAAAGATGTAATTTTAGTAAAATCAAAAAGGTCTTAGCTAATGTCAGATCTAAAACATAGGCCAGCAGCGTCAATATAGACCATGTACTCCCTCCCTCCGTGTTGTCTCAAGTCCCGCCAGCAATAAAAGAAAGCACTATGATGTGGCTAGCGCTGTGCTGCGGACAACATGGTAATTCTTAATTTTAGCCGGTGGTTGCTGGAGGAGGGGGGGGGGGGGGCAGTGGCAGCTGACACTAATTTTTTGGACTGTGCTTATTTTTCCAAGAGTAGGAGAGGGTAAAACACACAAAGCAGAAAGACGGGGAAGAGAAAGATGAAAAAACTTCAGAAAGAGAGAACGTCGGAAACTGCAAGAGTTATATAAAGAGTCAGGGACTGTCTCGTAGAGGATTAAAGAGGTATGAGGAGGATTCAAGACTATGCAGCCTTGGTATTGGGCATGCTGACATTTAATAGCACCGGTTCTGGGGTTCTGAGCAGAGCTCTGGTCACCGGCATTCACTATTTTTCAAACACTGCAAAATGGCTAAAAGACACTGACAAAGCCAATAGCTCTCTAGTAGGCAAAGCCTATTGGCTTTGCCAATGTTGTTTTAGATGGCTGCACTATGAGGCGAAGGAGGTCTATAGTTGTGCCCTCCACTCTGGGATTCTCATTATAACTTTTTACCACAACTCTCACAAACCATTAAAACAATTTTTTCCCGCTGAGTTTTATATAGTGTGAACTTGACCCGAAGGTATCAGAGTGCTGTGCATGAGCACCAGTTCCGTTACAGATGAACACATTCATTATTATTATTTTTTTTGTTAGGCGAGGGTAGATTAAGTAATTTGCCCAGAATCACAGGATGTTGAGCGTCCTTGCCGAGACTCGTACTCGGTTCCCCAGCTTTGAGGTCGACCGCCCTAGCCGAAGGGCTATAAACGTTTGGAAGGGTATAAACTGTAGTATTCACAGGAAGAAATCAAGTCCTAAATTTTTTATGGGCAGCGGGGTGGTCCTGAAAAACTGTCTTTCCGTACAGATGATCTTTCTGTACTGTCTCAGTACAGAAGTGTTCAGATGACCCTTGTGTGATTTCTGGAGAGATAGTCAAGTTCCATAACCGGCTGTATTAGTCTTTGGCTTAGAACGGTGTTTCTGTCACAGACTCTGATTATCTCAGTTACAGCCTCCAAAGGAAACACTTGTTTCGAGCCTCAGTATTAAGTAAAATCAAAGACATGCAGGTAGGTGTTTTTTGGAACAGTTCCTCTGATTCAGTTGTCTGGCCACAGCCTGCACTAATTCTGCTAACAGTAGGACAAAGGAGACACCACAGATCTTTCCCATCCACAAACATTGCATGCCCTTGTTGCAGATGTAGTGTCTTCTTTAGCAAAATAAAATCTGTTATTTTGGAGCTCTTGTGTTCTTAGAGTTTTTTCTGTTTTAACAATGGGCTGAGTGTAGAGCAAAAGGTTTATAATTAGGGCTCCCAGTTTTTCGTTTTTACTGATTTTTGCAGATAAATACAGACATAAAGCAATGTGTTTCCACTCTGTATTTTTTAATAGTGGAAAAAATACTGTAAATTGTGCTTCTTGTGAGTGGCTTTTCTTGCTGCCCTTCATGAATTCCAGGCCAACAACTGAGCAGATAGACAGCACGGGGAGTTAAAAAACAGGATGCGATTTCCTTAAATACAGGCATATTTTAACATATATTAGTATATAATGCTAATATTTACCCTTGGGTGTAGTGTTTTGCTATATCGGCTGCTTAATTTGCTAAAACACAACAGGCATCAAAATATGAGTGCATGTTTATCAGTTAAATAAATGTAGAAATATACCATTTTATCACTCCATTTGTTCATAAAACACAAACTAAATATGGATAAATACCAATGAGATTGGTAAAAAAAAAAATATGGATAAATGCAGACGGAAATGTTTAAAAAATAAATACCCTAAACCGGAAGCCCTATTTATAATCGGGGTACTTAGTGTGCGGTTACGCTTAACACTCAATCTGCAGTAAGTTTGGTCTCCCTGCTTTAAAGTATAATGGATTTGTGGACAAAGAAAATCATACCATAGTGGTTCCAAGAAGCAGGTATTCACTTTCACTCACTTCTCTCGTTTTATGGATAAGAATATCAAAAGGGACTTTTACGAGAATGAAACATACATGGAGTGAGGAGGAGGAGGCAGTAAAAGTAAGTGTTTAGTCAGACACAAAATTCCCTACAAATAAATAACCACACACTACACTTGGCAGCTGCAAACTACCAAATACTACAATTTATTGACATATTAAAAAATAAGAAAAGGAATGGGTGAAATTACAAAATTTTACTAGCAAGAAGTAAGCAAATTTATTTTAAAAATACCCATACCACGCAAATTATGATTGTATGCAAGGTATTCCCTTGTGTACAATAGTGCAACAAGTTAACCTCTCAGTGTATTGTGTGGTCATCTGATTGAGGACTGGACTCTTGGTTATGCTTTTAGGTACAAAAATATTGTGCGATACCCGCTCCACGCACTGTTTGGCCATCTGTGTGATATTTTCTTCTTGAACCAGTCTCCGATCAATCAGAAATTACACAAAGACCAAAAGCATAAGAAATATAAAGTTGACCAAACTTACTTCATATGGACTTACTGGAAACAGTGAAATTACCACAAACACACCACAAATAATTCATCCACAGCCAAATCAGAATCTGCAACTGAATTCTGGACAGCAAAGTTGGAGGGTACCCGGACTCCTTTACCTCAGTTTGGCCATACTTAGGGCAGGATTTGCACAATTCAATGATATCTGAAGGTCCACAAATGGCTTTCGAGCAAGGACAGAACAGAACAACAGACAGCTGAACCACGCTCTCCCCCTAGAAAAAAATCTCCTTCCTCTGTCTTGAGGGAATGAAGCACCGGTCAGAACAAATCCTTGGTATCCTTAGCTCATTCTGGGTTTTCCTCTTCCATTAAAATCCAAACTCAAGTAACCATAAAGTGAAAAGAAAGATCTCCCTTAGCTACTTTCCACAATGGAAAATCTAAAAAGGGAGCCTAAACCACATCTCAAAGGCCTCATCACAATGCTGCTCTGAATTAGACACGCTTTGTCGCAGTTGCACAGAGAGCGGTGTGGTATGCTGTGTTCTGTCGGGATGAGCCACTGACATCAGAGCGATGTCAATATGAGCAAACTGTTCACACCTCATATGGCCTGTGACATCGACACTGATATTCTGTTTCCACTGTTAGGTGGCGCTACCAAGTTTCAGGCTGCCACATCAACTGTTCTTTGGGTGAGTAAAGGATTCACACACAACTCAAGCATTTGTTGTGTTGATAAAAAGTTGAAATCTGTTGCAGGCTGATCCTTGAATGAAGTCAGATGACCAGACCAAAACACTGACAGATGGAATTCACTTCGCTGTTTTCTATGTAGCACTACGTCTGTTCGAGACCAATTCTGGCAGAGTCTTTGATTCAAAGACCCTATTGCATCCACTGCACTAGAGGCTATATTGCAGTGGCGTAACACAAGCCCCCGCGGTGCAGGCGGACCCCCGAGCTGCAGGGGGGCCCCCCAGCACAGTACTCTGGCACTAAGAGCTCCTGATTAAATCCGGAGTGGGGGCCCCTCCATGTACCTTGCAGGGCCACCCCCCTCAAGTTTCGTTACGCCACTGCTATACTGGGGACCATCAGGTCCTCTGATGTCATAGAGGAAGGCCTCTACCCCACCCCACACATAAAGACAGGGTACAGTACTTCCACTAAGTGTTTTTGTGTTTTCGAAAATCAAAGGATCGATAGATCAAAAACGGGCAGGAAGAATGTAGTGGAACATACACAAATACATTTCACTGGAATTCCCCGTCAGATTGCAATCCTCTATATAAATTTCCAGTTATTTTCAAGTGCTTTATTTAGCTGTATATCTGCTCACACTACATTTCTAATGACTACCTTTTCTAGACACCTCAGAGAGAGTGGACGGTTATATTAGAGCTCATGTTAAAAAAAAAGTTATTGTACATCATTAATAATGGCTCTTGCCACGCAGCAAGGCCTGAGCTCACAGGGGGTAGCCTCTCGGCTTCCCCTCAACATGTGTACTCAGACATTTCTGCTTCAAACCTCAAACGCCATTAGGCACCAGTGATATATGGCAACTCGTTTATCACAAGCCTCCCCGAGGTACATGCTGTGTATGTGTTAGAGAGAAGCCGTGCATCAGAAGCCTAGAGGTACGCACTTCACGTGTGCCTTTGTGTGTGGTATGGTTAGGTGGCCCGGCGCGGTGATAAATAACCTCAGTGCGGAAAAGGCCGGATAGACCCCCGGAGCCAGGAGCTCTTCCTCATGTGGTGAGTGCTCATCATGGGATACGAGTAGTTCGCGGACTATACACCACAAGGGGGATCTATTTCTGGTGGAATCATAAACAACTGGAGGCAAAAAGGCCTGCTTAGCTTGTCAGCACACCGCATTGCCTCAGTTTATGCGCTGCGAGACTGCACTGTGGAGCGGAAGAGGATGTTTGTCAAAGGAGACAGATACAAGTTTATAAAACTTAAAACTACCTCATTAACACAACGCCTTACAGAGCACCCGGGCAGCAGAACGCACTACATGAATAACAGCATAAAACAGCACAATCAACGCCTCCCCGCCTACACACGGCTTTCACACTCCTATGTGGTCCATCTCCAGACATGTATGGGACAAGTAGACAAGAAGCATTCCTAACCTTGCTTGTAAATATGAGGATTTTGACCTTGGTTGGTCAATACACGGATTAACCAATTCAAAAGGAGACCCACTATTGACTAAATCAGTCACTGGTCTCTTCTACATTACAGCTGTGACCTAAGTCTTGAAATGCTTGAAATGCCATAGTAAGTGATGCCATTCTAACCTAAGTCGATGATTTGCATGTTTTATACCATTTACGGTATAGAGACTGAGCTAATATGATGGGATTTTACCTGGTCACATGACGGCACACAAGATTCCCTGTAGTAGAAACAATAATAATGATGAAAATAACAATAATAGTGGTTTTAACCAAAGAGTATCTTACAAAATACTTATATTATGATATAATACCATGGGCATCAATTATTTAATGGAATTAATCTCATTATAATCCTTTAGTTGTGATCACAACTTGTTGACTACATTAACATCAGGAAATAGTGACAGTAGAGAACACTTACTAAACAATGCATCATTTAGGTTAACATGTGGCAGCCGTTGCACGCCAATGCTCTACTTTGAGGAAAAGCATCTGAGAAGTCAATATGTCTGGTGTGGTGTTGGCAGCCATCATTTTGACTTTGTCAGTGCTTGTTTTGTCACCAATATAACAAAAATCAAGACTACAAACAAACCTTTTTGGTCTCAAAAAATCATGCATTCCCATAGTGGTCCCTGGCATTAAAGGGCAATACTTTGTGTGCAGATGTGCTTCTTGTGAAAGAACAGAATGCAGTCACTCACAGTGAAGTTAGTCATGGCTGAAGAGGACTGACCTACTGCCCCATGCTGTAGTGGGTGGAAGAAAATTATGAATGACTGAACAGCCGACCAATGGATGAAGAAGTCTGGCTGGCTGACAGCCCCTGCGAGTAAGTAAGTACATTAGACAGATCATTTTTGGTGTAATCAAAAGGTGTTGAATAACGCCAGACCTAAAAAGCAGTCTTTCTAAACACTGCATATTATGCATATGTATTCCTAATTTCAAGGCACTTAAACGGCTTCAAAAGGAGACCATTTACTATCAATTTGTTATTATGTGGAATATTGTATCACATTAAGAATATATTTTTTAAATCCTAAGCCACTTCTGATTGTTGCGCACATACATTACAGAATGTTTTAATTTTTGTGGTATATATCTTCAGGTTGATTCCTAAGATATTTCATTTGTAATGCTGGGAATCATTATTCTGTATACTGATATCAAATCGAAAATAGTAAAATAAGTCTGTTAGTAACTAACAGACTTACCTTTCTTTGGAACATAAGCAGAGAGACTTTGACCTAAATTACGAGCTTGAAACAATGTAAAAGGCACTGGAATGGCAATTGTTCAATCAATCACGAAAATCAATTGTAACATGACGAATATAATATATTTTGACACACTGCCTTTAATAATAATTTAAATTATGCATAATAGATCGGTATGAATGCAGAAAAAACATACTCCACATAACAATGTAAAGATAGATTTTGTCATGACGGTTATCAACGACCAAACAAAGCAATATATTGTCTACCAACGAACCATGCGTAACTTGCAATATCATATAGCATTTTAAGTAACCACTTCAACATTAATAAAAGCACACCCAGGTGTTTTCTCAGGTACAAACTCTATGAAACATTTAAGACGCAGTGCTGTAATGTGGACTACAGTAATAACTCAGCAGAACCAATCTTCTAGTGCATGGGTCTAAAACTTGTGTCTGACTGTTGTACACCTTCACAAAATTTGGAAATACATAAATGGAAATAGTCCAAGACTGACTTAATAGGGGAATAGCACTTCAACGTATTTAAAAAATGCTTGAAACATTTAAGAATTAAACCGATGTTCCTCCTGGTGGGCACACATTTTTATCATTAACTACAAATCACCAACCACCACCAAAAGAAGTTGTTGTTTGGGTTAGTAAGTTTGTATGTACAACCCAATGCATGTTTCTTTTGGAGTGGGGGAGGAGGGGTTAGTTAATTTTTGGCAAAGAAGTTGCTTGACGGGGATTTTATCATACTCATACCTTTAACTAATATTAAAAACATATCATGCAAAGTCTTTCCTGAAATCCTGGGCACCACTGGAATCCTCAAATCAAAAACAGTCAAGAAAATCTCAGCACGGGAAAAAGGATATCCTTATTATTAAAACTAAAATACATTTCATATGCCCCTGCCCAGGTCCCACATGTTCTCATTATTCGTATTCAGCGAGAAGAGCAAGTTCATTTTTGTCTGGGTGCTGACCGGATATGTATAACATTAGCCATCAGCGTCTGCAGAGAGCAGAATTCAGGACACATTGTTAAGTCGGTATAAGAACATGACCACTGATGGGACGCTAATACTAACTGATCCATCCATTTTTAAATAGAAGTGTGGAACATTAGTCAACACAGCAGGAGACAGAAGACATCAGGACTAGAAGAGCTACAGAAACTCCCCGGATCGGTGGTGTTTCAAACTGAGATGCCGCATGCTAAAAGAACGTGGAGTCCCCAGCTAAAATACCATCTAAATATGAGGAATTAAGAGGAGAATCGAGACCAGACTTACTGATACCCCTGGTAATTTCTAAGTGGGTCCTCCGGGTGCCTATAGTTATCCTCCGTAACTTTGCCCCTACCTCCCTAGAGTCCACCAGTATTTGTAACTCTGGGGGTTGGAGTTATTAGGGCGGGGCATAGCACTAACATCGTAACGAGGCCTACAAGTCATGAGGTGAGACTGATTTAAGTTATAGAGCTTTCAGTGGTCTGTAGAGAAATTAACATTTCTGCGGCTCAAAGCAGGTACACGGGTACGTGTTCAATGGTCTGTGGTAATTACAAATACTGGATATTTGAACCTCCATTACGAGGCCCGTGGCAACTGTGGTCGGATAATAGTGCACCTATATGCCCAATAAAGTGGATGATAGTAATTTCAGGATGCAGTACTACTCAGGAAATACAAAGTCTCTCCTCATGTCTGACGGAATTTCGGTCCTGTTTCTGTAGCAGATTCTTCCCGGCTTGACCGGGAGAATTTATTTCCGTCCACTATAAGCGATAAAACTGCACGCAGTGTTACCACAGGTTTCATTATACTGATTTGAGGAAAACTTGCTTCTTCCCAAATCAGTATCAAGATCACACTTGAGCTTAATTTGTAAGTTACATAACAGATAATTCCTATGCCCTGGTCTATTATTTAATATATAAGCATGTAATTCACGTCTCATTACAGAAGGCCATATTGGGAAAGTTGAAATTACTTTAGCAACATATTCCGTGTGCTACATGGAAAACAAAAGGCACCCTTGCAGCCACAAATTCAACGGGAAAGCTATGGAGGGGAACTTTAGCTGCTTACTCCTGCCCTACAGAGTTCAAAATAATTAAAACCTCACACTAGCTTTAAGTTGAACATGACAGCTATTTCCCTTAGTCTTAACATCTGCGCCTCACTCCAGGAGCTTCAAGGTGAGGATCCTTTAGTGCAACAAGGGACTTTTGCCAGTTTCCGGCAACTTTAGGCAGTGTTTCAACTGCACAGATTTAATTTGTTTGGTTGTAGTATGCACTTGAGCGCCGGGGTACCCGTGGGGTGATAGTGCGCTTTATAAGTGTCGATAACAATAACAATAACTCAACACATCACCCTACTAAAAAAAGTCAGATCAAGCAGGCCCTAGGCGAGGCGTCATCATGAGCCTCACCCACCAGAGCCTTAACTGCAGGGCTGCTTCCTATTTTTAAGAACAGCTAGAAATTTCAAAATACTTATTTTACATCTATGATGATAAAAGTTTGCATTTTCAACTTTTTCTCTTCACGAATTTACCAACTAAGAAAATAACATTCAATTTTTTCTTCCCACAAAAAAAAGTAGTTTCTCTTTATGCAAATGGCCTCCCCTTTCTCATTCTGTTTAATCCATTCCACAAGAAAAATCAAAAGAAGGTATGGATCCAATACACCCTCTAACTGAGTCCATGAATTATTGAGCAAGTAATAACTAACAGGCCACTCCAGCCTGGGCCTTAATTAATGCCTGGTCTGCCACTGCTAACAGGCTGCGTATTCCAGCCTGCAGTCTGTGCACTGCCTATGCATAACAAACGTTCTGTTCACTCTATATACATTCCAACACAGCATGTGACTAACTCTGCATGAATAACAAGTTAAATCAAGTTCTTAGCAGAAGTCTGTGATTCATTTAGGGTCTGGATGGGCCTTTAAACAGTCAAAATACTTATTGCTGAACTTGCTCTCTCTCAGATTGTCTTGACATTTTCAAGACAGCTGTCTCAGTCTATGTGATGCAGTGCTTCTACACAAGACAAGTGTCTTACTCTGTGTGATACTGTGCTTCTACACGAGACAGCTGTCTCAGTCTGTGTGATACAGTGCTTCTACACGAGACAGCTGTCTCAGTATGTGATACAGTGCTTCTACACAAGACAAGTGTCTTACTCTGTGTGATACTGTGCTTCTACACGAGACAGCTGTCTCAGTCTGTGTGATATAGTGCTTCTACACGAGACAACTGTCTCAGTCTGTGTGATACAGTACTTCTACACGAGACAGCTGTCTCAGTATGTGTGATACAGTGCTTCTACGCGAGACAACTGTCTCAGTCTGTGTGATACAGTGCTTCTACGCGAGACAAGTGTCTCACTCTGTGTGATACAGTGCTTCTACGCGAGACAGCTGTCTCAGTCTGTGTGATACAGTGCTTCTACGCGAGACAACTGCTCAGTCTGTGTGATACAGTGCTTCTACGCAAGACAAGTGTCTCAGTCTGTGTGATACAGTGCTTCTACGCGAGACAAGTGTCTCAGTCTGTGTGATACAGTGCTTCTACGCGAGACAGCTGTCTCAGTCTGTGTGACACAGTGCTTCTACGCAAGACAAGTGACTCAGTCTGTGTGACACAGTGCTTCTACGCGAGACAGCTGTCTCAGTCTGTGTGATATAGTGCTTCTACGCAAGACAGCTGTCTCAGTCTGCGTGATACAGTGCTTCTACGCAAGACAAGTGTCTCAGTCTGTGTGACACAGTGCTTCTACGCAAGACAAGGGTCTCAGTCTGTGTGATACAGTGCTTCTACGCAAGACAGCTGTCTCAGTCTGCGTGATACAGTGCTTCTACGCAAGACAAGTGTCTCAGTCTGTGTGATACAGTGCTTCTACGCAAGACAGCTGTCTCCTTCTGCGTGATACAGTGCTTCTACGCAAGACAAGTGTCTCAGTCTGTGTGATACAGTGCTTCTACTCAAGACAGCTGTCTCAGTCTGCGTGATACAGTGCTTCTACGCAAGACAAGTGTCTCAGTCTGTGTGATACAGTGCTTCTACGCAAGACAGCTGTCTGAGTCTGCGTGATACAGTGCTTCTACACAAGACAGCTGTCTCAGTCTGCGTGATACAGTGCTTCTACACTAGGCAGCTGTCTCAGTCTGCGTGATACAGTGCTTCTACACAAGACAGCTGTCTCAGTCTGCGTGATACAGTACTTCTACACAAAACAGCTGTCTCAGTCTATGTGATAGAGTGCTTCTACGCAAGACAAGTGTCTCAGTCTGCGTGATACAGTGCTTCTACGCGAGACAACTGTCTCAGTCTGTGTGATACAGTGCTTCTACGCAAGACAAGTGTCTCAGTCTGTGTGATACTGTGCTTCTACGCAAGACAGCTGTCTGAGTCTGCGTGATACAGTGCTTCTACGCAAGACAGCTGTCTCAGTCTGCGTGCTACAGTGCTTCTACACTAGGCAGCTGTCTCAGTCTGCATGATACAGTGCTTCTACACTAGGCAGCTGTCTCAGTCTGCGTGATACAGTGCTTCTACACTAGGCAGCTGTCTCAGTCTGCGTGATACAGTGCTTCTACACTAAGCAGCTGTCTCAGTCTGCGTGATACAGTGCTTCTACACAAGACAGCTGTCTCAGTCTGCCTGATACAGTGCTTCTACACTAGGCAGCTGTCTCAGTCTGCGTGATACAGTGCTTCTACACAAGACAGCTGTCTCAGTCTGCGTGATACAGTGCTTCTACACTAGGCAGCTGTCTCAGTCTGCGTGATACAGTGCTTCTACACAAGACAGCTGTCTCAGTCTGCGTGATACAGTACTTCTACACAAAACAGCTGTCTCAGTCTATGTGATAGAGTGCTTCTACGCAAGACAAGTGTCTCAGTCTGCGTGATACAGTGCTTCTACGCGAGACAACTGTCTCAGTCTGTGTGATACAGTGCTTCTACGCAAGACAAGTGTCTCAGTCTGTGTGATACTGTGCTTCTACGCAAGACAGCTGTCTGAGTCTGCGTGATACAGTGCTTCTACGCAAGACAGCTGTCTCAGTCTGCGTGATACAGTGCTTCTACGCAAGACAGCTGTCTGAGTCTGCGTGATACAGTGCTTCTACACAAGACAGCTGTCTCAGTCTGTGTGATACAGTACTTCTACACAAGACAGCTGTCTCAGTCTGCGTGATACAGTACTTCTACACAAAACAGCTGTCTCAGTCTGCGTGATACAGTGCTTCTACGCGAGACAACTGTCTCAGTCTGTGTGATACAGTGCTTCTACGCAAGACAAGTGTCTCAGTCTGTGTGATACTGTGCTTCTACGCAAGACAGCTGTCTGAGTCTGCGTGATACAGTGCTTCTACGCAAGACAGCTGTCTCAGTCTGCGTGATACAGTGCTTCTACGCAAGACAGCTGTCTGAGTCTGCGTGATACAGTGCTTCTACACAAGACAGCTGTCTCAGTCTGCGTGATACAGTGCTTCTACACAAGACAGCTGTCTCAGTCTGCGTGATACAGTACTTCTACACAAGACAGCTGTCTCAGTCTATGTGATAGAGTGCTTCTACACAAGACAGCTGTCTCAGTCCATGTGATAGAGTGCTTCTACTCTTTGTTTCTCTTCTGCTTTCCGTTATAGGGCCACGTTGGAATGCTACTAATAATTAGGCATGGGCGAAATGACTGTTACGCTTGTGTAATCGCATGTAATTTTGGTAATTTCACGTTACAACTGTTACCTGAAATTCCAGAAATGTTGGCATTATGCCACGCTGCATCATACACAATATTCATAGCAAAAACGTAGCAAGTGTGCGCAGGAACAAGGTGAACGATGACAACGTGAGTAGTTGTCGTTTGAGGCGCTTGTGTTATTTGTGTTGTTTATAAATATAACATCAAATGGCGATTTTGCATTTAGCCTAATTTTCCCAAATGTTTGCATAATTATGCAAAAGAAATTATGTTATTACCAAAAATGGTATAATTCTACAGGATGGTTTTAAGTGTTGGGTTACTTTGGAAATACATAGCAAGCCAAACTACATTTTATATTCATGTGTTGTTTTAATTTCACAAAATATATCATAACTGGGGGTGAAACAGAATTTTTTTTTTTTAGATTTTCGGGTGGTTAGAGAATTTTGTTACTGTCCCATCAAATAAAATCCCAATAAAGTGGGTTGAATACATTTTGGTTTACTCAAATATAAATGTTACAGGTCATAAGAAATCCAAAGGGTGCGGCATTCTGCTGCTGCCCCCTTGCTATGGTACCATATTGATGCTTTGAACTCTCGGGTGGGGAGTTGGTCATTGAGCATTGCCTCGCCATAGAGATAGCCCTGTACAGAACAGGTCTTAATTCTTGTCCCCCTAAAGGTGGATGTCGCTCACTGATTTTCTCTGCATGCTCCATAGGTTTTCAATTAACTTTTCTCAGACAGGATATCAACATTTTCATAAAATGAAACAAATGTTATAGATGATAATGCATACTCCTTAAATGTTTACATTAAGGATAGAATTGCATCATATACACTAGTCAGAGTCTACTTACTTGGATTTACGTCAGCTGCCTGAGGACTAGACTAGTCCAATAGGCTTGTGATGAGGCTGATTTTCCTTATATGTAACTTGAACATTTTTCCTCTAGTTTTAGACCATTACCTTTTCTGCTGGGGTTTATTCTCATGTAGAGGGCTACTTCCTCAGCTCCCCTTGCTTCAATTTCCTTGAATGCAGCCCAGCTTCTTTTTATTTTCAATGCGTGTGGTTAAACGTTGCCTTTGCTCTGGAGGTGCTGCCACTCTTTCTCTTCCCGGCATGAAGAGTCTAATTGTCAAAGACTGTGTTTGGAGCCCAGTATCTTTCCGATGTCGTGTCCCATGGGGTAACTCAAGCCTACGCAGCCCAAGCGAAACCTTGAACACTGCGTCGTGGGATTAACCGGTGTAAGGATTCCTGTGTTTCTGATGGAACTTTCTACTCCCTGTTTGGAAAGCTGGTCTGGTTTATATTACAGCAGCAAGCAAGGCTTTCCACGCCAACACTCTGTATAAACTTCTTCAAATACCATGGTGGCCATGCCCTATTACCTATCCCAATAAACACCCCTCGATCACTATCGGCCTCCCCCCAGGCTGTACCTAAAAATCATGCGGGATTCCAGCACAAAGGTGCTCTGTAGTCATACTTCAGAATGTCATGGCTGGGGAAGCTTTGTTTTTCAATGTGTTTAATTCTGAAGTGAGCCCAGTGTTTACAAAATGGCGGCCTATACGTCAAAGTTGAATTTCCATTTTATGTTTTTGCAATAACGCTGCAATAATGGCTAATGAAAATAGGAATTCAGTTTAAGAACATGATCTGCCCAGTGGCTGCCATATGCGCAGTCCTGGCTGGGCTGAAGGAATGAGCTCTGTAGCCGCACGCATAAAAACGTAAGTGTACATGTCACCAGACAGGATATCCTAGCAGCAGGGGTGCGGTAATGGGATAGCCGAGCTTTTGCTAAGGTAGAGTGCACGGGATAAGGGAATGCAGAACATTTGGAGGAAGATAGGGTAGTAAGGATAACAATATCGAGAATTATGGTGACGCAGGGGTGTAGCACAGACCCCTGCAGTCCTGTGCTGCGGGTCGGGGGTGGCGGGGAGGCCCAACCCTTCAAAAGGCCTCCATTCAGCCAAGGACAATGAATATCTGTGAGATAAGGGAGATCATTGGGCCCCTCATTGCATTCTGAATGAGGGCCCCACAATGTTGCGTTACATGTACCACTGGTGGCGACTTACTAATGCTTAAAACTAGTTATCCCAGAAATGAGCATCATTTAGTAGAGAGAGAGATCAGGAAGCAATGAGAATGAATGGAAGAGACTGAGGCTAAGGATTTCAGAACTTACTTAGGACGGCTAGTGTTTGATGTTAGTTCCAGCAAGAATGGGTGAGGCGCAAAGTGATAGTTTAGGGATGGCAGCTGTGAGTGACATTCCAGAGAGTGTTTGAGGCTAGTCATGGCAAACGTGAGTGAGAATGAATGTAAGTTATTAAGGTCAGTGAAGTCTAGCACTGGCTAGACTAATTGAAATGAGAACTCCAAACTCAGATCCCAGTCTTGGCAGGAAACAGTGAGGGCGCGGTATGAGCGAACATAGCCACATCGGTGGACATTAATATCACGGAGAGCTAGGGAGACAGCTTGGAGTGCAGCTCATTGAATGGCCTGACTGTGAATAACAAAGGCTTAGAGATAAGTTTGTTGGTATTGGTAACGAGGATACAGTGGAATGGCAATTGAAGAGATGACCATTAATTGATTTTTGAATCGCCTTAGAAATTTGACTGTTTCATGATCATATAAACTGTATCTGTTTGTTACTAACCTGGTGTGTTGTTTGGCTTACTCATCACATTTCCGAGTGGCCCTTTGATTTTGGAATGAGGATCACAACGTTTTTCATGCGATGCGTACAGAACAATCTGGTACTCCCTCCGCAAGCAGTAAAAGTATGAAGATTTTTGGTGCCCCAGGCAGAGTTACATTATGCTGAGTTTGTGCATCCCCCAACTTCCTGAAAAGGGGCAGTCCATATGTGCAGATCCTGGATGCAATCTGGCTCCTCCTGCTGTTGGCACCCACAGGCACACCCTTGGCTCACCGTATTTTAGTGCTGATCATGATCGCAGAAGGACTGTGACCTTTCCACATTCTTCGCAGATTAGCTTGATCTAAGCATGATGGCCTGTTGGTGAGATGGGACGTGTCGGTGTCTGAGCAGATGGACTGTGCAGAGCTGGCATGTTCAACTACAAGCCAGGATCCAAACATATGCAATTCTGCATCTCCGGCTCCTGCTCTTTGATACACAAAGCCATATGCCACTGAAATCCCTGCGCATAATCAGGAATGATGGGACATGGCTGGAAGCCCCACGTCCAGAGCAGAAAGCGAGAGCAGGTCTGGCCTAGGCACAGATTGCATTTCAGGCCAAGCTTCAATCTCTCCTTGTTGCCAGAAAATCAGTCTGTAACTTATTCAGCAGATACAAGCTCAAGTCACCCCAAATTTAACCTCTATTGGGGCAGAAAATAATCCACCGGCTGTATGGAAAAGGACCACCCGCTCCCCATCAACCGCTCACCCGTTCATCCCTCTCTCTTCGTCCTTTTTGCAGTCCTTTTTCATTGCACCTAGTCTTGTACCGATTTTCCCTAGAAACTGCAATGTGTTAAACCTATGATTGTTTCTTAACTTACAGGTTTAAGCATAAGACACCTGCTAAAACCATGGATTTGCGCTATATCATCATTTGAAAGAAATTTGAAACCAGAACCTCCAGAGAGACCTTCTCATCCTTCCTAGACCCAAGAGAGAGACCAACCATCCCTCCCTCCGCACACAGGCCAGGACCTCACAAAGTACAGTACACTCTGCTCTGTGGCGGGCGGCGAATGTACTCCGGAGAGACTCCCCTATCCTGCCAACGACCAATAACTGCTGAAACCGTTGTAAAAGTCCTGAAATAGAAGCCATGACTACGACAGACAAAGGGCTACACCCACTTTTCAGCCACTGCTTCATAAAACAAGTATCAGCAAAGCCAAAAGGTCTGGGTTGGCTGCCAACGTTTGGATTTGCCAATAATTGTGAATGGTTTTTGTAAAACTGTACATCAGTACTAATTTCTGTGTGCAAGTGAGAATGCTCTTACTTACAGAGAGGTAAGTCAATGGCTGAAGGTGGCTGACCGTGTGCCCCATGCTGTTTGTTGTTGTAGGTGGAACAAAAAGGTGACTGGCACACCAATAAACGAAGAGCACTGGCTATGTTTATGCTTATATATTTACTGTTAAAAAAAGTTAAAGTGATGCTATAGGTAAGTGACAATGCCAGTTGCAGTATTACAATTTTAAATAAAAAAATGAAATTCACCAGTTATAGTTAACTGAAGTACCTCTAACTGAGCCCTGATGTAATTATAACTCGTGCACCCGCCATGTAGTTTAAAATATGATATTGCAGCTGACACAGTCACCTAACTATAACACCACTTTAACCTTTGGTTTTAAGTGAATTTCTAAAGTTGTTTTTACTGTAAGTCACTGTAAATATATAAAAGGCAGCCTTTTGGTTTTGTCAAAGGGTCATCGAAACGTCGGCCAATACTTATTTAAATCAGTCATTTGTAGTCAAAACAGTATCAAACGATGTGTGGCTTAGCCGGGAATAGAGTGAAACATTCGTCCCCATGGCTCCGTTCCACACTGGTCACAATCTGCCATCAAATGCATCCCCAGACCTCCGTGCACACCTCCATGCATGTGGCTGGGCCTGGAGAGGACAGGGGACTCCACCCGCCATCTTGGCTCTACGGGCGTAGGCTGTTGAATCGAGGCGCTATCCGCGGCCCCTATGACACCCGAGCCGTCTCCCCAGAGTGACTTTTGCTGGCTGGGGGAGGAAAGAGGTGTGATGTACCCAGGATCCTGCACCACTCTCTGTTGGTGGGGCCTACCTGCGCCCTTGGCGGCAAGATCGGTGGCCACCTGGCCGGCCTGTCGAGACTCAAGATCCCTCACTGAGCTCAGGTGAGTGCCCTACCCGGCCGGGAGCATGACCGGGAATGTGAGATTCCCCCACACCTGGCATCAATTATAGGGGGCCTCCTGAACTCTACCTGGCTCAAGCATGGAGACGAGGACCTGCTCCTACTGACTGGTTGACTGGGCTGGAGCCCGGGGCATTTTGTGGTGGTGACTCGGGTCCTCGGTAGAGCACACTGACAATGAGGACTCTGCCTTTTGCTCACTTACATCAAGCTGGACCCCTGCAAAACCGTCCACAATTGCCACCCGGGTCAGGCTGCTGTGCCTGACCCTGGTGGCAATATAAATTTAAATTAGCCCCTGAAGGGTATTATTGGGTGCTCCCTCGTGAAGCAGTGAATAATAAATGAACTCCTCTGTATGCTCATTTATTATTCTTTGTCCTCTGTATATATTTTATTATTTTTTTGTGGGTGTCCCGGTTCCACCCAAGACACCCACAAATTTATTTTTTTGTCGTGGACCGAGGGGGGAGCCCCAAGGCCCCCAGAGACCCCGCCGGCTCTGGGCCACCACCCATTGTGGCTGCCAGCAGAAGTCGGCCACTTTGGGTTTTTTTGTGGGCACCCGGGGTCCCCATATCTATATAATCCTTTGGTGGCCACGGGGGAGCCGCAGGGTCCCCACGGTCCCTGCTGGCTACCCTGGTGGGAGCCGGCCACTTTATTTTTTGGCGGGTGCCCTGGTCCACACTCAGGGCACCCACATCTATGTAAACCATTTGGTGCCACGGGTGTCCCAGGGCCCTTAAGGCCTATGCTGGCTCCCCTGGCAAGAGCCGACCACTTTGTTTTTAAGTAGGTGCCCACCTGGGGCCCCCACATCTATATAATCCATTGGGAGCCGCTTGGGAGCCCCAGGGCACCTACGACCACTGCTGGCACCACTTGGGAGAGATGTCCACATTCTTTTTTGTTGGATGCCCACCCGGGGCACCCACATCTATATAATCCATTGAGGGACGCAGGGAGGAGACCCAGGGCCCCCGCGACCCCTGCTGACTCCCTTGGAACCTAAAAGAAATTGATCTTACAGTGGTGATAGGCCCTATGGCTGGTCTGCTCAACTGTTACCTACATTGCTAGAGGCGCAGTCCTACCATCAGTCGCACACAGTCCCGCCCTGCTAGATATCAGAAAGATTGCAGTGTGTGTAAGTTGGCACTGGAAGAGTTCTGCAGTCCACAATATGCCCCACATCTTGCGGTCCAGTGGTAAAGAACCATGTGCAAGCCCCCTATTGGTGCACCCTGTTAGCTAATCATGGTTAAAGCCATATTGCTATTCTGATGATGTGTGTTCAATCTTACTCTTTCACTCTACCTCACTCCCAGATCAGAAAGGTCCTTCGTGGACTCTAGTGTTGTTACAGTCCGCCTCTAAACCTCCAAATTGCCAAGAATAACTCATCAAAACGCTTGCATTCTTCAAGGTGAACTGGCCAATTTTTTTTCCCTTTGTTGCCAGTCCCTGACTAGCTCATTGATAAGTCATGGTGAGATCCCCAATTCATTCCAAAAAGTGGGGGATTACCTAGAGAGGGTTTTATTTTTATTCCTTCAGGTAGGAGTTACTTTGGGATGTTGGGTTTGACCCACAGTTGAAGGATGTCTTGGAGGGCCTCTGTATGTCCTTCTGTCCCCTTCAGTCCAGCACTTTTCACGAGCCCGGCAGTTTATCTTTTAGGTTGTGGCCAACAATTAATGGAGTAAAATCACATCAGATTCTAAAACTGTTTCAAAACACGAGCTGATGGGAAAATACCACCTTTCTATTGACCCCCTGCACTATTTATAGTTTATCAATAAATATAAATCTGACTTATGGCACTACACATGTACCACTCTGCCTCAGAGAATAAAGATGTGAAAAAAACTCTAAATACCGGAAGCCGAAGAGGACGTGGCTGCTTTTAAGAGAGCTAGACTGGAAAGGCCATTTAATGGACGTTTTTTACAGAAGTGTCTACAGCGGCTCTGGCACTCGTTGTAGGGAGACACCACCACATCACGCAATGGACCAACAAAAGATGCCCCTTTCCAGCACCTACCAACGTTGCTTCATGTGGCACCTTCACTCAACTCACTGATTTCCCATTTTATATCTGTGTATCCCATTGTGGTTGCCTTCGTATTTTTCCATCTTGTTTAGGATCTCGAGCTAAAAGCTGCAGTTGGAAGTCATACGCATGTGTCTCCCACAGAACATTCAACCATTTGTACTGACACTTTTGAGCATAGAAATACAAAAAAATGAAAATTGCAAGAAAATACTTAAATGTACTTCAAATAATTTCATCTGCTAAGTGTTCCCCGGATAAAGGCAGCTTTGATTGATTTATTCTGAAGCAACAAAGCTCTTCGCAGTCAGCAATATCCTAATATTTATGAAGCTGCGAACTCCTGGCTCTTTCTGCTCAGTGGTGCTTTTGATAGAGCATGTAAAGAACGTCTTCATCAGTCACGCTTTGTTATACGCAAAAAAGAAACAATTTTACTAGGGTTATATGTCACAACACCAATGTCCTAAATATCGACATATCAACATCGTAGTCACGTGAGTAATTAGCCGCTTGTACCCATGAACAAGATGAATGAATCGAATCGCGTCGGCGCACATTGTTCCGTGTTTTTGATCTATTTAAGAAGATTGTTACCAGTCGAGGAGTGCATCTCATCCTTCTTGGGGCTGATGAGAAGTTTGTTTTATATATATATTCACTGAAAAAACCATAGGTTTTAGGGACAGTTATAGTTAGTTGGACATTTCACTCGTACAAAACCATAGACATTCCCCCGTTATAGTTAGTTCAGCTAACTATAACTCGCGCCCCCGCAATGCACTGCTGATGATGTCACATATTACATCACTCATGACATGGTCAGTGACATCACTGATGACATCACTGATGACATCTCAAATGACATCACTGATGACATCACTGATGACATCATCCAGTGACTGTGTGTTTCTGTAAAGTTTAAATATGTTTAATATATATAGGGAAAGGCGTATTGAAGAATGAGTGGGTGTATAAGTGTCTGAATGGATGATTTAGTACGTGCGTGACTGACTCTACAAGTGAGTGATTAAACGTATCTTACTGAATGCATGGGTTAGTGACTAAACTGTGTGAATGTCTGTATCCGTCTGTTGGTGTGTAAGTGGATGCATGGATTTGCGAATAGCTACATGAGTGTCTATATGGGTTATTGATTGGTTCTCTGAGTATCTGTATGGCTGCCTGAGTGTTTGTGTGGGTGGGGTGTGTGTGACTCTGTACATAGATGTGTGAGTGGGTGATTCACTGGGTGCATGATTTCAAGAGTGCATCTGTGATGGACTGCTTGGGTGGGTGAGTGTGTGTATGGGTGTGTTAGTGAGTGAATGTATATCTCAGTGGTACAGGTGCGAGTAACTACATATGTAAAAGGCAGTATATATGTGTGTTAGAGTATTTAAATGGCTATAAGTGAGAGTGTGTGATTGTGAGAGTGGCTGTATGGATGCGTGTGTGCTTGTATCAGTTATTGTATAAGAGCGTAAGAATGTGCTAGTATTTGTATGAGTAAGTGAGCTGGTGTGTGTATAACTGTATAGGTGAGTAAATGGGTGTGTGATTAATTTTTGCATGACTGACTAGGTGTGTGAGTACCTCTATGGTTGAGTGGCGGTGTGTGAGTGTTTATATAGGTGTATGAGTGCATATGATAGTCCTGTACTGAGTGACTGTAAGTATGAGTGACTGTAAGGGTGAGTGAGTAGATGTGTGTGTGTAGACCTAAGAATCAGTGAGTGGGTATGTAGTTATTGGTATTGGAGTGTGTATGGTTTTGAGAATGGCAGTCTGTAATTTAGAGTGGGTGTATCAAAAGTTATATTAGGGTGTGAGAAGATGCATGAAATTATCACATGGATGATGACATCAGTGATGTCATCAGTGATGTCATTTGAGATGTCATCAGTGATGTCATCAGTGATGTCACTGACCATGTCATGAGTGATGTAATATGTGACGTCATCAGCAGTGCATTGCGGGGCGCGAGTTATAGTTAGCTGAACTAACTATAACGGGGGAATTTCTATGGTTTTGTACGAGTGAAATGTCCAACTAACTATAACTGTCCCTAAAACCTATGGTTTTTTCAGTGAATTTCAAAGGTTTTTAAATGCTAATTTCAAACTATAACGTGTCTGAAACCGATGGTTTTTTCAGTGAATTTCAAAGGTTTTTAAATGCTAATTTCTAACTATAACGTGCCTGAAACCTATGATTTTTTAAGTGAATTTCAAAGGTTTTTTAAATGCTAGTTTCTAACTATGCCTACAGAGGTAGGACATGTGAAGAAAGAAGAAAAACGCACAGAAAGAAGCAAAGAAATGCAGAAAGAAGCAACAGAAGTCCACAAAGACGAAGAAAAGTGCAGGAAGAAGCAAAAGATGTGCAGAAAGAACCAACAGAGGAGCAGAAAGAGGCCTTGTTGCAAAATGATCCTGTGCCCACAACTTTTTCAGACGGGTACTGGTGGTAACTGACTCTGACTAACCAGAGTCAGTGCTATGCTAAAAGACACTTAGAATACAGTGAAAACACCTACATACACTAGGGAACACTATGCGTTGGGGTACCCCTGTGATTAGCATGACCTCCTCTGTAAGTCCCTAGTACATAATAGGGCAGGGGGATTAAAACTACCTCTTAAAACGCGCTACAGGGCCGTTTGCACAGTGGTGAAGGGAGGGGGCCTGAGGTGACATGTGTGCAAACGCGCCCCGTGGCGCGTTTTAAGTTGCGAGATTAAGTCCCCTTGAATCCTGAGGGTCCCTGGGGCCCAACTAGCCCCCAGGTACCTACAATTAGGACCACAGAGCTGAGTTGCAGAGAGGCGTTCCGAGGCCACGCACCTTTTTCACCTCTCTGCAACGCAACTCTGTTGTGCTTACTGAAGGTACCTGGTGGGCTAGTTGGCCCCCAGGGTCCCTCAGGATTCAAGGAATTAATTCCCCAAATTAAAACGCACCACAGGGCGTGTTTGCGCACATGTCACCTGAGGCCCCGCCCCCACCCTTCACCACTGTGCAAACGCGCCCCGTGGCGCGTTTTTTTTTAGTTTAAAAAAGCTTTTATTTGAAAGATTAACAGAGTTACAGCAAACCAACAATGCATAAATATACAGAATAAAACCGTGGCGCGTTTTAAGTTGGGGGATTAGGTCACCTTGAATCCTGAGGGTCCCTGGGGCCCAACTAGCCCACCAGGTACTTCCAGTAAGCACCACAGGCCTGCGTTGCAACGCCTGTAACAAATTGTGCCATTGTGTTTAGGTAGTGAAGGGGGTCGTGCTGGGGGTAGTGTTTTAGGGTTTAGGGTAGTGCAGTGGTGTTTGTGTAGTGTAGGGGGTCATGCTGGGAGTAGATTTAGGGTTTAGGGTAGTGCAGTGGTGTTTGGATAGTGTAGGGAGTTGTGCTGGGGAGTGTTGTAGGGTTTAGGGTAGTGCAGTGGTGTTTGGGTAGTGTAGGGGGTTGTGCTGGGGGTAGTGTTTTAGGGTTTAGGGTAGTGCAGTGGTGTTTGGGTAGTGTAGGGGGTCATGCTGGGGGTAGTGGTTTAGGATTTAGGGTAGTGCAGTGGTGTTTGGGTAGTGTAGGGGGTACTGCTGGGGGTAGTGTTTTAGGGTTTAGGGTAGTGCAATGGTGTTTGGGTAGTGTAGGGGGTACTGCTGGGGGTATTGTTTTAGGGTTTAGGGTAGTGCAGTGGTGTTTGGGTAGTGTAGGGGTTCGTGCTGGGGGTAATTTTTTAGGGTTTAGGGTAGTGCAGTGGTGTTTGTGTAGTGTAGGGGGTAGTGCTTTAGGGTTTAGGGTAGTGCAGTGGTGTTTGTGTAGTGTAGGGGGTCATGCTGGGAGTAGATTTCAGGGTTTAGGGTAGTGCAGTGGTGTTTGGATAGTGTAGGGAGTCGTGCTGGGGGAGTGTTGTAGGGTTTAGGGTAGTGCAGTGGTGTTTGGGTAGTGTAGGGGTTGTGCTGGGGGTAGTGTTTTAGGGTTTAGGGTAGTGCAGTGGTGTTTGGGTAGTGTAGGGGGTCATG
This sequence comes from Calotriton arnoldi, assembly GCA_963921515.1. NCBI lineage: Eukaryota > Metazoa > Chordata > Amphibia > Caudata > Salamandridae > Calotriton > Calotriton arnoldi. The sequence continues at coordinate 775,696 of CAWUFW010009376.1, forward strand.
CTGGGGGTAGTGGTTTCAGGATTTAGGGTAGTGCAGTGGTGTTTGGGTAGTGTAGGGGGTACTGCTGGGGGTAGTGTTTTAGGGTTTAGGGTAGTGCAATGGTGTTTGGGTAGTGTAGGGGGTACTGCTGGGGGTATTGTTTTAGGGTTTAGGGTAGTGCAGTGGTGTTTGGGTAGTGTAGGGGTTCGTGCTGGGGGTAATGTTTTAGGGTTTAGGGTAGTGCAGTGGTGTTTGTGTAGTGTAGGGGGTAGTGCTTTAGGGTTTAGGGTAGTGCAGTGGTGTTTGTGCAGTGTAGGGGGTCGTGCTGGGGGTAGTGTTTCAGGGTTTAGGGTAGTGCAGTGGTGTTTGTGCAGTGTAGGAGGTCGGGTGGTGTTTAGGGTTTAGGGTAGTGCAGTGGTGTTCGGGCAGTGTAGGGGTTCATGCTGGGGGTGGTGTTTCAGGGTTTAGGGCAGTGCAGTGGTGTTCAGGCAGTGTAGGGGGTCTTGCTGGGGGTGGTGTTTCAGGGTTTAGGGCAGTGGTGTTCGGGTAGTGTAGGGGGTCATGTGGGGGTAGTGTTTCAGGGTTTAGGGCAGTGCAGTGGTGTTTGGGTAGTGTAGGGGGTCATGCTGGGGGTAGTGTTTTAGGGTTTAGGGCAGTGCAGTGGTGTTCGGGTAGTGTAGGGGGTCGTGCTGGGGGAGTGTTTTAGGGTTTAGGGCAGTGCAGTGGTGTTCGGGTAGAGTAGGGGGTCGTGCTGGGGGAAGTGTTTGAGGGTTTAGGGCAGTGCAGTTGTGTTCGGGTAGTGTAGGGGGTCGTGCTGGGGTGAGTATTTTAGGGTTTAGGGTAGTGCAGTGGTGTTCGGGTAGTGTAGGAGGTCGTGCTGGGGGTTGTGTTTCAAGGTTTAGGGCAGTGTAGTGTTGTTCGGGCAGTGTAGGGGGTCGTGCTGGGGCTGGTGTTTCAGGGTTTAGGGCAGTGCAGTGGTGTTCGGGCAGTGTAGGGGGTCTTGCTGGGGGTGGTGTTTCAGGGTTTAGGGCAGTGCAGTGGTGTTCGGGCAGTGTAGGGGGTCTTGCTGGGGGTGATGTTTCAGGGTTTAGGGCAGTGCAGTGGTGTTCGGGCAGTGTAGGGGTCTTGCTGGGGGTGGTGTTTCAGGGTTTAGGGCAGTGGTATTCGGGCAGTGTAGGGGGTCTTGCTGGGGGTCATGTTTCAGGGTTTAGGGCAGTGCAGTGGTGTTCGGGCAGTGTAGGGGGTCTTGCTGGGGGCAGTGTTTCAGGGTTTAGGGCAGAGCAATGGTGTTCGGGCAGTGTAGGGGGTCGTGCAGGGGGGTGGTGTTTCAGGGTTTAGGGCAGTGCAGTGGTGTTCGGGCAGTGTAGGGGTCGTGCTGGGGGTGGTGTTTCAGGGTTTAGGGCAGTGCAGTGGTGTTCGGGCAGAGTAGGGTGTCGTGCTGGGGGTGGTGTTTCAGGGTTTAGGGCAGTGCAGTGGTGTTCGGGCAGTGTAGGGGGTCATGCTGGGGCTGGTGTTTCAGGGTTTAGGGCAGTGCAGTGGTTTTCAGGCAGTGTAGGCGGTCGTGCTGGGGGTGGTGTTTCAGGGTTTAGGGCAGTGCAGTGGTGTTTGGGCAGTGTAGGGGGTCGTGCTGGGGGTGGTGTTTCAGGGTTTAGGGCAGTGCAGTGGTGTTCGGGCAGTGTAGGGGGTCATGCTGGGGCTGGTGTTTCAGGGTTTTGGGCAGAGCAGTGGTGTTCGGGCAGTGTAGGGGACGTGCTGGGGGTAGTGTTTCAGGGTTTAGGGCAGTGCAGTGTTGTTCGAGCAGTGTAGGGGGTCTTGCTGGGGTGGTGTTTCAGGGTTTAGGGCAGTGGTGTTCGGGCAGTGTAGGGGGTCTTGCTGGGGGTAGTGTTTCAGGGTTTAGGGCAGTGCAGTGGTGTTCGTGCAGTGTAGGGGGTCATGCTGGGGCTGGTGTTTCAGGGTTTAGGGCAGTGCAGTAGTGTTCGGGCAGTGTAGGGGGTCGTGCAGGGGGTGGTGTTTCAGGGTTTAGGGCAGTGCAGTGGTGTTCGGGCAGTGTAGGGGGTCGTGCTGGGGTGGTGTTTCAGGGTTTAGGGCAGTGCAGTGGTGTTCGGGCAGTGTAGTGGGTCGTGCAGGGGGTGGTGTTTCAGGGTTTAGGGCAGTGCAGTGGTGTTCGGGCAATGTAGGGGGTCATGCTGGGGCTGGTGTTTCAGGGTTTAGGGCAGTGCAGTGGTGTTCGGGCAGTGTAGGGGGTCTTGCTGGGGGTGGTGTTTCAGGGTTTAGGGCAGTGGTGTTCGGGCAGTGTAGGGGGTCTTGCTGGGGGTGATGTTTCAGGGTTTAGGGCAGAGCAGTGGTGTTCGGGCAGTGTAGGGGGTCTTGCTGGGGGTAGTGTTTCAGGGTTTAGGGCAGTGGTGTTCATGCAGTGTAGGGGGTCATGCTGGGGATGGTGTTTCAGGGTTTAGGGCAGTGCAGTAGTGTTCGGGCAGTGTAGGTGGTCGTGCTGGGGCTGGTGTTTCAGGGTTTAGGGCAGTGCAGTGGTGTTCGGGCAGTGTAGGGTGTCGTGCTGGGGGTGGTGTTTCAGGGTTTAGGGCAGTGCAGTGGTGTTCGGGCAGTGTAGGGGGTCGTGCACGGGGTGGTGTTTCAGGGTTTAGGGCAGTGCAGTGGTGTTCGGGCAGTGTAGGGGGTCGTGCTGGGGCTGGTGTTTCAGGTTTTAGGGCAGTGCAGTGGTGTTCGGGCAGTGTAGGGGGTCATGCTGGGGCTGGTGTTTCATGGTTTAGGGCAGTGCAGTGGTGTTCGGGCAGTGTAGGGGGTCGTGCTGGGGCTGGTGTTTCAGGGTTTAGGGCAGTGCAGTGGTGTTCGGGCAGTGTAGGTGGTCGTGCTGGGGCTGGTGTTTCAGGGTTTAGGGCAGTGCAGTGGTGTTCGGGCAGTGTAGGGGGTCGTGCTGGGGCTGGTGTTTCTGGGTTTAGGGCAGTGCAGTGGTGCTCGGGCAGTGTAGGGGGTCGTGCTGGGGGTGGTGTTTCTGGGTTTAGGGTTGTGCAGTGGTGTTCGGGCAGTGTAGGGGGTCGTGCTGGGGCTGGTGTTTCAGGGTTTAGGGCAGTGCAGTGGTGTTCGGGCAGTGTAGGGGTCGTGCTGGGGCTGGTGTTTCAGGGTTTTGGGCAGAGCAGTGGTGTTCGGGCAGTGTAGGGGTCGTGCTGGGGGTGGTGTTTCAGGGTTTAGGGCAGTGCAGTGGTGTTCGGGCAGTGTAGGGGTCGTGCTGGGGGTGGTGTTTCAGGGTTTAGGGCAGTGGTGTTCGGGCAGTGTAGGGGGTCTTGCTGGGGGTGATGTTTCAGGGTTTAGGGCAGTGCAGTGGTGTTCGGGCAGTGTAGGGGGTCTTGCTGGGGGTAGTGTTTCAGGGTTTAGGGCAGTGCAGTGGTGTTTGGGCAGTGTAGGGGGTCGTGCTGGGGGTGGTGTTTCAGAGTTTAGGGCAGTGCAGTGGTGTTCAGGCAGTGTAGGGGGTCGTGAAGGGGTGGTGTTTCAGGGTTTAGGGCAGTGCAGTGGTGTTCGGGCAGTGTAGGGGGTCGTGCTGGGGTGGTGTTTCAGGGTTTAGGGCAGTGCAGTGGTGTTCGAACAGTGTAGGGGGTCGTGCAGGGGCTGGTGTTTCAAGGTTTAGGGTAGTGCAGTGGTGTTTGGGTAGTGTTGGGGGTCGTGCTGGGGGTATTGTTTTAAGATTTAGGTTAGTGCAGTGGTGTTTGGGTAGTGTAGGGGATCGTGCTGGGGGTAGTGTTTTAGGGTTTAGGGTAGTGCAGTGGTGTTTGTGTAGTGTAGGGCGTCGTGCTGGGGATAGTGTTTTAGGGTTTAGGGTAGTGCAGTGGTGCTTGTGTAGTGTAGGGGTCGTGCTGGGGGTAGTGTTTTAGGGTTTAGGGTAGTGCAGTGGTGCTTGTGTAGTGTAGGGGTCGTGCTGGGGGTAGTGTTTTAGGGTTTAGGGTAGTGCAGTGGTGTTTGTGTAGTGTAGGGGTCATGTTTTAGGGTAGTGCAGTGGTGTTTGGGTAGTGTAGGGGTCGTGCTGGGGGTAGTGTTTTAGGATTTAGGTTAGTGCAGTGGTGTTTGGGTAGTGTAGGGGTCGTGCTGGGGGTAGTGTTTTAGGGTTTAGGGTAGTGCAGTGGTGTTTGTGTAGTGTAGGGGGTCATGCTGGGGGTAGTGTTTTAGGGTTTAGGATAGTGCAGTGGTGCTTGTGTAGTGTAGGGGGTCATGCTGGGGGTAGTGTTTTAGGGTTTAGGGCAGTGCAGTGGTGTTTTTGTAGTGTAGGGGTTCATGTTTTAAGATGCAACACTCCAATACCTGACCTGTCTGCACTACATAAAACTGCAAAAAAATAAAAATAAAAAGTGTTTTGCACACTTTTGTCATTGGGCTATATGTGGGCTACATCTGGGTAATATTTGTGCTACATTTGGGCTCTTTTTTCGCTGGTGGCCATCTTGGAAGACTTCTTTGTTATGAAGTTTCCTAATTTCCTCATTTACTGCAGTCTCCTCAGTAGGAAATGCTTTCAGTTTTTACTTTGATTCCATCAAGAAGGCATTCAGATGTGTCTCACATTTGCCATAAATTCAGAATGTTATCACTCTAGTTGCTCATTAGATCACTGTAGTAAAGCTACTACTCACCAGGGAGTTAACTGGAAGTCTGCTGCTGGTATTGAAAGTGATTGTTTCAGTCTGCATGTCAGAATTTTCTAATGAAATAGAAGAGGATTTGAGATCTCACTTAAAACATGCCCTCATTTTTCTTTCTGCAGCACTAACCATAATTTCTATTTCAAAAGAACCCCCTCATTTTGTTCCTTTTTAAATTAAATGTTTTAAGTATTAACGGTTTATTCCAATCAAGATGGCTTCAGGTGTGCCATACTTTTGTCATAAGTAAGGCTGTTAGCGCTCTAGTTGTTCTTTAGAACACTCTGGGAAGCTGCAGTAGAACACAAAGGCATCAACTGGCAGGCTGCTCCTGTTGAAATATAACAGGAAGATATTTGAGATCACACTTGAAACATGTCCTAATTTTTCTTTCTACAGCACTACCCATAATTTCTATGACAAAATGAACCCCATCAATTTGTTCCTTTTTAAATTAAATGTTTTAAGTGTTACCAGTTTATTCCAATCAAGATGGCTTCAGGTGTGCCATACTTTTGTCATAAGTAAGGCTGTTAGCACTCTAGTTGTTCTTTAGAACACTCTGGGAAGCTGCAGTAGAACACAAAGGGATCAACTGACAGGCTGCTCCTGTTGAAATATAACAGGAAGATATTTGAGATCTCACTTGAAACATGTCCTAATTTTTCTTTCTATAGCACTAACCATAATTTCTATGACAAAATGAACCCCATCATTTTGTTCCTTTTTAAATTAAATGTTTTAAGTGTTACCAGTTTATTCCAATCAAGATGGCTTCAGGTGTGCCATACTTTTGTCATAAGTAAGGCTGTTAGCACTCTAGTTGTTCTTTAGAACACTCTGGGAAGCTGCAGTAGAACACAAAGGAATCAACTGACAGTCTCTGCCCTTGTTGGATGTACATGTTTTATTGAGAATGTCAGACTTCATTCTCACATGACTGAGAAAGATAATGTGAATTTACAGAAAATATGTTCTCATTTTAGCTTCTGGAGCACCTTCCAAAACTCTATGGGACAAGCATGTGAAAATAGTTTTCTCTCAAACATGATTCATGATATCCCAGCAGAAGCTTTTTCACAGGGTAAAATCACCTTAGAACACACCACAATTCCTGAAATTAGTATGGTACCATCAACAAATGAATTCTAATGTAACTAAAGTCTGTTATCACCCTTTATAGTTCTCCTTTTGGTAACACTCAAAATCTTTGATTCACTACAATGCATTTCAATGGGGTACTATCATTTATATTGGTCCCAAGATGGCTGCCAGCAATTCCAGGATGAAGTGCTGACAGCCAATCAGATCTCACGATGACATGTGTGGTTAGGCTCCGCCCAGATATATATGTGATTTTACTTTTGATTTTCTCAGCAACTACTGAACGGACTTACACCATTTAACAAAAAGGGTTCTTTCTGAACCAAGAACTACCTCTTTGCCAAATTTGGTGTAATTCCGTTCAGCAGTTCGGGCTGTAGCCGTGTCTAAAGTTTCCTATGGAAAATTGCATGGGGAAAACACGTTTTGGGACCCCCCTTTTTTCTCGGCCCCCACTTGCCGAATCACCCCGAAACTTTCAGGATAGGAGCGGACCGGAGCGGGCCATAAGTTTTGAAAATTTCGCAAAGATTCGTCAACCGGCGCCAAAGTTATTGGAAATAGAATGTTGTGAATTTCCTATGGAAAATAGGTCCTAACTATAACTATCTACTGGCGACCGCCAGTAGATAATATATATATATATTATCTACTGGCGGTCGCCAGTAGATAGTTATAGTTACAACCTATTATCCATAGGAAATCCGCGACATTCTATTTGCAATAACGTTGGCATCGGTTGACGAATCTTCGCAAAGCTTCCAACTTGTTGGGGCGCTCCGGTCCGCTCCTACCTGAAAGTCTCGGGGTGATACGTCAGCGGGGCCGAGAAAAGGGGGTCCCAAACGCGTTTTCCCATTCATTTTCCATAGGAACCTTTAGTCGCAGCTACAGCCCGAACTGCTGAGCGGAATTACCCCAAATTTGGCAAAGAGGTAGCCCTTGGTTCAGACTGGTGCCTTTGCTAAAATGGTGTAAATCCGTTCAGTAGTTCCTGAGAAATTCACAATTAAAATCACATATATATCTATGGGCGCGTCGAATCCGCGTACCCTCCCGATCACGAGCTGCATGCTAATTGGCTGTCAACACTCCAAATCAAGAAGTGTTGGCAGCCATTTTATCCCTCGGTAGAACCGAGGGACAGAAACAAGTGCGCAAAGCGCAAAAGGGAGCAGGGTAGAAACACCCTGACCCCTAGGTCTGCTCAGGGGTGCCACAAGGACCCCTGGGCAGAAAAAAGATTTTATTTTTTTTTAAATCGGCGGGATGCGCTTAGGGTGCGCGTATCCCGCCGAGAAATAAAAAGAAACAAGTGCGCAAAACGCACAAAGGGGGCAGGGTAGAAACACCCTAACCCCTAGGCCTGCTCAGGGGTCCCACAAAGACCCCTGGGCAAAAAAGCATTTTTTTTTTTTTTAAATCGGCAGGATGCGCTCAGGGTGCGCGAATCCTGCCGAAACAAAATCGAGCGCGGTCTCCGCGCTTCGATGTTAGTTGGCCCCGGGTGGCCCAAGTCCCGGGGGCATGGTGGGGGGATAATTTAATGTGTGGGGGCCTCAAGGGCCCCCGAAGCCCGGGGACCGCCACCCCCGGGTCTTTTTTAAAAATGGTGCGGGAGAGCTCTGAGCCCTCCCGCAGCCCGGGGACCACCACCTCCCGGGGCTTTTTTAAATTAAAAATTAAACCAGTGTGGGGGGGCTCCAGCCCCCACACGCCCGGGACCGCCACCTCCCGGGGCACTAAACATTTTAATATGGGGGTCCGTTACGGACCCCAGAGCCCGAGGACCACCACCTCCCGGGGCTGTGTACTGAATGGGAGGGGGCCGCGCGGCCCCCTCCTGGAGCCCTTGATGGCCCTGGGGACCACCACCCCCAGGGCCGGCTCCTGCAGTGTCCCGGGGTGCCTACCCCGGGACACTGTAGTTTGCTATGGCAGGACCGGGAGCCTCGCGGCTCCCGTCCTGCCATAGCAAACTGCTTGGATATTGGAAGAGAGCAGGAAACCTGCTCTCTCTTCCAATATCCAAAGCGATGCTTTCCACATGGTGAGCAGCATGTCAGCTGCTCCCCATGTGGAACAGCATGCCGGCTCCCAAGGGACGTGGGGAGCCGGCGGGACTGTGGGGGGATTGGGGACCCCCACAGTCCCCCAACGGAGAAGGAGCCAGCCCGGGGGATGGGGTCCCCGGGGCAAGTAGTGGCCCGGGAGGGGGCCACGCGGCCCCCTCTCCAAAAAGAGAGAAAAAAAAATGGAAAGGCCGGCCCCGGGGATGGGGTCCCCGGGGCCTTAAAATGGCCAGAGGAGGGGGCCACGCTGCCCCCTCAAAATAATAAATATAGAGGCCATGCCCCGGGGGATGGGGTCCCCGGGGCCAATACAGGCCCAGGGAAGGGGGGCCACGCGGCCCCCTTCCCGTTTTTTTTTTTTTTGTAATTTTAAAAAAGGGGTAAGGCCCTGGGGGATGGGGTCCCCAGGGCCCAAAAAAGAAAAAGGAAGGGGGCCACACAGCCCCCTTCAGAGACAAAAAAACGATCGGGCCCGCAGGCCCCGCCCCCTTCCTTCACCACTCTGCAAACGCGCCCCTGGCGCGTTTGCAGAGGAAGCAATTCCCCTTGAATACTGGGGGTCCCTGGGGGCCAACTAGCCCACCAGGAACCTCCAATATGCGCCAGGGGGCTGCGTTGCAGAGACGTGTAGAGAGGCCACACCCCTTTTACACCTCTCTGCAACGCAGCTCTGTGGCGCTTTGGAGGTATATGGTGGGCTAGTTGGACTCCGGGGACCCTCAGGATTCAAGGGACTATCCCAACTTAAAACGCGCCACGGGCGCGTTTGCACAGTGGTGAAGGGAGGGCGGGGCTTCAGGTGACATGTGTGCAAACAGGCCCCGTGGCGCGTTTTAAGATGGGTAATTAAATCCTCTTCAATCCTGAGGGTCCCTGGGGGCCAACTAGCCCAACAGGTACGTCCAGAAAGCGCCACAGAGCTGCGTTGCAGAGAGGTGTAAAAAGGGGTGTGGCCTCTCTACACGTCTCTGCAACGCAGCCCCCTTGCGCATATTGGAGGTTCCTGGTGGGCTAGTTGGCCCCTAGGGACCCCCAGGATTCAAGGGGACTTAATCCCCCAACTTAAAACGCGCAACGGGGCGCGTTTGCACAGATGTCACCTCAGGCCCCGCCCCCTCCCTTCACCATTGTGCAAATATTCCTCTAAAATCAGCCGAAATACGAATTCCGATTTACTCACCTGTTATCAGGAGAGACCTCAGTGCTGTATCTTTCAGCCCAGTACTGGTCCTGAAAAGTAATTCTAACCATACTTACCAGTAACTTGAATTTCCTTCCATAGGCTAACATTGACTGGTTTCACTTGGAAATTCTTCTAAGTGTGGAGTTTTGGAACTTTAAAATATTCCTCTAAAATCAGCCGAAATACGAATTCCGATTTACTCACCTGTTATCAGGAGAGACCTCAGTGCTGCATCTTTCAGCCCAGTACTGGTCCTGAAAAGTAATTTTAACCGTACTTACCGGTAACTTGAATTTCCTTCATAGGCTAACATTGACTGGTTTCACTTGGAAATTCTTCTGTGTGTGGAGTTTTGGAACTTTAAAATATTCCTCTAAAATCAGCCGAAATACGAATTCCGATTTACTCACCTGTTATCAGGAGAGACCTCAGTGCTGTATCTTTCAGCCCAGTACTGATCCTCAAAAGTAATTTTAACCGTACTTACCAGTAACTTGAATTTCCTTCCATAGGATATCATTGCCTGCTTTTTGCTGAAAAAGTTTCTAAGTGTTGATTTTTGAAACATACAAATATTCCTGTAAAATCAGCCGAAATACGAATTCCGATTTACTCACCTGTTATAAGGAGAGACCTCAGTGCTGTATCTTTCAGCCCAGTACTGGTCCTGAAAAGTAATTTTAACCGTACTTACCAGTAACTTGAATTTCCTTCCATAGGCTAACATTGACTGGTTTCACTTGGAAATTCTTCGAAGTGTGGAGTTTTGGAACTTTAAAATATTCCTCTAAAATCAGCCGAAATACGAATTCCGATTTACTCACCTATTATCAGGAGAGACCTCCGTGCTGCATCTTTCAGCCCAGTACTGATCCTGAAAAGTAATTTTAACCGTACTTACCGGTAACTTGAATTTCCTTCATAGGCTAACATTGACTGGTTTCACTTGGAAATTCTTCTAAGTGTGGAGTTTTGGAACTTTAAAATATTCCTCTAAAATTAGCCGAAATACGAATTCCGATTTACTCACCTGTTATCAGGAGAGACCTCAGTGCTGCATCTTTCAGCCCAGTACTGATCCTCAAAAGTAATTTTACCGTACTTACCAGTAACTTGAATTTCCTTCCATAGGATATCATTGCCTGCTTTTGCTGAAAAAGTTTCTAAGTGTTGATTTTTGAAACATACAAATATTCCTCTAAAATCAGCCGAAATCCGAATTCTGATTTACTCACCTGTTATCAGGAGAGACCTCAGTGCTGCATCTTTCAGCCCAGTACTGCTCCTGAAAAGTAATTTTAACCGTACTTACCAGTAACTTGAATTTCCTTCCATAGGCTAACATTGACTGGTTTCACTTGGAAATTCTTCTAAGTGTGGAGTTTTGGAACTTTAAAATATTCCTCTAAAATCAGCCGAAATACGAATTCCGATTTACTCACCTGTTATCAGGAGAGACCTCAGTGCTGCATCTTTCAGCCCAGTACTGATCCTCAAAAGTAATTTTAACCGTACTTACCGGTAACTTGAATTTCCTTCATAGGCTAACATTGACTGGTTTCACTTGGAAATTCTTCTAAGTGTGGAGTTTTGGAACTTTAAAATATTCCTCTAAAATCAGCCGAAATACGAATTCCGATTTACTCACCTGTTATCAGGAGAGACCTCAGTGCTGCATCTTTCAGCCCAGTACTGATCCTGAAAAGTAATTTTAACCGTACTTACCAGTAACTTATATTTCCTACCGTAGGAATCCATTGTCTGGTTTTCAGCAGAAAAGTTTCAAAGTGTTGATTTTCACAAACTACAAATATTCCTTAAAAATCGCCTGTATGACTTAAACGCATTTTTTCAACTGTTTACAGGAGATGCACCAGTGCTGGATCCAGGATCCAACACTGAGTAAGAAAAAAGTAACGATAACAGTTTTTACCTGCTAAGTGAATTTCCTTCCATAGGATAACATTGGTGATTCTATGAGAAAAAGTTTCTAAGTGTCAACTTTTAAAATACAATAATATTCCTTAAAAATCACGACTGTAACCAAAACGCTTTTACTCAACTGTTTACAGGAGATGTACCAGGACTGAATCTAGGATCCAGTCCTGTGGTTACAAAAGTAATCCATAAAGTAACTAATTGCATTTAACTAGAAATTCACATTGAGCTGAATGTTGCATTGTGTTTGAAAATGTGTTGCCCATTGCAACAACTGTAACTACTGTACTTAAAGTCTATTGCCTATCTGCAAAGTATTTAAACTAAAGTAATTCATACTGAGAAAGTATTTTTTGTAATGTAATGTATAATGTAATTACAATGTAATTTAAAAATAAAATATGTAAAAAAAAATTGTTTCTAAAAATGTAGTAAATCAGTATGAAAAAGATTAATATAACAATTAATACATTTAAAAATTGTCATTTACAAAACCTTTGAAATTCACTGAAAAAACCGTAGGTTTCAGGCACGTTATAGTTAGAAATTAGCATTTAAAAAACCTTTGAAATTCACTGAAAAAACCATAGGTTTCAGACACGTTATAGTTACAAATTAGCATTTAAAAAACCTTTGAAATTCACTGAAAAAACCATAGGTTTCAGACACGTTATAGTTAGAAATTAGCATTTAAAAAACCTTTGAAATTCACTGAAAAAACCATAGGTTTTAGGGACAGTTATAGTTACTTGGACATTGCACTCTTACAAAACCCGTGAAATTCCCCCGTTATAGTTAGTTCAGCTAACTATAACTCGCGCCCCGTAATGCACTCCTGATGACGTCACATATTACATCACTCATGACATGGTCAGTGACATCACTGATGACATCACTGATGACATCTCAAATGACATCACTGATGACATCATCCACGTGATAATCTGATGCACCTCCTCACACCCTAATATAACCTTTGATACACCCACTCTAAATTACAGACTGCCATTCGCAAAACCATAGACACTCCAACACCAATAACTACATACCCACTCACTGATTCTTAGGTCTACACACACACATCCACTCACTCACCCGTACAGTCACTCATACTTACGGTCACTCAGTACAGGACTATCATATGCACTCTTACTCCTATATAGACACTCAAACAACGCCACTCATCCATAGAGATACTCACACACCTAGTCAGTCATGCAAATAATTAAACACACTGCCATTTACTCACCTATACAGTTATACACACACCAGCTCACTTACTCATACAAATAGTAGCACATTGTTACGCTCTTATACAATCACTGATACAAGCACACACTCATCCATACAGCCACTATCACAATCACTCACTCTTGCTTATAGCTATTTATATACTCCAACACACATATATACTGCCTTTCACATATGTAGTTACTCACACATGTACCACTGGGACATACATTCACTCACTAACACACTCTTACACACACTTACCCACCCATACAGTCTATCACAGATGCACTCTTGAAACCATCCACCCAGTGAATCACCCACTCACACATCTATGCACAGAGTTGCACACACCCCTCCCACACAAACACTCAGGCACCCATACAGATACTCAGACAAGCATTCAATAACTCATATAGACACTCATGTAGCTATTCACAAACACATGCAGCCACTTACACAGCAACAGACAGACGGATACAGACATTCACCCAGTTTAGTCACTAACCCATGCATTCAGTAAGATACGTTAAATCACTCACTTATACAGTCAGTCACGCACCTACTAAATCATCCATACAGACACTTACACACCCACTCATTCTTCAATACGTCTTTTCCTATATATATTAAAAATATTTAAACTTTAGAGAAACACACAGTCACTGGATGATGTCATCAGTGATGTCATTTGAGATGTCATCAGTGATGTCATCAGTGATGTCACTGACCATGTCATGAGTGATGTAATATGTGACGTCATCAGCAGTGCATTGCGGGCGCGAGTTATAGTTAGCTGAACTAACTATAACGGGGGAATTTCACGGGTTTTGTACGAGTGCAATGTCCAAGTAACTATAACTGTCCCTAAAACCTATGGTTTTTTCAGTGAATATATATATATATATTATCTACTGGCGGTCGCCAGTAGATAGTTATAGTTACAACCTATTATCCATAGGAAATCCATGACATTCTATTTGAAATAACTCTCTTGCCAGTTGACGTATCTTCGCAAAATTTTCAAACTTTGTGGCCCGCTCCGGTCCGCTCCTACCCTGAAAGTCTCGGGGGATTCATCAAGCGGGGCCGAGAAAAAGGGGGTCCCAAAACGCGTTTTCCCCATGCAATTTTCCATAGGAAACTTTAGACACGGCTACAGCCCGAACTGCTGAACGGAATTACACCAAATTTGGCAAAGAGGTAGTTCTTGGTTCAGAAAGAACCCTTTTGTTAAATGGTGTAAATCCGTTCAGTAGTTGCTGAGAAAATCAAAAGTAAAAGATAGTGATATCTATGGCCGAGTAGGGTCCGCGTACCCTCCCGATCACGAGCTGCATGTTAATTGGCTGTCAGCTGGCTGTCAACATTCCGATTCAGGAAATGTTGGCAGCCATTTTATCCTCGGTAGAACCGAGGGACAGAAACAAGTGTGCAAAGCGCACAAAGGGGGCAGGGTAGAAACACCCTGACCCCTAGGTTTGCTCAGGGGTCCCACAAGGACCCCCTGGGCAAAAATAAATACATTTTTTTTTTAAATCGGCAGGATGCGCTCAGGGTGCGCGAATCCTGCCGAAAAAAAATCGAAGCGCAGTCTCCTGCGCTTCGATTGTATTTGCCCCGGGTGGCCCAAGTCCCGGGGGCATGGTGGGAGGTTAATTTTATGTGTGGGGGGCCTCAAAGGGCCCCCAAGCCCGGGGACCGCCACCCCCGGGGCTTTTTTAAAAATGTTGCGGGAGGGCTCTGAGCCCTCCACGCCAGCCCGGGACCGCCACCTCCCCGGGGCTTTTTTTTACATTGAACCAACTAGCCCACCAGGAACCTCCAGTATGCGCCAGGGGCTGCCTTGCAGAGAGGTGTACAGAGGCCACGCCCCTTTTACACCTCTCTGCAACGCAGCTCTGTGGCGCTTTTGGAAGGTATATGATGGGCTAGTTGGACTCCGGGACCCTCAGGATTCAAGGGACTTAATCCCCCAACTTAAAACGCGCCACGGGCGCGTTTGCACAGTGGTGAAGGGAGAGGCGGGGCTTCAGGTGACATGTGTGCAAACAGGCCCCGTGGCGCGTTTTAAGATGGGGAATTAAATCCCCTTCAATCCTGAGGGTCCCTGAGGGCCAACTAGCCCAACAGGTACATCCAGAAAGCGCCACAGAGCTGCGTTGCAGAGAGGTGTAAAAGGGGTGTGGCCTCTCTACACGTCTCTGCAACGCAGCCCCTGGCGCATATTGGAGGTTCCTGGTGGGCTAGTTGGCCCCTAGGGACCCTCAGGATTCAAGGGGACTTAATTCCCCAACTTAAAACGCGCCACGGGGCGCGTTTGCACAGATGTCACCTCAGGCCCCGCCCCCTCCCTTCACCATTGTGCAAATATTCTTCTAAAATCATCCGAAATACGAATTCCGATTTACTCACCTGTTATAAGGAGAGACCTCAGTGCTGCA